>BLSH010048212.1:695086-725772 GCA_018402905.1 Glandirana rugosa | reverse complement strand
ACCGGACGTGTCTCAGGACTGGAGTTGGGCCATGTTGTGGAAACCCTACTTAATCACGTCTGTGACGATCGGGCTAGCAGTGTCTGCACTAATTCATCCCAAAGGTGTTGTACCGGGTTGAGGTCAGGACTCTGTGCAGGCCAGTCAAGTTCCTCCACCCCAAACTTGCCCATCCATATCTTTATGGACCTTGCTTTGTGCACTGATCCAAATCATTTGGTGAAGGGGTGATTAGGGTGTGGGGTTGTTTTTCAGGACTTGGGCTTCGCCCTTAGTTCCAGTGAAAGGAACGCATAAGGCATCAGCATAGCAAGACATTTTGGACAATTTCATGCTTCCAACTTTGTGGGAACAGTTTGGGGATGGCCCCAGTGCACAAAGCAAGGTCCATAAAGGCATGGATGTGTGAGTTTGGGGTGCAGAAACTTGACTGGCCTGACCTCAATAACTTTGGGATGAATTAGAGCAGAGACTGCGATCCAGGCCTTCTCGTTCAAGATTGGTGCCTGACCTCACAAATGCGCTTCTGGAAGAATGGTCAAACATTCCCATAGACACTCCTAAACCTTGTGGACAGCCTTCACAGAAGAGTTAAAGCTGTTATAGCTGCAAAGGTTGGGCAAACTCAATATTGAACCCTACGGACTAAGACTGGGATGCCATTAAAGTTTATGTGCATGTAAAGGCAGGCGTCCCTATACTTTTGACAATATAGTGTATATGCGAGGAACAAGTAATGCTTCCTCATAATGTTCAGCTCACATCAAACTGGGGGAACAATGGGTAAAAATTAGAGTTTGTGCCTAGTATCTATCCCTCCATCTAGTATCTATCTATCTATCTATCTATCTATCTATCTATCTATCTATCTATCTATCTATCTATCTATCTATCTGTCTGTCTATCTATCCAGTATCCATCTATCTATCTATCTATCTATCTACACATATTTTGTTCTGGAAACCATTAGGTTAACCTCTAAAATTAAGACTTTATGAAATAAGTACAGATGACATTTCCAGAGGTAGAATTAAGTGTTTAATTCAACAGTCCCCCCACACACAGGCTAAAAATTCACAGAAAATTAAAATGCAACAGATGCATCAGAGATAATAATTGGCACATATTTCCATCAGAGGCTTATTAATATTACCGTTCATCCTGGGTGCAGATCAAGCTTGTTATCAAGGATTGGGATGCATTTGCAGCTTTCTCATTTTCAGTCGGAATATAAAGAAAAAGTTAATGAAAACAGTAGTTTAAAGAGGATTTCCATCCAAAATTATCCTTGCCTACAGGGCTAGATGTCCTTTGTTGGAGCCTATAACACACACCCTTTAGTGTTCAAGGCAGCAAACCTCTGCTAGGATTACCAATGTTTTATTTATTCTTTTATTATTATTATTTTATTGTTCCTAAATTGGCTTTGGATAGTGTAATAATGTGTAAAAAGCTGATAAGAGATGGCAGCAGTTCCACTGATAGTGGCATAAAAGCATGTGGTTGAGAAATAGATGGGAAAAATCAATAGTACAATGAACTCCTGTATCTCCGTTAGGGAGCTATCCTCTTTTTGTCCTGATGACAACCTGATGAACATTACAATTTTGAGTTTCCCCCAGAACAGGAATAGAGCAGAAATCTTTTGATGGGCATGTTTATTCAGGTGACTAAAATGTGGTTTCCCTCCCTTGGCAGGGGCCTCTTTCCACTCCTTCTTGTGCCAACATGACAGGAAGTCAATAGAACTCTCCTTATTTGGAAAGTCAGTGGGTGTTTACCATGTAGAACAAGTTGAAAGGGAGGAGGCGTAACAACTTCTCCTTTAAGCATTTATGAAATAGTAATCTGCATTTGCAATAACATAGTATTCTTCTCCTTATGCACTTTTGAACAACAATACACATAATGGCAACACAAAGAGCAGCAATAGTGCAGGGCTTACATACAGGAGTTTGCTTGAGGCCTGCATCTTTAAGCATCTGAATCTTTCTGAGGTATGCTCCCAGGATGCTGAATGCTTTCATAAGCCCAGCCACCTTGTGGTCTTTCTCCCACTACCCAGAGCACTAGGTGTTTGGTTGGTGACTTTTCCTACACCACAGACTCTTACTCCAAGATGTCTGTCTAAAGTTTGACCTCATCTGGATCCTGGCCCTGATTCTGTACCTGTACTGTCCCCAACAGAAGAGTTCCTTTCCTTATCTATCACTCCTCATACTGCAGGCACACTCTTTGTGACCAAGAACAAAATGTTATATATTCTATCTATACAGTATATCCCCTCTGTATCCAAGATGACCAACAAATTCTCAAAAGAACTCTGTGTCCAATTAGACACAGGCTGTCCCAAGATGGCCTCAGGAGTCCATAGCAGAGGACATATTAGTCTGATACCAGGCTGCCCCTAGTGCCAGTAGTAACAGTGATCATGCCACTTTATTTACTACTATTAGCTAACCAGCTGAGTGATCCATCAATGGATCACCAATTCACTTCCTGCCCTGCTGCCCAGCAGAGCAGAGACATAGCTCCTTGGGTTCAGCGGCAGCAGCAGCTGATCACCTGCCTACATTTGTGACATGGCGCTTGATGTCTCCTTCCACCTGTGCCTCTCTTAGGGTCTGCAGAGATGCGATGTGGGCTTGTGTCGATGGGAAAATGAAGCTTGCTTCCAAGTGCATCAGGGCCGGATTTAGGAAAGTGTTGGGGTAGGCTTTGCCCCCCAGATTTCAGTGGTACCTCCCAGGATCAGTGACATTGGTATTAGGTAGAAGGTAAAAAAAGAGGGGCCGAGGGGCAGTCTCGGTGGTGCTAAGTTGGCAGCACACCAATGACGTCAAGTCTTTCCTAAAACTTTAATAATTCTGGGCAAATCACACTGCAGCCTTGCCTGGGACCACCCTAACTAATTCTTTTCACCCTTGTGTAGGGGTTGATTTACTAAAGGTAAACAATCTGTACATCTTGATAGGGAGTTAAGCCTTAGCTTACTGGACTTAGCAAAAACTCACTTTGCAAAGAATACCTTAATCACAATAAGAAACCAAAAAAAAAGAAAAAAGACAGTTCACCCCGGATTGGATTATGGAAGCCAGCAGAGCTTCTCCCCATTCAGTAAGCTAAGGGGAAATCCCTGCAAAGAGAAAATTCTCTTGAAAAGTGAGCAGCCTACTTGCCTTTAAGAAATCAACCACTTAATCTCTATTACATTGCCTGTACAAGGGTTGAATGCTTCAGAGTGGGTTGGTCTCAATGCGGGGTTGTAGTGTGCTTTGTTTGGAATCAATACAGTTTTAAGAAATAACTAATTTAATTGGACACTGGTTCCTTCTGCAAACTGATATGTAACCACCATAGCAGCTGGTGGGGAAAACCACAAAGTGTGGCGGTGATAGGTTATTGGACAGACCCAGAAGCAGAGGCGGCCCATCCATTAGGGGTGCACGGCCCCCCTATTCATGCATCCGGTCCCCTGATCCACATACAGGGCGCCAAACTCATGGATTTTCATGGCAGGGGTGTGTTTTTTTAAAGCATGTGATTAGAGCCAGAGGCTTGGGATGCAGAGCACTGTGCCCCAATCCCACCCAGTTGTGTGACAATAGCGAATAAATATTCACTATCATTACACTGATCCTCCCCCCCGGCCAATCAGGAAACAGGTCTGAGACCCATCACCTGATTGGCTGAAAGGACAGGTGATCTCATTGGATGCCTAGGGGGAGGAGGGAGGAGCCGCACGACTGAGGGAAGGAGGACGCACCACAGAGAGGACAGAGGGACACAGGAGCCGCTGCCCACCGCCCGTAGAAGCATGCAACCTGTCTGCTGCCTGCTGCCCATAGGAGCCCGCAATCCGACCTTAGGAGCTTGCAACCTGGCCGCTGCCCGCCACCCGTAGGAGCCCATCTGCAACTGACGTGGTAAGTGCGGGGCGGTGGGGGGTGCTGCCGACCAACCAACCAAGGCGGTGGCTGTTTGCCACCCCCTCCCAAAAAAAAAAAAAAACACCAGCTGCCATTGCCAAGAAGTCTAGAATAGCCAAGATATTCATAGCCCTTTAAGTGAGTGAAGATTTGTCTTGTCACCCACCACCAGTGAGGTAAGTACAGAACATCTACTTTTACAAAGTTCCTTTTGTCCAAATGTTTTCTCTATATCGACAGGGTTACTTTAGGTAATCCTTATTGATTTGTTTGCTTTTCTGTCACGTAATCGTCTACATGAGATGCATTTTATTGATGCGACCACCATATGAGTCATCCTGCGTCATCCAAGGTATTAAAAAGATGAAGCTGACTTACATTGTTCATGTACTCGCTCAACAGGTCTTGAAGAGCTTGACGCACGGCGTTGCACTCAGCCACGATTCTCTCCCTCCTGTCGTCCCGCGTGCACGAGGAGTCTGCCATCAGAGCCGCCCCACTGATGATACTTTCCAGCCGCTCTTCTAGAGATGGGCGGAAGCGGGCCTCACTGAAGGTCATTGGGTCAAGAATGATCTTGTTCTGTAGGACCAATAAAGGAGAAAATAATTAAAAACAGACTTTCTTGACAAGAAAACTACTTTGCAGCAATTTTATTTCTACATGCACTCCAGTGTTGACTGTGTGGCATTTCTCAGGAGACAACAGTGGAACACATCTGCATAATTGTCACTTGCATGGCCACTTAGAGTCTTTATCAGAAGCTCATTGACAGGGTGACAAAGCAGGAGAACATTTGATACGAAGTTGTCAGCCTATAACAGGAAGTGCACAATACCTTCATTTCAGGATTATCAGCTATTATTTTTTTTACAATGAAAACTGCTGATTTAAAAGTATTAAAAAGTACTTTTGAAATCACATTAAAATGTGGCACAAGTTATGGTTCATATAATGCGAACGTGCCGGTGTGCGATGTGCATCCATGCTGCGAAGTGTTGCTTTTTTAAACTTTATTTGGCTAACACTTAAATTTAGCTCTGTGCACAATGGTGAGTTTCAACATGCCTTTATGCTGCAGAAACATTCAGCGTTACTAATTTTTTCTCCAACGCACTAGTTTGGTGTGAACAAAGCATTAAAATGGTTCATACATGCAAACTTGTGAAACTATGGAGTCTATTAAAACTTACAAAGTGTGGATGTCTGAACATTCGCAAACCCCTCAAATAATCTCCGTAATGTGTCAAATATGTTTATTTCCTATAATCATCATTTCCATCTAGTGGCCATAATGTAATATTTTTTCTGATTGAGGTATTTCAGGAAAACATTGCATTATGGCCACTAAATGGACAAACAAAGGAAATACACATATTAGACACATTATGGTGATTATTTGTGATGGCTGTGCATATTCTCAGACAATTGCATGGCATTTTTTTTTTTTAAATGGACCCCTCTGCGAGGTCACAGGTCATTGATGGCTGCTGATTGGCCAAAGCATGCACATGGCCTGTATGCTTAGGCCAATCACAACGCAATGTGCTGTAAGAGCCATGATTAGCCAAAGGCAGGGTGCCTTTGGCCAATCATGGCTCAGGGGCTAAGTCCACGCTCCACACTATATAAGACTACTGCTTACACGGTGGCTGTATATAGTGAATGATTGGAGCATAGGCAGGTAGTTAGTGCATTGTGCAGTCAGTCAGTGTAGTATATATAATACGGTTCAGAGTATATAGTGCAGTCAGTGTAGTATATATAATACAGTGGAGAGTATATAGTGCAGTCAGTGTAGTATATATACAGTAACACAGTGTATTGGCGTGGTTAAGGGGAACCCTATGAAAAATTATGAAAAAAAAATGGCGCGGGGTTTCCCCAAAATCCATACCAGGCCCTTTGGGTCTGGCATAGATTTTAAGGGGAACTCCACACCAAAATAAAAAAAATGGCATGGGGTCCCCCCAAAATCCATACCAGACCATTATCCGAGCCTGCAGCCTGGCAGGCCAGGAAAGGGGGTGAGCAAGCGCCCCCCCTCCTGAACCATACCAGGCTGCTTGCCCTCAACATGGGGAGGGTGCTTTGAGGTGCCCTCCAAAGCACCTTGTCCCCATTTTGATGGGGACAAGGGCCTCTTCCCGACAGCCTTGGCCAGTGGTTGTCGGAGTCTGTGAGTGGGGAGCTTATCTGAATCTGGAAGTCCCCTTTAACAAGGGGGCCCCCAGATCCTGCCCCCCCCCCATGTGAATGGTTATCGGGTACATTGTACCCCTACCCATTCACCAAAAATGTGTCAAAAATTAAAAACCACAAGAGACAGTTTTTGACAATTTCTTTATTAAAAAAGAAAAAAAAAAGTGTCCCGCGATGTACATCCACAGTTAATCATGCTGCCCGACAGACCTGAAAAAATAGAAAAAAACGGAAAAAGCTCCGCCACAATGGGAGGGCTCCCGCCAACTGCTGTCTCTTCTCTTTGACAGCTTTTATATAGGCAAGGGCGAGGCCGCCCGGTGATACAACCGAGTGACCCCACCCCTTAAACTGTCTCTTGTGGTTTTTACTTTTTTGACACTTATTTGGTGAATGGGTAGGGGTACAATACCCATTCACATGGGGGGGGGGGCAGGATCTGGTGTCCCCCTTGTTAAAGGGAGCTTCCAGATTCTGATAAGCCCCCCGCCCGCAGACCCCGACAACCACCGGCCAGGGTAGTCGGGAAGAGGCCCTTGTCCCCATCAAAAATATGGACAAGGTGCTTTGGGGGGGCACCCCAATGTTGAAGGCAAGCAGCCTGGTATGGTTCAGGAGGGGGGGCACTCGTAAGTCCCCCCTCTCCTGACCTGCTAGGTTGAATGCTCGGATAAGGGTCTGGTATGGATTTGGGGGGGGGGGCACACCAATGTTTTATTTTTTTCATTTTGGCATGGAGTTCCCCTTCAAATCCTTACCAGACCCGAAGGGCCTGTATGGACTGGGGGGGAACCTACGCCGTTTTTTTTCCTTTTTTTTTAAATCTATATTGCCGAGAGCCAGCAATAAATTACAGCCATGAGCAAGTTTAAATGACATCTTTTCCTTTAGAAATATCATTATTGCATGTTCTAGACATCGCACAGATGTTCTACTTTACAGGCAGACCAAGAGGACCCCCCGGCGTGATATTTAAAGGTATATTTCATTTTTATTGTTTCACTTTAAGCATCATTAAATTCACTGCTCCTTTAAAAATGATTGTTTTGAAAACGTTTTTTTGCATTGATACATGTCCCCTAGGGCAGTACCTGGGTCCCCATACACTTTTTATGGCAATAACTTGCATATAAGCATTTAAAAGGAACACTTTTGATTTTTCATGTCTGTTCAAGGTGTTCTGGTGGGGGAGTGTTCAGCCCACCCCTAGTGTCTTGTGGCTTTCTCAGTAGGTTTCCCAGCTGCTTTGCAAGTGTAGCAGCTGCACCTAGGATTCTCCTTGACCTCTTGGCTTGATGTCTGCAAGCTGCACAATGCAGTGTTCAGCCTGTTTAACATAGGGCACATTTAAAAAAAAAAATGATTAAGCAAAAAGCTAAAAGGGATTTGCATGCGCACTTTTTTTAACCTGAAATTTTGCATTAAAAAAAAAAGTGTTTAGCGATTGGGTGAAACAATATCATTTTTAAATAAACTGTAAAGCTGAAGTTAAGGTATGCATATTTTTGCTACCACAGTGACTCTCCACTTTCACGGGGATTGGCCAGTTACATAATAGGCATACAGTAAAGTAGAACTAAACACAATATTTTTTTTTTTCATTTTGTATAGCACTGCATAGGGGAATGTTATATCCCATGTCATTTTCTTTTGCCATCTGTGTCCCATTGGGATGTTTTCTTTTTCTACCTCTTCCATAGCCAAAACAGGAAATCCAGGGTCACCAGAACTAGTGTCCTCACTATTCCTGCTCTGGATAACAACCCAACATTTGGGATTTTATTTCACTTTCAGTGATAATGGTCACCAGAGCAAATAGAGAGGATGAATCTCCCTGATGGGGATGCAAACAACAATAAAAACTGGCAGGTGTTTTTATCCCTCTCCACTCCGTTCAAAACTAAAATAACGTTTTGCCTTTAGTTATAATTTGCACAGCTTAATTTCGTCGTATTCAGTCCATGGGTATTCTGGGAAACATGGGAGAAGATATTGGACAAAGAGAGATAAGTCTGCCATGTAATCATAATTAAACGGTGGACATTTAAGGTAGCCATATATGTCTTGATTTAATCTTGCTTAGCTTACGGACTGAAAGTCTAAAATAAAAAATAAAAGCTTTGGATATATTCTAAAGCTGGGTATACATGATCTGATAATCTGATAAATGTTCATCCGTTTTTTGGTGCATGCTAGTCTGATATTGAAAGGATAGAGGTTGTCTAACATATGAAAATTCTCGTACGACAGAATTCAACTTCAGAAGTGATGTCATGTGTTGAATTGTTTTGTATGTGTTCTTTCGTTTCTGAGCATGCGTATCTTGCGCTAGTGATTTTTTCAGATGAAATCTGTACTAATTAAATGAAAATTGGACGTTGTGTTCACAAACAAAAAGAATTTTGGATCCTGCACATCAAGTTTTTGTCGTCCGAAAATTCAAAATCGGCTGTCGAAAGCACCATACTAACGATCAGAAAATCAGCAGATCGGTCGTCAGATGAAATTTTACTTCCAATTTTCTGATCGTGTGAACGGGCCTTAAGGCAGCCTTTCTCAACCAGGGGGACTTGGTGTTCCTTGAGAGGTTGCTGAGGGTTCCTTGAGCAGTGGAAAATTTCTACCTCTCGGTTACAAGTAGCCACAGACATCAATGAACTTTTTAGCTATCTGTAAGGGGTAATTCTTCCCATTGACTACAAATGTAAGGAGCATTTTTTCCAATGACTACAAATGTAAGGAACATTCTTCCCTCTGACTACCAATGTAAGGAGCATTCTTCCTGCTGACCATTAATGTAAGGGATATTCTTTCCACTGACCATCAATATAAGGAGCATTCTTCCCAATGACCACAAGTATAAGGAACATTTTCCCAATGACCACAAATGTAAGAAGCATTCTTCCCACTGACCATAAATGTAAGGAGCATTCTTCCCACTATCCATCACGCTATTGCATTTTGCATTCTAGATCAGCCTTTCTCAACCAAGGTGCTGAAGCACCCCGGGGTGCCTTGGCAAAATGTCTAAAACTTGCTCGAAAATTGTGCAAAAGACAACAGGCGGCTCAAGCCTGGCTTTTCTGTTACACAAAGCCATAAGATTTCATTATGCAGCATTACTACATTGGGCCCAGTGTGGGCCAGCTTCTGGCATCCTAAGAACCAATGATGTCATCTGTTGATAAGGAGGACATCAGGTGTCGGCGCTGCATCCTTGTGTGCCCTTCTCCATCAGTACTGAGGTCATTTTAGCTGTGTAAGAAGAGAAAGACTGAAATACTGGTCAGTACCAGTGTGCAAAGGTATATTTGCATTAAGGATAAATCATCTAGCACTGGTCTAGATACAGTAATTATTAGCAAGGGTTTCCTGAGCCCAAAAAGTTATTTCAAGGGATCTTCCATGTTAACAATGTTGAGAATAAATGGTTTCAATCAACTTTCACCCAAGAGTCTAATGCTTTCTAATTGGATTCAATGGCGTAAAAAAGTGTGAATCCTGGTGAAAGTTTTGTGAATCTTGTGTGAACTCTTGCAGGATTTTGTTTGGACTTACAGTGATCTTCTCTATCACCCTTAAGTGATATTGTAGATGAATGAGAGCCATAGTCATACCCCCCCCCCCCCCCAACACACTCTGGGAATGAAATGGATTCCATTTGATAATTATCTGACTGTTATACCCTCGGTTTTCTCTTGTAACGTCTTAAAATAATCAGTTCAAAGCCTCATCTACCAATTACTGAAAATGAAAGCAAATTGCCTGCGCATCAAAACTCTCTACAAATCCGTCTTATTTTTTACTGATTGAACGGGCAATATAAAATTGTCAGAAAAAGCTTGTTTTATGTTTGGCAAGAAATCACTTAACAGATGGTTTGCTGAATGAGGTTCTCCAGTCTGAAAGAGAGCGACAAGGTGACCCCTACGCCTGTTAACGTGTATCAATTACACTTTTAGAGACTTTTATGGCGCTTTTACAGTTCTCTTAACGCTGGAACAGCCTGTGTATTGCCACACAAAGCAGGATTTGACCTACGTCAATCACCAATGTAGCATCAATTCATGTTACCATGTACACGGTACGTTAAAATGTTTTTGTTTTTTCTTTAGTTTTTTTTCAAGAATTTTACTTTTTTGGAATCAAATGTGATTGGCTTGAAAATTGAACCTGTCAGCCATTTTATTATTTAAAAAAGGAAAAGACCTATGAACTAACAAGATGCCTGCTCTTACCTTTATACTAAAAAATCCATTCTCAGTGCATTCCTCTAAAACCTGTATCACTTTATTCCTAATGGCTTGGCTTAATTTATTTCGTGGGTATCCCTTTATGTCCAACAAAACAGCCCTTACTGGCCATGGCCACCAAAGCTCTCTCATTGAAAAATGACGTGACAATGAATAGGACCTGAAATGTTACGGCTGGCTCCACCCTTATGGGTTTGCATTATGATGTGCTTTTGGTTGCATGGTTATGCAACAACAACACAGAAAAAAACATGTAAATTACTTTCATGTGTTCTTTGAGGAATATGGATGATCTAAAAATGTAAAATAACTTTTTTTTCTAAAATGCACTTCAAGGCAATGCAAAAAATGTGAACTAGCCCCATTGAAATCAATGACTAACCTCTGTAAATGCGTCAACATTCACTGATGTGTGAAATGGGCCATAAAATAAGTGATAAATTTGCCTTTAAATGGATTAAGCATTCCATGCCTGTCATTGTCTCAAAGACAGCTGTAAAAACCGTGTTTGAACTAAATGTAGCACCATCTAGCTAGTGTGCATAGTTGTTAGCAAGGCAGGGCCTACCATGGGACCCAGTGGGACCAATGGTCCCAGGTGGCAATTTGAGAGGGGCGGCAGAGCAGGGCCATTGCTACCTACACGTTCTGCATTGGGTGCAGACTCAGTGACAGTGTTGCGGGCTGCCTGTCACAGCTCGGTCCTCACAGACGTGGCTCTCTCACTGAGTCTGCACCTGGTGCTTCACTGACTGCCAGAGCCCAGAGATGAGTGTGAGAGCGAGTCTCCTCCTGGCTCTGCCCATATGATAGAGCTGGGAAGAGCATCTCACACGAGGTCCTGAACAAGGGAGGCGGCAGGTGAGTCTGTACTCTGTACCCTAGTCTGTCTGTATACTACACTAGCCTGCTGCCTGTATACTACACTAGCCTGCTGTCTGTATACTTCACTAGCCTGTTGTCTGTATAATACACTAGCCTGCCTGTATACTACACTAGCCTGCATGTAAACTACACTAGCCTGATGTCTGTATACTACACTAACCTGCTGTCTGTGTACAACACTAGCCTGCTGTCTGTGTACTACACTAGCCTGCCTGTATACTACACTAGCCTGCATAATACACTAGCCTGCTGCCTGTATACTACACTAGCCTGTCTGCATACTACACTAGCCTTCATGTATACCACACTATCCTGCCTGCCTGTATACTATACTAGCCTGCCGCCTGTATACTACACTAGTCTGCCTGTATACTACACTAGCCTGCTGCCTATATACTACCTAGCCTGCCTGTGTATACTACACTAGCCTGCTGCCTATATACTACACTAGCCTGCCTGTATACTACACTAGCCGCCTGCCTGTATACTACACCAGCCTGCCTGTATACTACACTAGCCTGCCTGTATACTACACTAGCCTGTCTGTATACTACACTAGCCTGCCTGTATACTACACTAGCCTGCTGTCTGTATACTACCTTAGAATGCCTATATACTACACTAGCCTGCCTGTATAATACAATAGCCTGTCTGTATATACCTAGCCTTTCTGTGTATATACCCTAGCCTACCTGTATACTTCACTAGCTTGCCTGTATACTACACTAGCCTGTCTGTATACTACACTAGCCTGCTGCCTGTATACTACACTAGCCTGCTGTCTGTATACTACACTAGCCTGCTATCAGTATACTACACTAGCCTTCCTGTATACTACACTAGCCTGCCTGTACACTACACTAACCTGCTGTCTGTATACTACACTAACCTGCTGTCTGTGTACTACACTGGCCTGCCGTCTGTATACTGCACTAGCCTGCCTGTATACTACACTATGCTGCCTGTATACTACACTAGGCCGCCTGTATAATACACTAGCCTGCTGCCTGTATACTACACTAGCCTGTCTGTATACTACACTAGCCTTCATGTATACCATACTATCCTGCCTGAATGTATACCACACTAGCCTGCCGCCTGTATACTACACTAGCCTTCCGCCTGTATACAACACTAGTCTGCTTGTATACTACACTAGCCTGCCTGTATACTACACTAGCCTTCCGCCTGTATACAACACTAGTCTGCTTGTATACTACACTAGCCTGCCTGTATACTACACTAGCCACCTGCCTGTATACTACACTAGCCTGCCTGTACTACACTAGCCTGCCTGTATATTACACTAGCCTGCCTGTATACTACAATAGCCTGTCTGTATATACCTAGCCTTTCTGTGTATATACCCTAGCCTACCTGTATACTTCACTAGCTTGCCTGTATACTTCACTAGCTTGCCTGCATACTACACTAGCCTGTCTGTATACTACACTAGCCTGCTGTCTGTATACTACACTAGCCTGCTATCAGTATACTACACTAGCCTTCCTGTATACTACACTAGCCTGCCTGTACACTACACTAACCTGCTGTCTGTATACTACACTAACCTGCTGTCTGTGTACTACACTGGCCTGCCGTCTGTATACTGCACTAGCCTGCCTGTATACTACACTATGCTGCCTGTATACTACACTAGGCCGCCTGTATAATACACTAGCCTGCTGCCTGTATACTACACTAGCCTGTCTGTATACTACACTAGCCTTCATGTATACCATACTATCCTGCCTGAATGTATACCACACTAGCCTGCCGCCTGTATACTACACTAGCCTTCCGCCTGTATACAACACTAGTCTGCTTGTATACTACACTAGCCTGCCTGTATACTACACTAGCCTTCCGCCTGTATACAACACTAGTCTGCTTGTATACTACACTAGCCTGCCTGTATACTACACTAGCCACCTGCCTGTATACTACACTAGCCTGCCTGTACTACACTAGCCTGCCTGTATATTACACTAGCCTGCCTGTATACTACAATAGCCTGTCTGTATATACCTAGCCTTTCTGTGTATATACCCTAGCCTACCTGTATACTTCACTAGCTTGCCTGTATACTTCACTAGCTTGCCTGCATACTACACTAGCCTGTCTGTATACTACACTAGCCTGCTGTCTGTATACTACACTAGCCTGCTATCAGTATACTACACTAGCCTTCCTGTATACTACACTAGCCTGCCTGTACACTACACTAACCTGCTGTCTGTATACTACACTAACCTGCTGTCTGTGTACTACACTGGCCTGCCGTCTGTATACTGCACTAGCCTGCCTGTATACTACACTATGCTGCCTGTATACTACACTAGGCCGCCTGTATAATACACTAGCCTGCTGCCTGTATACTACACTAGCCTGTCTGTATACTACACTAGCCTTCATGTATACCACACTATCCTGCCTGCATGTATACCACACTAGCCTGCCACCTGTATACTACACTAGCCTTCCGCCTGTATACGACACTAGTCTGCTTTTATACTACACTAGCCTGCCTGTATACTACACTAGCCACCTGCCTGTGTACTACACTAGCCTGCCTGTACTACACTAGCCTGCCTGTATACTACACTAGCCTGCCTATATACTACACTAGCCTGCTGCCTGTATACTACACTAGCCTGTCTGTATATACCCTAGCATTTCTGTGTATATACCCTAGCCTACCTGTATACTACACTAGCTTGCCTGTATACTACACTAGCCTGTCTGTATACTACACCAGCCTGCTTGTATACTACACTAGCATGTCTGTATACCACACTAGCCTGTCTGTATACTACGCTAGCTGACTGTCTGTATACTACACTATTCTGACTGTATACTACCCTAGCTTGTCTGTATATACCCTAGCCTGTCTGTATACTACAGTAGCTTGCTTGTATACTACACTAGCCTGTCTGTATACTACACTAGCATGTCTGTATATACCCTAGCCTGTCTGTATACTACACTAGCATGTCTGTATATACCCTAGCCTGTCTGTATACTACACTAGCCTGTCTATATACTACACTAGCCTGTCTATATACTACACTGACCTGTCTATATACTACCCTAGCCCTTAACGTAGGTTCAGACTTATGTGTTTAGTGCAAAATCTGAATTGAAAAATGTAATTTTAGTTTTATTTATCATGCTATAGAATATTGGATGTGAGGGTCTTTTAGTGGGTGTGATTTCTTTTTTTTTGGGGGGGGCAGCATTTCATTCTTGGACCCAGACAGAACAATGTCTTGGGCCAGCCCTGGTTGTTATTGTAGCAAAATATGGTTTGGCTGAGACATAGGCCTGGGTTGAATCTAGGTCAGGGCTGAGTGACTCGAGAAAGCTGGAAGACTCAGCAGGCAGCATCTCTGGTAACTCCCCCTGCTCTCTGGAACCTTGGAGTAGCTACCAGAAGTAGAGGGTGGAGTTTAGGAGGAGCTTCCTGGAGTATTGATGACACTGGACTTTGCTACACAACTAAAGGGTCCCGGAGTCCCTGCCTGTAAAGGGCTCTAGCTTTGATCTGGCTGAGTGCTTTGCCAGATCCATTGAAGGTGTCCCAGCTGAGTCTGTTTCTTTTGCAAGCAAGTGAGTGCTAGCGACAGAAGAGGAGTGTACATAGAGACTGTGTATAGCTGTATATAGGAAAAATTGTCCCTGAAGAGTTTTTTCTGAAGTCAAATGGGCTTCCCATAATACCCCTATTACCATCCAATTTCAAATACCTCAATAAAACACAAAAACAAACGACTGGACTTTTCACTGACTCAAGTGTACTTGTGGAGATTCGGTGTGCCTGGCTGTGCAGCAGCGTTGGCCCGTCAATTAGGGTCACACGGGCGCCGCGCCCCCCATCCATGCATCCCCCTGATCTACATACAGAGTGCCGGACTTGTGGATTTGAATGGGGGGGTGTGATTCTTTGAAGCGCTTGAATAGGCTTCAAAATAGGGTGAGCTAGCGGAGCAGAACACTGCACCCTGATCCCACCCAGGTGTGTGACACTAGCAAATGAATATCACCACACTGATCCTTCTCCCAGCCAATTGGCTGAAAGGATAGGTGATCCTATTGGATGCCTAGGAGGAAGAGGGAGGATGGCAGATGGAGGAAGGATGCACCATGGAGAGGACACAGGAGCCGCTGCCTGCCGCCTGTAGAAGCCCATTACTCGTAGGAGCCTGCTGCCCACTGCCCGTAGAAGCCACAAGCAGACTAAGGACATGGATTACTGGAACCATGTCCTGTGGTCTGATGAGACCAAAAGAAACATATCTGGTTCAAGCGTGTGTGGCGGCAACCAGGTGAGGAGTACAAAGACAAGTGTGTCTTGCCTACAGTCAAGCATGGTGGTGGGAGAGTCATGGTCTGGAGCTGCATGAGTGCTGCCGGGACCGGGGAGATACAGTTCATTGAGGGAACCATGAATTCCAACATGTACTGTGACATACTAAAGCAGAGCATGATCCCCTCCCTTCAGAGACTGGGACGCAGGGCAGTATTCCAACAAGATAACGACCCCAAACACACCTCCAAGATGACCACTGCCTTGCTAAAGAAGCTGAGGGTAAAGGTGATGGACTGGCCAAGCATGTTTTCAGACCTAAACCCTATTGAGCATCTGTGGTGCACCCTAAAACGGAAGGTGGAGGAGCACAAGGTCTCTAACATCCACCAGCTCCGTGATGTCATGGAGGAGTAGAGGAGGACTCCAGTGGCAACCTGTGAAGCTCTGGTGAACTCCATGCCCAAGAGGGTTAAGGCAGTGCTGGAAAATAATGGTGGCCACACAAAATATTGACACGTTGGGCCCAATTTGGACATTTTCACTGAGGGGTGTACTCAATTTTGTTGCCAGTGGTTTAGACATTAATGGCTGTGTGTTGAGTTATTTTGAGGGGACAATAAATTTACACTGTTATACAAGCTGTACACTCACTACTTTACATTGTAGCAAAGTGTCATTTCTTCAGTGTTGTCACATGAAAAGATATAATAAAATATTTACAAAATGTGACGGTGTACTCACTTTTGTGAGATACTGTATATACACACACTATATATAAATACATTGGGACAGGTTGATGCCTTGCCACATGACATTAAAATTGTGAAAATGGCACTCTGAGTGCAATTTTGCAGGTGAGAAATCGCAGGCTCTGGAAAAGGTTTGGTTTTACCTAGGGTTCTCACCCACAGAGGGTGGGGGTTCACCAGGATGCTTGTATTATTGAGAGAAAGCCTGGGATTGGCGAGCCCTTGTCTGGGTCATGGAGCCTCGAGGCGTCACATTTCCCAGTCATCCATGTGGCTGCAAGGGAGCAGTCAGTGGTGCATGTGTGCACAGAAAAATGTTAGTATTGTCGGGAGAAACAGAAAGAACCTAAGCCTATGGGTCAGAGCGGCGGCATTGCAAGAACAAGTCACCAGGCTGAGTTTGTGTTTTCATGAATGCTGCAACCCCCTGTGTGGGAAACCCATCTCTTTTGTAAAACATTTTCATTTTGCCCACACTACATACATATATATATTCTACACATCCATTTTGTCGCCAAGAAAACAATGGCAGGCAAGCCATCAGACACATGAAGGGTTACAGATAAAAGAGAATCAGAAACAGGAATGGGAGGTGAAGATAGAGCGACCTGTCATTGAAGAACAATAGGACATGTGAGAGTGCTTGGTAGCTTTGTGACCTCTTGTCAGATGTTAGTGAACTTGGGGCCCTTTTCATCACCCCGTTCCTTCATTATCCTGCAGAGTCCTGTGGCTCAGATGTCATTTTAACACAGATAAATAGAAAAAGTTTTACGCTATAGAAAACTCCTGCGCGGGCTCTGGGCTGCGGTCCAGCTATATCTAACCATTAAAGTACAAGTTCACCTTTTTACTTCCCCATTTTCCGACAGTGACATGCACTCTACTTTCTTCTCTTGCTCACTGGTATTTTAATATCTGTTTCTTTTTTTTCTTTATTCTTCCATTTGCTGTGCCCCTCTTGTCACATTTTTACACAGTGATTGGCACACATATACAGCTTCTAGATGCTGGGATTCCCCTAACCTGCTCATCATTTCTCACAGTTCATCTCACAGCAGCCTCAGAAGAGAAGCAGTGCATGCAGAGATGTTTTATGTTAAAACCAATTATGGCCAAAACGGGGTCCTTACTAGCTAAGGCTAGAAATGAAGACATCTCCCCAGTGGGGATGCAAGCAGCAACCCCCCTAAAAAAACTAAAAAGTCCCACTATGTCCCACCCCTAAAAGTCCCACTATATCTGAAACAGGGGACATAATAGATACAGGATATAGAATAAAAATTACAAAGGCCAGAGATCTTTTTGAAGCAGTAACTAGTAACTTTTCCAAGGTTTACTGCTCATGTAACCACTGTGATTGGCTGTTACAGTAATTATGTTTTTTGTAGCCTGCCTTACTGGCTACTGATTGTAAACCATGACCAGGCCGATCGGTGACAGCACAGTCACAGTGCAATGCTGGCTGTACACCTATGCGGCAGTGTGGTACTAACCCTCCCCACCACATATACAGTTGTGCTCATAAGTTTACATACCCTGGCCATTATGATTTAAAAAACAGTAAACACAGTTGATTGATAATAACTGGCTTCAGCATTGAGACCATGGCATTCAGCCATGAGACCATGAGTGAAAGAAATGGTTTTGTGTTATCATTCATATTCTCTAATAAATGGCAAAGAAATCATACATTCTGCCAGTGTATGTAAACTTATGAGAAAACGGTGTTCAAACCACAAATGTGAGGCATCGCCACGATCATTATAGTGAGACCAATAATTCTAGCACTAGACCTCCTCTGTAACTTAAAACTGGTAACCTGTAGAAATTTTTAAACTTCACCAATGGAGATTTTTAAGTGCCAAAGTTTGTTGCCATTCTACGAGCGGGTGCAATTTTGAAGCATGACATGCTGGTTATCAATTTACAAATTAGGGCTAACTTTACTGTTGTCTTATTTTTTAATTAAAAAAAGTGATTTTTTTCCAAAAAAAATGCGCTTTTAAGACTGCTGCGCAAATACAGTGTGACATAAAGTATTGCAACGACCGCCATTTTATTCTTTAGGGTGTTAGACAAAATATGTATGTAATGTTTGGGGGTTCTAAGTAATTTTCTAGCAAAAAAAAACTGATTTTAAGTTGTAAACACCAAATCTCAGAAAGATGCCCTGTCCTTAAGTGGTTAAGAACCACTTTAATGCAGCTCTGCAATTATTCTGTAGCCACTCTGCCTTTAATAGGAGTGTCTTTAAATTTAGCTCTGTGTGGCTGCAGTCAGCCAATGCCAACTATACCCTGCGTCTTGTTCAGCTTCCCCTAAGTCCAGCCTGCATGTTAGTTCTCCCTTCTGTCAGTAGGTGGCACTGTCACCTCTGATATTAGTGTGAGATCACGCAGTTAGCATGGTCATGACTATGCACATCTTTTCCAAGTCCACTGTGTCAGTGGTGCATTATGGGAAAGGGTATACATTTTCAGGACTGGCTGATGCAAGCTCCCCCCCCAGGCTCTAGCCTGAGGAGGGTGCATTTGATGGGGCTGCTTCTTTACCCCTGCTTGCCTGTTTCTGCTGACCCTATCTGGTGGCAGGATAAAGTCCGATGGAGGCTGGTTGACTCTCCTGCAGAAGACTGGGAACAGGATGGAGACCCAGAGGAGGACCCTACTGGAGGTGTCTGCCAGGCTTTTAAGCTAGAACCTCGTGTGTGGGTGTGGGTGACCCACCTAGAGAAAGGGATGTTATTGCTAGTGATGTCTTCTAAAAAGTTGAATGTCGGTCTCCACTTAAAGGTCATTTTTCCTGTGCTGTGACAAGCAGGGCCATCTTTAATATGGATTGGACCCTGGGCAAACATTTTCTTGGGCCTTCAGGAATCCACTTATCAACTATTTGCAGGGCTCAAGGGGAAGCAGCCTTGGGCCCCACAACAATGACTGGGCCTGGGGCAGCTGCCCCTTTTGCCTTGTGGTAAAGACAGCCCTGGTGACAAGTGAAGTACCAGAGCTCTACCTCAATCCAAGCATTTTCAAATCTAACCTTCTCTTCCACTGACTGCAAGCAAGAACATCTCTTTCGTGTTTCACCGAAAACTGACTGGTGCTCATCTGTCTACCAAGCTTCCAGGGGTCAGGGGATACTACAATTAATATATTATTATAACTGGTTTTAGCCTCTTGCAGCACCTGTACAGCAGAGTTTGGAATAGCAGAGGAAGAAGCAGCATATGTTGCCAATGAGTTTGTGTACTGAAAAGAAGCATGCTGATAGGAGGAGAAAGCAGAGTGACATAGAGATTAGCTCATTACTGTACTGCTCCTGCTTTCACTGTCCAGTCACTGGATGGACCTGGCTCAGCAAACAGGGGTTGAATGATGCAAACTGGAAGAATGAGGACACCTTGTGGTGGAAAAGAAGTTCTATGGGGCGGATCCAAATTGAAGGTGAGTGTTGCAAAAAAAGCTACTTTTTGTTATTTTATTCTTTGCTAGGTAATTTATTCAGTCTTTTGTTAAAGTGTGCACTGACAGTAAAAGAGGGATGATTGTAGAGAGATTGCACAGATTATAAGGTGTGTGGCCAGTTTAAGGGCAAGCTTCATTCCCAACCACAAGGCCTAAAGTACATGAAAGCATTATTTTTATTTTATCCATCGAAAAACAGGACAGCAGCCAGTCTCATTGCATATTTATGATTTAATTTTCTCTTTTTGCCCGCAATGCTTGTATAATGTCATGTGAAGGTAGACAACCCCTTTAAGATATAAGAAAATGATTAACAATGCCACCATTCCAGGTTCATCCTTACTACTAATGATCCAGCCTTGCTTGATGCACATAGCCCATATACATTAAATAATAAATCACCTTCAGAGAAGTAGATGAGGTCTGGAGAGGTTTTATCACACTGCTAAATAAACTCAGGCCTATAAAAAGCTGGCTCCATACAATGACATGGGGCTCAAGAAGATAAATCTCTAGAAGGTGCAAATTATTCTTTTACTACCCCCTCTGGAGATCTACAGAACATTGCCCTACCTATTATAGATACAAAGTGAATGTTGCTGAACACCGCAATTAAAGGAAATCCATAGTCCTTATAAAGTTTATATTATATATGCATGTGAAACAATCCATAGTCTTTGGAAAGTTTATATTGGATACGTGTTAATTATTTTAGTCTTTTTAAAGTTTATATTAAAGATGCAGGTGAATTATTCTATAGTCTTTATAAAATGTATTTTAAATATACATGTAAATTAATCCATAGCGTTTATTACGTTTATATTAGATATACATATACATTAATCCATAGCCTTTATAAAGTTTATATTAAATATCCATGTGAATTAATCTGAGGTCTTTATAATGTTTATATGATATCCATGCAAGTTAATCAGTAGTCTTTATAAAGTTTATATTAGATATCCTTGTGAATAAATCTGAAGTCTTTATAAAGTTTATATACAGTAATATATACTGTATATGTGAATTATTTTGTAATTTATATATTAGATATCCATTTAAATTAATACACAGTCTTTATATAATGTATATGAAATATACATGTGAATTATTCTAGAGTCTTTATAAAGTTTTTATAATATAAACACATGAATTAATCCTTAATCTTTATAAGGTTTATATCAGATATACAGGTGATTAATTTACAGACCTTATAAAGTTTATATTAGACATACATGTGAATAAATCCCCAGTTTTTTAAATGATATATTAGATATGCATGTGAGTTAATCCGTGGTCTTTAAAAAAAGTTTATTTTAGATATACTGAACATGGGAATTATTCGGTAATCTATATAAAGTTTATATTAGATATACATTTAAATGAATCCATAGCCTTTATAAAGTTTATATTAGATATCCATGTGAATTAATCTGAGGTCTTTATAATGTTTCTATAAGATATACATGCAAATTAATCAGTAGTCTTTATAAAGCTTATATTAGATATCCATATGAATTAATCTGAGGTCTTTAAAAAATGTATATAATATATACATGTGAATAATTTTGTAAATTATATAAAGTTAATATTAGATATACATTTAAGTGAATGCACAATCTTTATATAATTTATATGAAATATACATGTAAAGTATTCTAGAGTCTTTATACAGCTTTTTATAATATATACATGTGAGTTAATCCTTAATATTTATAAAGTTTATATCAAATATACAGGTGAATTCATAGACTTTATAAAGTTTTTATTAGATATACATGTGAATAAATCCATAGTTTTTTTTTTAAATTATATATTAGATATGCATGTGAGTTAATCCGTAGTCTTAAAAAGTTTATTTAGATATACTGTACATGTGAATTATTCGGTAATATATATAAATTTATATTAGATATACATTTAAATTAATCCATAGCCTTTATAACGTTTATATTAGATATCCATGTGAATTAATCTGAGGTCTTTAAAAAGTTTATATAATATATACATGTGAATTATTTTGTAATTTATATAAAGTTAATATTAGATATACATTTAAATAAATGTTATATTATAAAATGTTAAATTATATTTAAATATACATTTAAATCTAATTTATATGAAATATACATGTTAACTTATTCTAGAGTCTTTATACAGCTTTTTATAACATATACACGGGGATTAATTCTCAATCTTTATAAGGTTTATATCAAATATACAGGTGGATTAATTCATAGACTTTATAAAGTTTATATTAGATATACATGTGAATTAATCCATTGTCTTTATAACTATTTTAATTAGATATACATGTGACTAAATCCAAATTCAAAATTTTTAAATTATATATTAGATATACATGTGGGTTAATCTGTAGTCTTTAAAAAGTTTATTTTTGATAAACTGTACATGTGAATTTGTTGGTAATCTATATCAAATTTATATTAGATATTTGAACGAATCCATCATCATTATAAGGTTTATATTACATATTAATTAATCTGCAGTCTTTATAAAGTTTATATAATATACACATGTGAATTAATCCATTGTCTTTCTAAGGTTTATATTAGAGACACGGGTGGATTAATTTGCAGACTTTATAATGTTTATATTAGATATACATTTGAATGAATCCATCATCTTGTTAACATTTTTGTTAGATATAGTGTTCACATTAATAAATACACAATTTTGCATGTGGTTAAGCCGTTGTTTTTATAAAGTTTATTTTAGTTATACTCAGGGATTTTTTTCAGCTGGAACTTGGTGGAACTCAGAGACGTAACTAGAGCCTTCAGGGCCCCGGTGCAATAAATTATGAAGGGCCCATCTGACCCCTGGCCAGGGCACTTCCCTCTTCCCACTGATCCTGGAGCCCTTTACTCCCATCGCAGGTCCCTTTATTACGGTACTGCAGCGGGGCCCTTTCACAAGTTCTGCATTGGGCCCCCTTTCTGCCATCTTCAGGATTTCCCATAGTGGTGGAATGTCAGGGCCCGGTCACAATTGCAACCTTTTTTTTTATTTTTTTACCATTTCATTTTATTTATTTTACAATTTTATTTTTACAATCCTTTACAATTTTTTAGGAGCTCTGTTGGGGGGCTTTGATGAGATAGCAGGGGTCTAAACAAACTTCAGCCCTCAATCTCCACCTGTGTAACCTCAGCTGTATAGAATGAATGGACAAGAATAACTGTGCACCAAGCCTCCCATTCATTCAGAAACAGAAGTATAGTAAAAGAGTTTACTATGCGTCAGTTATGAATGAACCCATTGGTACCAATCACTGACTCTGTTCATTCAGAAAAGGAAGGAGCCGGTAAATGGCAAGTTTCCCAAGCTGTTTCCATCTCTCCTTCATGACAAATCTTCTACAGCAGCTGGTAGGAGAGAGGAGGGGGGAGGACAGCAGCTCTGTGGGGGGGGGGGGCAGGGAAGCACACAGGGGACCCTGGAAACAACAGAAGGCAAGTAAACTGGATAGGAGGGGCGGCAGGGGGGCATATAGAGGAACCAATCTCCTCCTTTAGGAGGAAAATGGAGGAGATTGGTTCCTCTAAATGCCGCCCTCGCCATCCCTCCTATCCAGGTGTACAAGTGAGGCACCATGGGGCCCGGTTGCAATTGCAACCCCTATCGTTACGCCCCTGGTGGAACTTAATTCCTCCACCTCTGGCTCAGACCCTCTGCTCCCTGCTCACCATTAACACTTGTAAACATAGAAGTCCTCCCTCTGTGTTTACAAGTCACAGCTTGTCTCCCACAGATTTGATTTCCTGAGTGGCACCCACTGAGTGCAGGATGAGGATAAGGGAGATGCTGGTGCCCAGGGTGCAGTGCAAATTCTGACACCCTCACTGGATGATCTCCCAGCAAGTGAGAGAGTCATAGCCACCTACAGTGTGCGGTGAAGTACTAGAGCTGGCTAGGTGCTTCAAGAAGAACTGCAGTCTGCTCACATAATTTGTAATAAAAACATCTTTGCCATTCTGAAGCTTCCCTTCAACCACTTTGCATATTATCTTATATATACTGTGATTCTGTACTTGCCAAATATGCTGCAGAAATCTCCCTCCACTGAGTCTGGCTGCATCCATTTTAACTGTGGGCAGCTGAAGCTGCTGCCTGTTCACTTCCTGGATTTACACAGACACACACCTCCAGCCCTGCAGTTTTCATTGGCCCTCTTATGACTCATCCCCTCTCCCTTCCTGGCAAACTCACAAGAGTGAGAGAGAGGTGTGCATGATGTCAAATGCCGAGGCTTTTTACCAGACAAGAAACAGGAAGTGGGCTGTATAAGGTATTTACTGGCAGAAAAAAAATGTTTTACTATCCAAAGTTAAAACAAGGGCATAGGATTTAATAGATGGAAAGATGAAAAAATGACTGAAGTTTCGCTATAATACAGCAACACCAGTAAGACATGTGGAAGATGGCGGAACTTGTAAGGAGGGAGGGGGAAGATGAAGGCAGTGGAATGTGGTTGGGTGCAGAGGTCAGAGCTGAAGAGGTGTGAAAGTGAGATGTGAAGAGGAGATGCAGAGGCAAGCACCTGTAGAGTGTAGTTCACCCTTGAACTTTGCACTCTGTGTGTAGTGCACCCCTGAACCCTGCACTATGTTCGTAGCGCACCCCCAAACTCTGCACTCGGTGTGTAACACCCCCCCAAACTCTGCATTCTGTACGTAATGCACTCCTGTTATTAAATGCCCCTTTAAGACCCTTCCACTGTTAGTAAAAATTGACCACGCCCACTATTTGATGTGGGTTGGAAGGTCTGTGTGTGTGTGGGGGGGGGGGGGTTAAGGGGTCGTGGTTGAGTTCCTGCGCCTATTTTCTGAAAAAAAAATAGCCCTGGGTATACATGTGGATCTGAGACAGACTCTGCTGGGCTCTCCTGGATGTAAGTGGATACTCTGACTGGCACGCCTGGATGTAAGCAGGGACTAAGTGAATCAATTTGTAAAATATATGATTTAGCCCTTATACTGAAAAGTTTGGAGACCTCATATTGTGCACAGCCTCTTCATTTAACAGCTCCCTATTCAATCCTGTAGAAAGACCGTTCACTGTTTTTGGCAAGCTATAGCCAGCTTTTCCATAGCAGTTATTGTAGAGTGCTCCATGAATGAAGAAGCAGAGCCTGTCCAGGAGACTTTTAATGAAGAGGCTGTTTATTTATGAGAGGACCCCACAGATATGTTTTTTGAGGTTAGACATCAATGAAGAAGCAGAGCCTGTCCAGGAGACTTTCAATGAAGAGGCTGTGTATTTACCAGCGGACCACACAGTAAAGTTTTTTGAGGTTACACAGGTAAGTATAAGGCACCTTTCACAGGGGTGCCTCTGTTCCATCGAAACAGGGGATCTGTAGACTGACATCCTGATGAGTCAGATCTAAACAGACAAGATTGCATCCTGTGATGAGAAAAAGTAGACTCATGCAATCTCTATGGGTAGACGGATGTAAACATGCATCCACATATATCCACCCAGATCCGGTCTGCAAAAGTGGACCTGGATGCAAAATTATTGCATTAAGTCCAACAAATCTGAAAAGACCTGGATATAAATGGATGCGCATTTCCTTACCTCTTGTCACACATAAGAATACATTGCAGTCTAGTTTTGACCAATCTAATCACGGTTCAAAGACAGACTGAAGGAGTGCTTGTGTGAAAGGGGTATAAAACTTGAGCGTGGGTGAGGTGGGCAATTAAAGTCCAAAGGTTAGAAATGATGACATGATTTTCATTGTTCACCCCCCCAATTGCCTGTATAGGCATCACAAGGACAGGAAGTGGGGGACAATCCCCTCTCTTTTATCCAAACGTCTATCCAAAACCTTGCTTTGAAAAATGGCTTCAGCCAGCTTTGATGGCGTGTTTACGAATTTCAGGCTCTTGCAAAAACCCAGCTATGAGTGGTTCTCTTTAGCACATTAATTCACACACAGTTGAATTTTGAAAATCTCTGTTAAAAATGTCAGCAATAAATGCAGAAAAAGTCAACGTTCTCCAGCCCGCGAGCCTACAGTGGCAATTAGCCAATATGTGCTTGTTTCAGAGAGTTTTCAAGATGGAAATGTCACTAATCTGATTACAAGACATCAGTTTCAATATAAGCCCGGCTTATTCCGAGACTTGAAAAAATGCCCACTTGTATTTCCTGAGGTTGGAGAGAGGCAATTTTCCTATGTAGTCATGCCGGTTTAATTTACAATTCATGATAATTCAAGCAAATATTGGAGTTCACAAATTAGAGGCGCTGTCAGCCTGTTCAAGGGATGATTTATGGGTTTTGGAAAGTTAAAACTGAATTAGATGGTCACACTTCAATAATTCAGGAGGATTAAGTCACCTTTTTTTTCCTCTTTAGATTCTTGGGGAGGCTTGCTCAATTATATGCTAATGGCAGCCTATTACAGACTTAATGTTACAATGTAGCTGGGTTTCCACTTCAGAGATTTGTCTTTGGTTTTTAAAAAGGTGAATATTATGTCCATTCCCAAAGCAGCATATAAAGATAAAACCCTCTGAGATATGCTGATTTCCATACCGGGGAACGCTTGCAAATCAGTGGACCTGGGAATGGCGATGGGACAAAGGGCAGGGTCAGTAGTGACACATGCTGCAGCAGCCTTGCCAAACCAACATGTAAAGCACTGAATTGTGCAAATGGTTGTGTTTATTAGGAGTGCACATACTGCCTCCCAGTAAAATATGGGACTAACAGGGGCGAAGAAAAAATGCCCCTGTGTCAATGGTGTCACTGGAAGGAAATTTTTGCACCTGCATCAATGGTATAACTAGAAGGAATAAATGCTGCTGCATTAGTGGTGTCAAAAGAAGGAAAAATAACCACTGCATTAGTGTTCATGACGGAAAAAAAATAAAAAATTGCTGCATCAGTGTCAGTGGAAGGAAATGCCTCTTCATCACAGGAGGTGTGGAGGGGAACTAGAAGGTTAAGTGGCTCTGATGAGTGCATTGAACTAAGAGGGCCTGGGTGGCTCTAGGGGAAGGAGGGAAGAGAGGAGGCCATGAGGCTTGTTGGGCCTTAAGGGAGAAAGGGGAGCTCTTGGTTTGATTTGCTCCCCCAGCCCTTTGTATACTCACAGTTCAGATCTCCATCTTAGGCTGGCCATACTTTATACAATTTTCTTGTACAATTTTCCTTTATATTTACCAAAATCATATAGTATGAGGTCAAACCTAAACACCTTTAATTTGCATGCAATCAGGTAGGCTCTTGAACTACACACAGGGCTGGCCCAAGACATTGTGCTGCCAGGGTCCAAGAATGAAATGCTGCTCCCCCCACCAAAAAAACATCACGCCCACCAAAAAAACCCCACATCCATTATTTTATATCATGATAATTAAAACTAAAATTTAATTTATCAGTAAGGCAGATTTACATGTAACAGCACCTTGTCTATATGCAAAATTATATCACATACCATTATGTTCAATTCCAAGGAGCGGGCTATGGCAGTATAGGGGCAGGGTAGGGCAGTATATAGACAGGCTAGGATAGTATAAGGACAGGCTACGGTAGCATATAGACAGGCTAGGATAGTATAAGGACAGGCTAAGGTAGTATATAGACAGGCTAGGATAGTATAGGGACAGGCTAAGGTGGTATATAGACAGGCTAGGATAGTATAGGGACAAGCTAGGGTAGTATATAGCCAGGCTAGGACATTATAGGAACAGGCTAGGGTAGTATATAGACAGGCTAGGGTAATTTATACACAGGCTAGGGTAGTATATAGACAGGCTAGGGTAGTATAGGGACAGGCTAGGGTAGTATATGAACAGGCTAGGGTAGTATATAGACAGGCTAGGGTAATTTATACACAGGCTAGGGTAGTATATGGACAGGCTAGGGTAGTATATAGACAGGGTAGGGTAGTATATAGACAGGGTAGGGTAGTATATGGACAGGCTAGGGTAGTAAATGGACAGGCTAGGGTAGTATATGGATAGGCTAGGGTAGTATATAGACAGGCTAGGGTAATATATAGACAGGCTAAGCGAGTATATAGACAGGCTAGGGTAGTATATAGACAGGCTAGGGTAGTATATGGACAGGCTAGGGTAGTATATGGACAGGCTAGGGTACCATATGGACAGGCTAGTGTAGTATAGGGGCAGGCTAGGGCAATATAGGGGCAGGCTAGGGTGGCATATAGACAGGCTAGGGTAGTATATAGACAGCCAGTATAGGGGGGGCAGTTGTCATCATGACACACAAAACTGCTGGAAAAAAAATCTTGGTTGTCAATTTGCTGGGTAAAAGTGACCCACTGGGACCCGTGGTAGGGCCAGCCCTGACCACACAGCTGAAGGTAAATCTAAAGAAAATTGAACAAGAAAACTGTATAACATATGGTTCACCTTAGGCCCCTTTCACATGGGGTGGAGTCAGCTCAGCAAGGAATCTGTCCGCTGATCCCCACTGAGCAGGCAGGTGGCTTGTCCGTGTCTGCTCCGCTTATGCAGACGCAGCCTGTCCTATGTGAGTGGTCGGATGTAAACGGATGTTTACACCCAACTGCCCTCCGATCTGATCCACCAGGCAGATGGAGAGACAGATTGCCCATCCATCTGTTTTTGTCGGATAGGATCAGATTGCATGTCGGCGGGTGTCAACGGACGCATGGCAGGTATTGGCTACCATGCAGAGCTGCACCAGATTTTGCACTCTCCAGTCTTAGTAAATCAACCCCAATGTGCTTAAGTTGACAACACACAAATAAATTGTAATTTTTCATGTCTTAATTGAACACAACCATGGAACATTCACAGTGCTGGAGGAAAAAGTAAATGAACCCATAGCCTACTTCTATGAGAGCTAATTGGAGTCAGTAGTTTGCATACCTGGAGTTTAATTAAAGACATTTAATTTAGAGATTAGAGGTGTGGTTTAGAGCTACTTTGATTGATAAGAGACAGTTAAACAAATAAGGTTGCTGTTTATAGGAAGCATCAGCTGATGTGAACCATAACTTGCAAAAAGGAGCTTTTGGAAGACATGCAATCAAGAGCAGATGATCTGCCTGAGGCTAAAAAGGGATACAAAGGAATCTCAAAGTGTTTAGGCATCCATCAGTAGACAGAGAAACTGTCTATAAATGGAGCCAGTTTAGTATTGTGGCTACTCTTCCTAGAAGTGGGGCCCAGGCAAGATGACTCCCAAAGCACAACACAGAATCCTCAACGGGATAGAGAACAACCCACGAGTAACAGCTAAAGGCTTGAAGACATCACAAAATTTCCCCGTTCATGAGTCTACCATATGTAAGTCTTTGAACAGGCAGGGTGACCATGGCAGAACATCATGGAGGAAGCCGCTGCTCTCCAAGAACAAATTGCTGCATGCCAAAGAGCAGCTTGGTGCACCGCAACGCTACTGGGAAAATGTTTTGTGGACTGATGAAACAAAAGTTGAATTATTTGGGAAGAATATTCAGCACTATGTTTGGCGCAAAAAGGGCACAGCTGACCAACATCAAAACATCATCCCAACGGTGAAGTATGGTGGAAGGAACATCATAATTTGGGCTTGCTTCACTGCCTTAGGGCCTGGATCACTTGCCATCGTCAATGGAGAAAATGAGTCACCAAGTTTACCAAAATATCCTACAGGATAATGTCAGGGTGGCTGTCTGCCAGGTGTAGCTTAGTAGAATTTGGGTGATGCAGCAGGACAATGACCCTAAGCATCAAAGTAAATCCATCACTGATTGGTTTCAGAAAAAAAGAAAATGTGTCTTTTGGAGTGGCCCAGTCAGAGCCCAGACTGTAACCCCATAGAGATGCAGTGGAATGACGGTCAGTTTTGTAACGAGGAATAGTCAAAAATTCCTCCTGAATGTTGTGTGGGTCTGATCCAGAGCTACCAAATGTGCTTGCTTTAAGTCACTTCTGCCAAAGGAGGTTCAACCAGAGAAATAAACAGCTTTTTCTTCAGAATAACAAAAGGTGGTAATCTGCAACAAAGTTGGTTAAAATCCGTGCAATGTACCCCGAGGGGAATGTTTTTCTTCTCAACAAAAGTAAAGTTACTCTTTAACGAGTTTGTTAACCATTTTTCAACTGCCCCATAGCAGATATACAGTCAGGTCCATAAATATTGGGACATCGACACAATTCTAATCTTTTTGGCTCTTAGGATTTGAAATGAAACAAACAAGATGTGCTTTAACTGCAGACTTTCAGCTTTAATTTGAGGGTATTTACATCCAAATCAGGTGAACGGTGTAGGAATTACAACAGTTTGTATATGTGCCTCCCACTTTTTAAGGGACCAAAAGTAATGGGACAGATTAACAATCATAAATCAAACGTTCACTTTTTAATACTTGGTTGCAAATCCTTTGCAGTCAATTACAGCCTGAAGTCTGGAACGCATAGACATCACCAGACGCTGGGTTTCATCCCTGGTGATGCTCTGCCAGGCCTCTACTGCAACTGTCTTCAGTTCCTGCTTGTTCTAGGGGCATTTTCCCTTCAGTTTTGTCTTCAGCAAGTGAAATGCATGCTCAATCGGATTCAGGCCAGGTGATTGACTTGGCCGTGGCATAACATTCCACTTCTTTCCCTTAAAAACCTCTTTGGTTGCTTTCGCAGTATGCTTCGGGTCATTGTCCATCTGCACTGTTAAGCGCCTTCCAATGAGTTCTGAAGCATTTGGCTGAATATGAGCAGATAATATTGCCCGAAACCCTTCAGAATTCATCCTGCTGCTTTTGTCAGCAGTCACATCATCAATAAATACAAGAGAACCAGTTCCATTGGCAGTCATACATGCCCACGCCATGACACCACCATGCTTCACTGATGAGGTGGTATGCTTTGGATCATGAGCAGTTC
>BLSH010048212.1:678455-695076 GCA_018402905.1 Glandirana rugosa | reverse complement strand
CTGAACCTTCTGGTGTCTTTTGTTGACACCACCTACTGGCTTATTAAGAAAGGGACCACTTCTTTTGTGGGAAGTGTTTACTCTTCTCTTCCCATCACTCTGGTACAAGTTGATCTTGGTCTCATCTGTCCATAGGATGTTGTTCCAGAACTGTGAAGGCTTTTTAGATGTTGTTTGGCAAACTCTAATTTGGCCTTCCTGTTTTTGAGGCTCACCAATGGTTTACATCTTGTGGGGAACACTATGTATTCACTCTGGTGAAGTCTTCTCTTGAGTGTTGACTTTGACACACATACACCTACCTCCCGGAGAGTTTTCTTGATCTGGCCAACTGTTGTGAAGGGTGTTTTCTTCACCAGGGAAAGAATTATTCGGTCATCCACCACAGTTGTTTTCTGTGGTCTTCCAAGTCTTTTGGTGTTGCTGAGCTCGCCGGTGCGTTCTTTCTTTTTAAGGATGTTCCAAACAGTTGATTTGGCCACACCTAATGTTTTTGCTATCTCACTGATGGGTTTGTTTTTTTTTTTTTTCAGCCTAATGATGGCTTGCTTCACTGATAGTGACAGCTCTTTGGATCTCATATTGAGAGTTGACAGCAACAGATTCTAAATGCAAATAGCACACTTGAAATGAACTCTGGACCTTTTATCTGCTCCTTGTAAATGGGATAATGAGGGAGTAACACACACCTGGCCATGGAACAGCTGAGCAGCCAATTGTCCCATTACTTTTGGTCCCTTAAAAAGTGGGAGGCACATATACAAACGGTTGTAATTCCTACACTGTTTACCTGATTTGGATGTAAATACTCTCAAATTAAAGCTGAAAGTCGGCAGTTAAAGCACATCTATTTCATTTCAAATCCATTGTTGTGGTGTATAGAGCCAAAAAGATTAGAATTGTGTCGACGTCCCAATATTTATGGACCTGACTGTAATGCTACATGGTGGCTGTTATCTGCAGAATCACGTACAGTATATGTACGCAATTCTGCAATTCCGTTGAAGGGGGTACGCGTGTGCGACGCCGGTGGGGCGCTTCTGTTGTGATTACGAACAACAGAAGCCGACCTGCGGGTGCCAGGCAATGGATGTCCAGCGGCACCCACCAATCATTGGGCAGAGACACAGAATGAAGCTCTGCCTTTGTAAACAAGGCAGAGCTCCTTTTTTAACAGAGGGGAAAGTGATGGCTTTTGTGTCGCTGCAAAGCAGGGAATAAAATCCATCACTTTCCTTAATAAAAGCAGCACACAGTTTACACAAAAACACTGACTAGGCACACAGATAACTCTTTGATCGCCCCTGTTGTTTAACCCCTTCCCTGCCAGTGTCATTAGTACAGTGACAGTGCATATTTTTGGCACTGATCACTATTAGTGTCACTGGTTCCCACAAAGTATAATAAGTGTCATTTAGTGTCCAATTGTCTGCTGCAATAATGCTATAAGTCGTTGATCGCCACCACTAGTAGTATTCCAGTATATATCCCATAGTTTGTAGATGCTATAATGCGCAAACCAATCAATATATGCTTATTGGGATTTTTTCCAAAAATATGTAGCAGAATACATATACAAATTTATGACAAAATTTGACTTTTTACATTTTTTTATTCCATAGGTTTTATAGCAGAAAGTAAAAAATATTGTGTTTTTTTTTTCAAAATTGTCGGTCTTTTTTGTTTATAGCGCAAAAAATAAAAACCGCAGAGGTGATCAAATACCACCAAAAGAAAGCTCTATTTGTGGGGAAAAAAAAGGCATTTTATTTGGGTCAAAGCGTTGCAAGACCGCACAATTGTCAGTTAAAGCGACAAAGCGCTGTATCGCAAAAAATGGCCTGTCAAACCTTCTGGAGGTCAAGTGGTTAAGCGCAATAAACTCAAAGTGAAAGGGTTAGGGCGCAAGATACCCAAAAACCAACAAACAGAAATGAGAGCCTTTAAAGTATAACTAAAGGCAATACTTTTTTGGGGTTTTGAATAGAGGAGAGAGGGATTAGAACCCCTGTCAGTTTTTATTGCTGTCTGTGCCCCCGATAACGAGATTCACCCTCTCTATTTATCCTGTTTACCATTATCATTGAAATCGAACGCAAAAGAAAATCCCAGATTTAGGGTTGTCCCCAGAAAAGTAATAGATGGGAAATCTTCCACTGGGGACATTAGTTCTGGTGACCTGGGGATCTCCAATAGGCTCCCTTAATTTGCAGGGATTTCCTGTTTGGCTATGGAACAGGAAGTGAAGAGAAATCTCCCTAATGGGACACAGATGGTGGAAAAAAAATTCTGACAGGGGTATAACCCTCCCTTGCTCTATCCAAAATACAAAAAAAGTTTTGCCTACAGTTCTACTTTAACCACTTGCCGACCAGCCGCCATCGTTATACGGGGGCGGGTCGGCTCTACTACGCGAACCACCATAGGTGTACGTCAGTCCGTGCATGGGAGGTAGCGGGCACGGGAGCGTGCCCGTGGGTCTGGCTGATTCCATATCCATCAGCGAACCGCGATCATGGGGTACAGAGGCAGAACGGGGATCTCCCTATGTAAATAAGGCAGATCCCCGTTCTGACAGGGGACATGACAGAGATCTTCTGTTCCTAGTGTTTGGGAACAGCAATCTCTGTGATATCCCTGGCAGCCCACCCCCTCTACAGTTAGAACACACTCAGGGAACACAGTTAACCCCTTTATCGCCCCCTAGTGTTAACCCCTTCCCTGTCGGTGTCATTTATACATTGATCAGTGCATTTTTATAGCACTGATCAATGTAATAATGTCACTGGTCCCCAAAAAGTGTAATTTGGGGTCAGATTTTTTCCGCTGCAATGTCGCAGTCCCACTAAAAAAATGCAGATCGCCGCCATTACCAGTAAAAATAATAAAATTAACAAAAATAAATCCATAAATCTATCTGATAGTTTGTAGACGCGATAACTTTTGTGCAAACCAATGAATATATGCCTATTGCGACTTTTTTTTTTGCCAAAAATCTGTAGAAGGATACCGATTGGCTTAAACTGATGAATAAATTTGTTTTTTTTATATTTTTTTTATTGGATATGTTTTATAGCAGAAAATAAAAAATATTGTTTTTTTTTTCAAAATTGTTCCTCTTTTTTTGTTTAGAGCGCAAAAGATAAAAAACGTAGAGGTGATCAACCAAAAGAAAACTCTATTTGTGGGGAAAAAAGGACATCAATTTTATTTGGGTACAACATCGCACGACCGCGCAATTGTCAGTTAAAGCGACGCAGTGCCGAATCGCAAAAATTGGACTGGTCAGGAAGGGGGTACAACCTTCCAGGGCTGAAGTGGTTAAGCTGGACATGTATGAAATTGAGGATTGTTGCTATCAGCCATATGGTAGCATTTCCATTCTTCAGTTGACTGTACAGAGACAATGCTGGAAGGATGGACCTGTGGCCTGCCTAATGGGGGGCCATAAGCAGTTTTACTTCAGCTGTTCTTCATTCTTTTAATAGTATATAATATGTTGCAGAACACCCTCAGGACTCAGAAGCTGCTATGTACAGAATGATGTAATAAAGTCCTTTCTCAACCTCACCAACTGTTTATATCACATTATATATTCCACCTCTCATCTCAAATATGCTTCTGTTTTTATCTCTTGGATTAGCTTGGCTGGATCTGGGGAAATTGAAAATAAAACTTTTCCTGCAATAAATTAGTTCTGCAAACTTTCCACTTTAACAGTTATCTCAGCTTTAAAGTGTTACTAAACTCACAACAGTAAAATCGGTCTTTATATGCAGCATAGCATGCTTGTTATACTCACTGTGGAACTTAAGGGGTTAATCCTCTGCATTGTTTCAAAAAAAGGCTGTTTTATCCTGCATGCAGAGATACTTCCCTCCTGAACTGTCAATCTGAGCAAGTCCATACAATATACAGCAGGGTGGTAAAGCTGCACATGCACAGTTTGGTCTCTTATGCTGGAGAGCACATTTCCTGTTGGACTGTTCAGGTTACATGATATTGACATCACACATGTGGGCGTGTATAGAGGCTGTAGTGGAAATCTCCTCCTACTTGAACACACAGCTATGGACAAACTGTGCAGGAAACTGTGGTATACAGATCATCCCAAAAGGTATACAGTCACAGTATTTTAATGTAAACAGAAGATTTATAAGCTGTGGACACTGGGGGGGGGGGGGGTGGGGGCAGGTGAACTATTTTCATATTATTGAGTTTAGTAACACTTTAAGGGTCAATGCACACTTTAGCACTGTGATGCATTAACAACTATATGATGCATTACTACAGAGGATTATTTAGTGGCAACAGAATGCACATTAGAAAATAAAGGGAGACGATACAGTGGGGTGTACAGGGGTGTACTCACTTTTGTTGCTGGTGGTTTAGACATTAATGGCTGTGTGTTGAGTTATTTTGAGGGGACAGCACATTTACACTGTTATACAAGCTGTACACTCACTACTTTACATTGTAGCAAAGTGTCATTTCTTTAGTGTTGTCACATGAAAAGATAGAATAAAATATTTACAAAAATGTGAGGGGTGTACTTACTTTTGTGAGATACTGTATGTGTAAGGGTTTTGCAAAGAGCGGCCACGATCCTCCTCTTCTGGGGTCCCCTAGCGGCGCTCCTGGCTCCTCCTTTTCACCGAGTGCCCCCTCAGAGAGACGCTTTCTATGGGGGCACCCATGTGGGTGCACTTCCGAGTTCTGCTGTTGCATCCATTGACACAGACAGCAGGACTCGGCCCCGCCCCTGGATTTGATTAACAGCAGCCAATGGCTCCTGCTGCTATCAATCTATCCAATGAGGGCTCGAGCCAGCGGCTGGAGTGGGTGTGCTCTTGGGGGCTGCTGAAGTACAGAAGGTTTTTCACCTTAATGCATATGCATTAAGGTGACAAATCTTGACACTTTACAACTCCTTTAACTATGTTAACCGCTTAAGGACCACCCCACGTACATACAGCCAGGTCCATAAATATTGGGACATCGACACAATTCTAATCTTTTTGGCTCTATACACCACCACAATGGATTTGAAATGAAATAAACAAGATGTGCTTTAACTGCAGACTGTCAGCTTTAATTTGAGAGCATTTACATCCAAATCAGTTGAACGGTGTAGGAATTACAACGGTTTGTATATGTGTCTCACACTTTTTAAGGGACCAAAAGTAATGGGACAATTGGCTTCTCAGCTGTTCCATGGCCAGGTGTGTGTTATTCCCTCATTATCTCATTTACAAGGAGCAGATAAAAGGTCCAGAGTTCATTTCAAGTGTGCTATTTGCATTTGGAATCTGTTGCTGTCAACTCTCAATATGAGATCCAAAGAGCTGTCACTATCAGTGAAGCAAGCCATCATTAGGCTGAAAAAACAAAACAAACCCATCAGAGAGATAGCAAAAACATTAGGTGTGGCCAAATCAACTGTTTGGAACATCCTTAAAAAGAAAGATCGCACCGGTGAGCTCAGCAACACCAAAAGACCCGGAAGACCACAGAAAACAACTGTGGTGGATGATCGAAGAATTCTTTCCCTGGTGACATAGATGAGAATCGGAAGGCTCCGCTGTACACTCACTGTGTTGCTGGATAGCGGCTGCTAGCTGGGTCACCTGCAGAGAATTCAGTCAGCTGGAACGTTGTACATAGGCTTTGGGCCTAGCTCTGGTTGTAGCAGCACACAGGGTTCCTCACTGATCGATCACACTGTTCCAAGAGGCCGTTGTTAGCTTCTCCTTCCCTTTTTATAATCCTCCTACAATGAATTGCATCTCCCAGCAGTCTTCAGTGCAGCACAGCCTGATGGGAAATGGAGTCCTTCTCATTAAGAGTCTGCTGACTATTTCCTCGGTCCGCACTACAATTCCCACAAAGCATCATCCAGGCTGCAGTTACAGTATTTTCCAAAAGCAAACACTAGAGGGAGTTCCCATGTTAAGCAATGAACACCATTGTCTGTGTGCCAGAGGAATATTTCAGAACTCCTGGCTACATGTCTATTTCCCAAAGACAACCTCTGAATATGACGCTGAGCATGTGCACTCAACTCCTTTGGTCCACCATAGCGAGCCCCGTTGTCACTCACCTGGTGGTGGAGTCTGTCTTATGCAGAAAGCAACCACTCTTGCGGCCCTGGTTCAAGGGTCCCTGGTAGAGTAGACAGGGAGCCCAGGAGCACAGGGGGGTATGAGGGATGGACAGGATGCCTGGTGGTGGTATGGACAGTTCAGTGAAGCTCGTGCAGGTAGCCGGTGGCCGGGTCAGCAGCAGGCAGGCAATGCGGTACAAAGGGTTCAGGCAGAGGGGTCGTCAGGTGCAGGCAGGGTCATCAACAGGCTGGCGGCGGAAGTACACAAGGATCAGGCAGAAGAGTTGTCGTGGGCAAGCTGGGGGTCAGTGCAGGCAGAAATCAACAAGGTCAAGGTCAAGCCGGGTCACAGAACCAGATAAACAGGAAATCATGTCGCTCAGGAACACTCACACGCTGTAGAATGGACAGCACTGACTGCTGGGCGTTGTGAGCTTAAATGGAAGGAAACACCCTTCACAACAGTTGGCCAGATCAAGAACACTCTCCAGGAGGTAGGTGTATGTGTGTCAAAGTCAACAATCAAGAGAAGACTTAACCAGAGTGAATACAGAGGGTTCACCATAAGATATAAACCATTGGTGAGCCTCAAAAACAGGCCAGATTAGAGTTTGCCAAACAACATCTAAAAAAGCCTTCACAGTTCTGGAACAACATCCTATGGACAGATGAGACCAAGATCAACTTGTACCAGAGTGATGGGAAGAGAAGAGCATGGAGAAGGAAAGGAACTGTTTATGATCCAAAGCATACCACCTCACCAATGAAGCATGGTGGTGGTAGTGTCATGGCGTGGGCATGTATGGCTGACAAAAGCAGCAGGATGAATTCTGAAGTGTTTCGGGAATTATTATCTGCTCATATTCTGCCAAATGCTTCAGAACTCATTGGACGGCGCTTCACAGTGCAGATGGACAATGACCCGAAGCATACTGTGAAAGCAACCAAAGAGTTTTTTAAGGGAAAGAAGTGGAATGTTATGCAATGGCCAAGTCAATCACCTGACCTGAATCCCATTGAGCATGCATTTCAATTGCTGAAGACAAAACTGAAGGGAAAATGCCCCAAGAACAAGCAGGAACTGAAGACAGTTGCAGTAGAGGCCTAGCAGAGCATCACCAGGGATGAAACCCAGCATCTGGTGATGTCTATGCATTCCAGACTTCAGGCTGTAATTGACTGCAAAGGATTTGCAACCAAGTATTAAAAAGTGAAAGTTTGATTTATGATTGTTAATCTGTTCCATTACTTTTGGTCCCTTAAAAAGTGGGAGGCACATATACAAACTGTTGTAATTCCTACACCATTCACCTGATTTGGATGTAAATACTCTCAAATTAAAGCTGATAGTCTGCAGCTAAAGCACATCTTGTTTGTTTCATTTCAAATCCATTGTGCTGGTGTATAGAGCCAAAAAGATTAGAATTGTGTTGATGTCCCAATATTTATGGATATGCCTGTATACTGCGGCAGGGCGGCCCTTTAGCGCAAAATCACGTACCTGTACATGATTCCGATCTTCGGCTCCGGGGCATGCACTCCTTCGGAGAGGCAGAACGGTGGTCTGCTTATGTACACAAGGCAGATCGCCGTTCTGTTAGTAAGAAAGACAGAGAGCTTGTGTTTCTGCTAAGCAGGAACACAGAACTCTGTCTTTCTTCAGCTAACCACAGTTAGTAATCACTCCCAGGGAACACATTTAACCCTTTGATTGCCCCTGATGTTAATCCCTTCCCTGTCAGTGTCATTTGTACGGTAACCATACATATTTTTAGCACTGATCACTGTACTGGTGTCACTGGTCCCCAAAAAGTGTCACTTATTGTCAGATTTGTCCGCCGCAATGTCGCAGTCCCCCTAAAATCGCTGAGCAATTTACTAGTAAAAACTATAAAAAAAAAAAGTCTATAAATCTATCCCATAGTTTGTAGACGCTATAACTTTTGAGCAAACCAATCAATATACGCGTATTGAGATTTTTTTTTTTACCAAAAATATGTAGCAGAATATAAATTGGTCTAAATTGATGAAGAGATCTGATTTTTTAAAAACATTTTATTGCATGTGTTTTATAGCAGAAATTATAAAAAATTGTTGTTTTTTTTTTCAAAATTGTTTTGTTTATAGCACAAAAAATGAAAACCACAGAGGGGATCAAATACCACCAAAAGAAAGCTCTATTTTTGGGGAAAAAAGCAATTGTCAGTTTAAGCGACGCAGTGCAAAAAATGGCCTGGTCATTAAGGGGGTAAAACTTTCCGGAGCTGAAGCAATTAAAGTGGTTGTAAAGGCATACATGATACTAAACACACACTACTTAATTTACATTATCCATTCTTTTTATGTATATGGATCATGGCACTGTTTTCATTTAGCCACTTCAGCCCTGGAAGGATTTCCCCCTTAATGACCAGGCCATTTTTTGTGATTCGGCACTGCGTTGCTTTAACTGACAATTGCGCGGTCGTGCGGCGTTGTACCCAAACAAACTTGATGTCCTTGCTTTCCCACAAATAGAGCTTTCTTTTGGTGGTATTTGATCACCTCGTTTTTTATTTTTTGCGCTATAAACAAAAAAAAAGAGCGACAATTTTGAAAAAAAAACAAAAACAACATTTTTTACTTTCTGCTATAATAAATATCCCAAAAAAATGTAAGAAAACTTAATTTATTCATCAGTTTAGGCCAATATGTATTCTGCTACATATTTTTGGTAAAAAAATCCCAATAAGCGTATATTGATTGGTTTGCACAAAAGTTATCGTTTACAAAATAGAGAATCAATTTATGGCATTTTATTATTTATTTATTTTTTACTAGTCATGGCGGCGATCAGCGATTTTTAGTGGGACTGCGACATTGCGGCGGACAGATTGGACACCTAACTGACATTTCTGACACTTTTTTTTGGGAACCAGTGACATTATTACAGTAATCAGTGCTAAAAAAATATGCACGGACATTGTACTAATGACACTGGCAGGGAAGGGGTTAACATTAGGGGGTGATCAAAGGGTTAAATGTGTTCCCTGCAGGTGTTACTAACTGTAGGGGGATGGGCTGCCTGGGGAATCACACAGATCTGTCTTTCTGCATAGCAGAAAGACAGGATCTGTGTGATCTCCCCTGACTGAGCGGAGAGCTGCTTTGTTTACACAGGCAGGTCCCCATTCTGTCGATGGCGAGTGTCCCCACTCACTGATTGACTCCCCTGCTGGCCAATGGGAGCGAGCGCGCTTACACAAGCGGGTTCTCGTGCCGCCATGCTGCTACGGCGATTCGCGGGAAGCAGCCACCTTGCCTCAGTATAATGATAGCGACTGGGGCTGAAGTGGTTAGAAAAAAAAGAAAATGTAAGGAACTTTTATGTCTTCTGGCCCAGTTCTTTCCTAGCCTGTCTGCAGGGAAACATCTCTGGGACTAGATGTGGTGAAGACAACTTGCTGAAGTTCAAACTGAGCATCAGAATGGGGAAGAAAGGGGATTTAAGTGACTTTGAACGTGGCATGGTTGTTGGTGCCAGACGGGCTGGTCTGAGTGTTTCAAAAACTGCTGATCTACTGGGATTTTCACACACAACCATCTCTCGGGTTTACAGAGAATGTTCTGAAAAAAGAAAATATCCAGTGAGCGGCAGTTGTGTGGAGGAAAATGCCTTGTTGATGTCAGAGATCAGAGGAGAATGAGCAGACTGGTTCCAGATGATAGAGAGGCAACAGTAACTCAAATAACCACTCATTACATCCAAGATATGCAGAATACCATCTCTGAATGCACAACACATCGTACCTTGAAGCAGATGGGCTACAGCAGCAGAAGACCACACTGGGTGGCACTCCTCTCAGCTAAGAACAGGAAACTGAGGCTACAATTCACACAGACTCACCACAATTGTACAATAGAAGATTGGAAAAATGTTGCCTGGTCTGAGGACTCTTGATTTCAGCTGCAACATTCAGATGGTGGGGTCAGAATTTGGTGTAAACAACATGAAAGCTTGGATCCATCCTGCCTTGTATCACCTTTTCAGGCTGGTGGTGTAATGGTGTGGGGGATATTTTCTTGGCACACTTTGGGCCCCTTAGTACCAATTGAGCATTGAAGTAAAAAGTCCCGCTGCCCAAGGTGAGTCTAACCTAAGCTGTAATCCAGGTAAGATCCAGGGTAATTACCTTGAAGTGGAGAGCACGCCCTGCCACTGCAACAAGGTTCTTTTATTGTACAAAAGTCAAAAATCATCTCACCACTGGACAATGAGGTCACTGCACTCCAATGGCCTCCACAGTCACCACATCTCATCCAATAGAGTACCTATGGGATGTGGTGGAATGGGAGATTCGCATCATGGATGTGCAGCTGACAAATCTGCAGCGACTGCATAATGCTATCATTGTCACCATGGACCAAAATCTCCGAGGAATGTTTCCAACACCTTGTTGAATCTATGCCACAAAGAATTAAGGCAGTTCTGAAGGTAAAAGGTTGTCCAATCCGGTACTAGCAAGGTGTACCTAATAAAGTGGCCAGTGAGTGTATATTTGAACCCACATCTTTAGTATTTTTGCTCAAAAACAGGGTGTGGGTTGTCTAGAGAGAGGTTCTGCCAATCACAGCCTGTTTCACACTACTCCAGCCTGTGTCTATGGTTTGTATGTGCTTAGAATTACAGGGAGGTGAAGCCTCCATCAATCAACATGTAATATCCTGCACCAATTTTGTTTAGCTGTTTAGTGGGCATAGAGAAGGGAGAGAGAGAGTTGGTTGTCATTTATACAAAGTGTATACGTCCACTCTATAGTCACGTGGGCTGCACAGATAAGAAAAAGGAGGAAATGGAAAGCTTAGAATGGAAATGAAACTGGAGCATGCTCAGTAGATGTGGCAACAGCAGGTCTACACAATCTCAGGGTGCAGCGGGGACACAGACAAGTAGGTAGGGACAGTGAACAGCAGGATCAACCAGGATTTTGCAGAATACAGAAAACAAAATCCCATAGTCACTGAGTGAGTAAGAACAGTATACAATAGAGCATGTACAGACCAGTATTTTTATCGCATCCCTACCTCCTAAATAGGTCCTCACTAGATACAGCTAGACATGTGCAGAGCGAAAAAATTTGTTTAGTTTCATTTCGATTTGTTATTTACATAAATTTGTTTAGTTAGATTCATTTCATTTGTTTAATTAGTTTTCAGAATTTGTTTTGTTTATTTGGTTTTGAATCTAATCGAAAAGTTTTCGAATCCATTTCCAATAGTTTTCCAATAGTTTTCCAAGGAGAATGGGGTGGAGTAGAATGTGGAGGAATAGAATGGAAAAAGATAGATTACAATAGAGGGGAATATAACAGAAAATGAAAGAATATAATGTGGTGGAGTGGAACAGAGCTTTTTTACTCTGTTGTATTCTATTCTTTTGTTTTCTGTTATATTCTTTTCTAGTCTATTGCTTTTTTCTGTTCTATTCCTTTTTTTTTCTATACTATATTGTTCTCTTTTCGAATTTCGTCCGAATTTTTTTCTCTCGTTATTTTGGATACGTTTAAATTCGGTACTATTGTAATTCAGAAATTCGTATACATCTGAATTTCCGAAAAATTAAAATTTGTCCGAATTTTAATTCGGAACGAAACTAACCGCATATGTCTAGATCCAGCACTGTGCCTGTCTCTCTCCTTGCATTCCCAGGACAGAGGCAGCCTTTGGCTCCTGCTGCTGTCAATCAAATCCTGTGAGCAAAGAGTAGAGGGCAGGACCGAGCTGCGCTGTGTATGTCTATGGACTCACACAGCCCGGCTTGAGAAAGAAGCTTGCATGTGCATCCCTGTGGGAAACAGAGAAGAGGATTTGCCAGGAGCGCCAACGGGACTGCAAAAGAGGAGGCTTGGGGCCACTCTGTACAATAACATTGCACAGAGCAAGTTAGTATACCATCTTATTTTTATTTTTAGGAAACAAAAATTAACTTTACAATGGCTTTAAAGCTGCCCATTCAATATGTACACACGTTGAGCACTTGGAGGGGTAAGTAGGTGGTACATGAACCCCCCACCTTCTTTGGCTTTTCCCTGCAGGGCAGATCCTGATGCATTCATTCAGAAAATTCAAAGTATTCTCTGAATGGTGCCTGTGCTGAGCGGATGACCTCCTGTGTTCAGAATACCAGCTAGCAGAGATCATTGGAGTAGCGGTGTCTATTTCAGTGATTTCCATCTTCCAGGGGCATCAGCCAGGGATGGTATATATATATATATATATATAGAGAGAGTTACATTGGTTAAAGCTGGACCAGTGTAACTATGTATAAAATATCCAAACCTGAAATTCTTCTTTAACGGCTCGTTTTACTCATTTATTAGGGAATATGCCTTGCCTGCAGATCCTATCAAGGCCATGATGAGGGAGGGAAGGAGGGGCAGCTTCCCCCAGGCACAGTAATTTCATGTGGGTAGGGGTACCAGATCTCTAGGTCCCTAGTTTTTTGCAGTTTTTTTTCTGCAGCTTACTGATTAAACATATACCCACCACAGCCCTGACTAAAATGCCTAAAAAAAGAAAACTAATGCAGCCACCACATCTGATGATTGGTAAGCTGCAATACATTACATTTTTGGTTTTGGGTTTAATACCGCTCTCAGTCCAGTCCCTGAAGTACATATCACGGCAGTCTTAGCCAGTGGCGGCCCGTCCATAGAGGGCTCACGGTACTCCCCCCCCCCCCCCAACCATGCGTCCAGCCCTCTAATCTACATATCAAGGCGTTGGACTATGGATTCCAATGAGGTGGTTTTTTTTAAGCACCTGATTAGAGCCAGAGGCTCTAATAGGCTTCAAAATGGGGTGGAGCGCGGGGCACAGAGGGGAGATAATGCTGTCTCAGTGCCGCAATGGGGGGGGGTGCTGCATGTTTGCTCCCCCCCCCAAAAGAAGAACCCATCAGCTGCCACTGGTCTAAGCCCACCCCTTTAAAAATAAAGTTTCCCTACATCAGGCATCACAGGTTTTCAACTTGGTACACTAAAGCTGATTTCCAGGCATGGCAATTTTTCTTAGTTATATTGGTCCAGCTTGTGCCATACCTGTGAGAAGCTGCAAATCACTGTAGTAGGCACCACTACTCCAGTGATCTCCATTGGCTTCCAGGTCCCGTGCTGAGTGGCTACCCTCAAACAGGCAGTGCAGACAGACACACGGCCCATGCAACCGCTGATCCCTGGTAGCACAATGGTCTCCTCCAGAGGGTGGGGACCTGAACCATAATCAGCCCCTAAAAGAGTTGTTCACCCCTGGACAAATAGTGTGCTGGTTGACCATAAAAAACAAAAAAAAATCTGAACCCAGGTTTGGAAGCTTCACCCCGCCCAATAATCTGCAAAGGTTCTGAACTTTTCATGACTCTGATCAGGACAGGCCCAAAGCTAGAGAAAACCACAAACCAGTTTTCTCTGATCAAAACAAATACCCTTGAGCCCCTCAACCTGCATGGGCGAAAACCCTGGGTGTCACCAAATCCTCTTTACCCCTGCATACTGATTAAACTTAGCTCAGCCCTATCACAGTCTTTATATCAATGGAATAGTATTAATAAATCTAGAGAATGCTAGAGGGAATAAGCAATAACAAAATGTAACCACTGTTTCCGCAAGGCAAATAAAGCTGCCCATGCATGGTTAGTTTTTTTTTTTTTTTTAATTAATTCAGCAAGCAGCACTGAACAAAAAGAAACTAACTGATTTTTCTATCCACAAAGGTGGACGGAGACATTATATTCTGACAGTGGCAACTGCCAATCGGCGGTAGCCGATTGCAGCCGATTGGCTGCAGCTGTGCTCATCAATTAAAATTATCCAACATGTCCTTTTAACAGAAGCCGATTAAACAAATGGCCTCTGTTGTATCGGGGAGCCCACATACTGACTGCATTTCACCCAGTCTGGTGGCGGGACTACCTGGGTTGCAATGGTCACACTTGTGACTGGGCCATGGAGTTCTGTCACTGTGGGGGAGGGGGCCAAGATGGCTGTGTGTCTAGGGCAGTGTTAACAGGCACTTTTCTCCTGTCCATAAACAGAAGAAAAGTGGCTATAAAAATGTCCCTGTTAAACGGCTTTGAACTGTACATGCGCAGTTCCAGAAGCACCTGATTAGAGAATTGCCGGCATCTAGGTGTGGCTTATATTCACATGCCCCACACACATGTTTAGAGACCGACCTCGACAGTACACTCGACTGAGTTCAAAACTGCACATGGGCAGTTCTGAGTCGCTGACATGGAAATGTTAAAGCGTGTTACCGCCAGCCTGGCCTGCTTGTGAGTTGCAGGCGGCCCGCCATACACAATTTCTACACTTCCTGAAAGCAAAAGCCCACAATGAAACTTGAAAAATTGGGTGACTGGTGAGTACCTGGACTTTTGGCTAGATTACTTACTGTATACTGACAGCACAAATTCCAGATTCATTTTTGAGCTCTGAAGAGGAAGCAAGAGGTGGATGTAAGGAGGCACTCTGCAAGTATTCCCTTAGTACCTCCAGAGTGCACCCTTAGATTCTTTAGAGCACCCCCTTACTTCCTCCTCCAGAGTGCCCCCTTAGTACTACCGTATTAAGGGGAGCACTCTGGAGGCATTAAAGGGGTACTAGGGGGGCACTCTGGAGGATGTAAGAAACACTCTAGAGGCACCATGGGGGCACTAGGGGGTCACTCTGGAGGATGTAAGGGGGCACTCTGGAGGAGGATATAAGTGGGCACTCTGGAGGTCCTATTTTAGTACCCCTAGAGTTACCCCCTTTTTTTTTTAATTTTCAAATATTACCAATAATCATAATATCGTGAATTACAGTTCAGAGAAGAATACAACTTCTATGTTAAGACAATTAAAAGTAGAAATGTGTTGTGAAACTTTCGATATTCATCAGATATCAACCACAAATATAATGTCAGAGTTATGGCCCGTTTGCCGCCTGTCTCGCAAAGTCACCCTAATTGTCACCCTCTGTGTCTGTAGAGTTCCCCCTTTTATCCTCCAGTGTGCACCCTTACATCCTCCAGAGTGTTCCCTTACATCCTCCAAAATGCCCCCCTAGTAATAGTAAGGTGTCAGTGGTGGAACTACCAGGGTCCCAAAGGTTGCATTTGCGAATGGGCCCTGGTGTTACACCACCATAGCGGGGCCCCAAGACAGTAGGAAGGGTCCCGCTGTGGTACCATAATAAAGGTCCCCGCAAAAGGAAGTAAAGGGCCCCAGGATCAGTGGGAAAGGTCCCAGGAAATAGTAAGCAGGGACCCAGGACCAGTGGCAAGGGCCCCAGGATCAGTGGGAAGGGTCCCAGGCTGATGGAAAGGACCCTGGAAATAGTGAGCAGGGATCCAGGACCAGTGGCAAGGGCCCCAGGATCAGTGGGAAGGGTGTGGGACCAATGGAAAAGGCCCCAGGAATAGTGGGAGGAGACCCGGGACCAGTGGCAAGGGCCCCAGCATCAGTGGAAAGGGCCCTCTGGGATGGGGTCAGGGGGACCCTTCATGGTTTCTTGCACCAGTGCCCTGAAGTTCTAGTTACACCTATGACCCAGTCCCTGTTGGATTGGCCAAATTTCAATCAGTGCCAAAACCTAACTAAGCTTAAATCTACTCCCACCCTCACTCTAGGACTATTCTACCGACTCTGTAAAAGAAAAGATGTCTATACTTATCTATTCTGAAGTTGCTCCAGTCCGATCACATGACCGGCTTCTAGCGCCAGCTTTAGCATAGAGGAGGAACAGCTGACAATGGATGCCCCATAGTAAGCCTATGGATGACGTCATTACTCGGCAATCTCTCCTCTACACTGAAGCCGGTGCTGGGACCCGATCATGTGACCGGACCAGAGAGACTTCAGAATAGGTAAGTATAGACATCTTTGCTTTTATAGGGTAGATAGAAAAGGTTTAAAATGGGAGCGGGAATAGATTTAAGCTCAGTTAGGTTTTGACTTGCCTTCCACTTTAAGACTCCATGGCCATCGGAGTCAAAATCCCGAAGGGAGTGATCACCCTACTCAATTTCTGGAAAGCTCTGAGAAGCCAGTGGGTAATCCATTCCGGCAACTTCTATTCATAACCAAAATATCAGTACTGGGAGGACAGACCCTTTAAGTCTGTTTGGCTAAATCATCATCGCCAAGGTTATATAAGGTAATCTACCTATGGGAAACCATAGTCTCTTTCAATATCTCGTACTTTAATACTCAAATCTGCAATTGACGCTGCTGTCATCAAGCATTTGGGCAGAAGGAGACTAGCTTCCGTCGGAGATGACAGCCAAAGGGCCTGTAATCCAGTTTGCAAGTTAACAGGTTCCTCAGGTCTGATAGAATGGTGCCCCGGGTCATGTTATGGAGACAGGAACATGAAACATTGAGATTAGCGACACTCTCCCTCCTGACCCAATGCAAACACTCTGAGCGCTTCACACTGACTTACATGTTGTAAAAGGTCAGATTGCATTTATTGAAAGGCTCCATTAGAAAGCAGGTAA
>BLSH010048212.1:637671-660163 GCA_018402905.1 Glandirana rugosa | reverse complement strand
TCTCCCTGTCCACAGCTCACCCTTCCACCCCCCCATCCACAGCAATCCAATGCACCCCACCATCCACCGCTCACTTCTTCCCCTGTCCACAGCTCACCTGTGAATTCCACCACTCACAGCTCACCTATGCACCCCACTATCCACAGCTCACCTCTTCTCCTCTTGTCCACAGATTATCAATGAATCCCATCATCCACTGCTCACCTTTGCACCCAACTTTCCTCAGCTCACCTTCTCTCCTCCTGTCCACAGCTTACCAATAATTCCCATAATCCACAGCTCGCCTATGCACCCCACAGTCCACAGCTCACCTCTTCTTCTTCTGTCCACAGCTCACATATGAACCCCACCATCCACAGTTCACCTCTTCTCCCACCATCCACAGTTCACCTCTTCTTCCCCTGTCCACAGCTCACTTCTTCCTGCAGTCTCAGCTCACCTATGAATCCCACCATCCACCGCTCACCTATGCACCCCACTGTCCACAGGTCACCTCTTCTGCTGTCCATGACTCACCTATACACCCCACTGTCCACAGCTCACCTCTTCTGCTGTCCATGACTCACCTATACACCCCACTGTCCACAGCTCACCTCTTCTACTATCCATGACTCACCTATACACCCCACTGTCCACAGCTCACCTCTTCTGCTGTCCATGACTCACCTATACACCCCACTGTCCACAGCTCACCTCTTCTACTATCCATGACTCACCTATACACCCCTCTGTCCACAGCTCACCTCTTCTGCTGTCCATGACTCACCTATACACCCCACTGTCCACAGCTCACCTCTTCTGCTGCCCATGACTCACCTATACACCCCACTGTCCACAGCTCACCTCTTCTGCTGTCCATGACTCACCTATATACCCCACTGTCCACAGCTCACCTCTTCTACTATCCATGACTCACCTATACACCCCACTGTCCACAGCTTACCTCTTCTACGGTCCATGGCTCACCTATACACCCCACTGTCCACAGCTCACCTATGAATCCCACCATCCACAGCTCACCTATGCACCTCACTGTCCACAACTCACCTGTGTACACCCTGTCACTATCCCACCTCTGCACCCCCACCATTCACAGCTATTTGCTATATTTATCAAACAATAGTGGAGTTAAACTTTGAGGACACTAGAGGGCAGGGCTATTGTTTTAATATATATCTTTTAATGCTGAGGTGCCAGGACAGTTCTTGGAGTACTGAGACTATTGCCCACACGCAGATCTAGGCAGTCATCAATTTGGCTCCTCAGGGGGCTTATTATACTACAAAAATGTCTCCTGGAATAGCAATACAGGTAAACATACTGACATGACATCTCAGATACTCACATCAAACTCATTGAGGGCAGCGGCCAGCTCCCCAATGCCTGTGTGGCCCTGCTTCTCATCAGTGGGTGAGGTGGCCTGGGCAGCGTTGGAGATCCCTGCAATAGCCTCCTGCACTTGTTTGAATACATAGTCCCGGTTGGCCCTGGTGGCTGCCACATCCGGGTGACGGAGGAAAGCTTGTGAGGCTGTGTATAGCATGGTGGCGTTCTTCTTCAGAGCTCCTCGAGCAGCTGCCATCTCATCCCTACAATGAGGGTCTTTGAGTTCCTGCAAGAGAAGAACAAGGAGACCATTTTACTGCAGAAGAACATCAGAATGAAACAATGCACTCAGGATTACATTGAGAGAGTATTTAAAGAAGTATTACACCCCAAAACAAACATTTATTATATTGCAGCTTATCAATCTTTAGATGAGATGGCTACAATTGTTTTCTTTTTAAGGCTTTCTTTCTTCTATTTTTATTTAGTGATCTGGCCAGCAAGGCTATTGTTTTTCAATGGCACAAGCTATTGATGCATTGATGCCCTGGAGCCATACCCACGGCACGCCAACATCTTGTCTATTTTTGTCTAGGTCTTTGTCATGATTTGGCTCCTGGCTTATTGCGACACCAGCTTCACACACACATATAGTGACTTTCCCTTTTTGGTTGTGGCTTGCCACTGTTTGGGGTTCAGTCTGCTTCTGTGGCGCTGGTAGTCCATGTGCAGAGCTATAGGTACATCATCATCTGTCCCCTGAAGAAGCTGGAACATGGCGAAACATGTCGGGACACCCTTTCTCTGTACCAATGTAAACTCTCTGCATCATGATGTTATGGTTGTGCCAGCATGTATTACTAATGATTTTAATTAATTGTGTGTTACTTCTTGTACTTTTAATTGATCATTATTAAATATAATTGATTTTATTTTTGCTGTCTTACTAGTTGTGTCAGCACCGCAAACATTCCCATAACCAATATAGACCTTCTTGGTCTATTTCCTCCCATACTCAATTTTTTTGGGGGAATGAGGTGCATCTTAGATATACCTAGCCTTCCAGTGGTATGTATGTGCAGTTAAATTTTACTGGTATAAGCAAGCATAGTGCGTAAAAAAAATCCTGATCATGTCCCCAGAGTAGTACAGTGTTATTATGGTAACACTGTACAGCTCTGGACACTGTGTGTTAAAAAAAAAAAAAAATGTAATTAAAAAAAAAAAAAAAAAAAGAAAATAATGTTTTTATTTTTTTATTGTTTTTTTTTTTTACATACTGTCACTAGTCAGTGCCCCTGATCATGGCCACAGCAGTAATGATTCTGTACTGCACAGTATGTAAAAAACGAATATTGTGACAAAAACATTTTTTTCCAATTTCTTAATTTTCCAAACTAATTGTGACAAAAAATTACAACTTCAAAAACACTCTCCATGCCTCCATGCCTGGACTGTCTACTTTCCAAAAATGGGTCATTAGGGGGTATTTGTACTGTCCTTGCTTTTAGGGGCTGTCAGTACATCAGGGTTGATCGCTTTTCAGATATACTGTATATACCAGGGATACGCAATTAGCAGACCTCCAGATGTTGCAGAACTACAAGTCCCATGAGGCATAGCAAGACTCTGACAACCACACGCATGACACCCAGAGGCAGAGGCATGATGGGACTTGTAGTTTTGCAACATCTGGAGGTCCGCTAATTGCTTATCCCTGGTATATACCAGGGATTTTGGCACCCAAATCATTAAAACAAGACTATGTCTTAACCATATTCCAACATCCCATCTGTTGTCTGGACTGATAGTCACTTCAGTGACTTGCCCTAATAAATCTACATTTTTGTAACAAACTGAATAACCAGCCTCAGCCCCTGATTGTACCCAAATGAAATTGACGTCCTTTTTCCCCACAAATAGAGCTTTCTTTTGGTGGTATTTGATCACCTCTGCGTTTTTTATTTTTTGCGCTATAAACCAAAAAAGAGCGACAATTTTGAAAAAAAAACATTATTTGTTACTTTTTACTATAATACACATCCAAACAAAAATATAAAAAAAATGGTATTCTTCAGTTTAGGCCAATATATATTCTTCTAAATATTTTTGATAAATAAATAATAAATGCAATCGCAAAAAGTGTTTATTGATTGGTTTGGGCAAAAGTTATTGGGTCTACAAACTATATGAATTGATTTATGGTATTTTTATTATTTTTTATTTATTACTGGTAATGGCAGCGATCTGTGATTTTTATTGGGACTGTGACATTGCGGCGGACAGATCCGACACTTTTGACACATTTATGGGACCGGTGACATTTATACAGCGATCAGAGCTAAAAATAGGCACTGATTACTGTGAAAATGTCACTGGCAGGGAAGGGGTTAACACTAAGGGGGCAATCAAGGGGTTAACAGTGTTCCCTCACTGTGCTCTAACTGTGTGGGGGCTGGGCTGGCAGGGGCATGACAGATCTAACTGATCCCGATTACAGGGATCAGTAGATCACTGTCATGCCTACTGACAGAACGGGGAACCGCCCTGTTTACATTGGCGGTTCCCCGTTCTTCCCCTGTAGAAGGCAATTGCGGGTCCAGACATCGAGTCTGCCCGACCCGCGGCCACATTCACGCAGAGTACAGCTGCGCGAATAGCTGTTTGTAGATGGCAATCTGCAGAACAGAGCCACACTGCAGCAGTAAATGTACACGAGGTGGTCGCCAAGTGGTTAATGGTACCCCTACGCATCTTGGTAACACACACGTGCTGGCACATGCTGAAATGCATGGTAACAAAACACCATGCGTCTTGGTGTGGCACACTTTTTAAAAAGGGTGAGGCACTTGCCTCACCACTTGCGCATTTCTCATGTGTAGATCAGCCCAGTGAACTTAATGTGCTGCCCTAAATGCAAATGCTTGAGACCGTGCAGAAACGCACAAAAATTGTCTTCTAACTTCAGCTTGTTCACATAAGTTTTGACGAAAAATAACTGGAAGCTGATTGATTTCTATGCACATCTGTACCAGATGTTGCACTCTCTGCTTTTAGTATATCAACCCCAGGGTTTTATGTTATATACGTTATACCAGTCTATATGCATATACTGCTTTACTAAATACTGATTCACTTTGAACAATGTGCCATACTGTACATTACTTACTCCATACTGCTCTGTACACTGTACATTATTTTCTCTTTACTGTTCCACTCTATAGAATGTGTTATATGTTATATACTCCATGTTGTACACTGTGCTACATATTTTAATATTCCCCATGCTGCTCAGCATTGCACATTATATAATTCCATACTGCTCAACTTTGAACACTGAAATGTGCATTATATACTCCATACTGCTCAACTTTGAACACTGAGATATATTATATACTCTATACTGCTCCACTCTGAACACTGTGATGTACATTATATACTCCATTCTGCTCCAATCTGAACACTACGATGAACATTTTATACTTCATACTGTTCCACTCTGAAAACTGTGATGTACATTACATACTCCATACCTCTCCACTCTGAACACTGTGATGTACATTATATACTCTATACTGCTCCACGCTGAACACTCTGATGTACAGTACAGTATCTCACAAAAGTGAGTACACCCCTCACCTTTTTGTAAATATTTTATTCTATCTTTTCATGTGACAACACCAAAGAAATGACACTTTGCTACAATGTAAAGTAGTGAGTGTACAGCTTGTATAACAGTGTAAATTTGCTGTCCCCTCAAAATAACTCAACACACAGCCATTAATGTCTAAACCAATGCCAACAAAAGTTGAAAATGTCCTAATTGGGCCCAAAGTGTTAACATTTTGTGTGGCAACCATTATTTTCCAGCACTGCCTTAACCATCTTGGGCATGGAGTTCACCAGAGCTTCACAGGATACCACTGGATTCCTCTTCCACTACTCCATGAGGACATCACGGAGCTGGTGGGTGTTAGAGACCTTGCGCTCCTCCACCTTCCGTTTGAGGATGCCTCACAGAAGTGCAATAGGGTTTAGGTCTGGAGACATGCTTGGTCAGTCCATCACCTTTACCCTCAGCATCTTTTGCAAGGCAGTGGTCGTCTTGGAGGTGTGTTTGGGGTCGTTATCATGTTGGAATACTGCCCTGCGGCCCATTCTCTGAAGGGAGGGATCATGCTCTGCTTCAGTATATCACAGTACATGTTGCCATTCATGGTTCCCTAAATGAACTGTAGCTCCCCAGTGCCAGCAGCACTCATGCAGCCCCAGACCATGACATTCTCACCACCATGCTTGACTGTAGGCAAGACACACTTGTCTTTGTACTCCTCCCCTTCCTTCCTTCTGGGATGACAGCTATGCAGACCATTTTGATGCAGTGTGCGGCGTATGGTTTGAGCACTGACAGGCTGACCCCCCACCCCTTCAAACTCTGCAGCAAAGCTGGCAGCGCTCATACATCTATTTCCCAAAGACAACCTCTGGATAGGACACTGACCACGTGCACTCAACTTCTTTAGTCAACCATTGCAAAACCTGTTTTGGGTGGAACCTGTCCTGTTAAACCAATGTATGGTCTTGGCCACCATGCTGCAGCTCAGTTTCAGGGTCTTGGCAATCTTTTTATAGTCTAGGCCATCTTTATGTAGAGCAGATCCTCAGAATGAGTTCTTTGCGATGAGGTGCCACGTTGAACTTCCAGTGACAAGTATGAGAGGGTGAGAGTGATAACACCAAATTTAACACACCTGCTCCCCATTCACACCTGAGACCCTGTTACACTAACGAGTCACATGACACCGGGGAGGGAAAATGGCTAATTGGGCCCAATTTGAACATTTTCACTTAGGGGTGTACTCACTTTTGTTGCCAGTGGTTTAGACATTAATGGCTGTGTGTTGAGTTATTTTGAGGGGACAGCAAATGTACACTGTTATACAAGCTGTACACTCACTACTTTACATTGTAGCAAAGTGTCATTTCTTCAGTGTTCTCACATGAAAAGATAGAATAAAATATTTACAAAACTGTGAGCGGTGTACTCACTTGTGTGAGATACTGTATGTTATATACTCTATACTGCTCCACTCTGCATACTGTGATGTACATTAAATACTCCATACTGCTCCACTATGACTCTTGACAAATATAATATTCTTCCACAAGCCAAACCAAACCTAGCAGTGTTACAGATATTTGGCAGTTTACCTGTTGCCTCCTTGCGGCCACATAGTTGAGTTTGACCATTTCTTTGCCAAACTCTTTGAAGCGGTGAGCCAAATCTTGTTCATTGGTGGCACATTTCACAGCTTCAAGAGCTTCCTCCACCTAGGAGAAAGAATGATATGCACTGTTATTAGATGGCTCACCAGAAAAAAAATCACTTTGATGATACATATTATGACAAGCAACCTACTTCAATTACAGTGAAGAAACATTTTCATTTTGTCACCTTTTATCTCCTCAAGTGAATTAATAGATTTGCAATGTAATGATGTATAGATTTTACCAGCTATAAAGTGTGAGATTTGTGAGCTGCATTCTCATCTAGGATGTCCCATGTAAGCCTAGTTCAGAGCCTTTCCCCAAATCCCCCATTCACACCTGAGCGCTCTGGGTCTCCAAGCTCCAAATTGCTCAACATCCCAAAATCTGATGGTTTTCAATTGTCCCTCTTCACACCTAAGCCAACGCGTGTAGATTGATAAGGTACATGAGCTCCTGTTAAAGCAGAATGGGGCATTTTTGGACCCTTCAACTTCAAAGGAAGTGTGCAAAAAAACCCTAAATTTTTAGGTGATTCCCTGTCAGGAACCATGAATCAGACTGAGACAGAAGTGCAGTAAGAATCACACTATTTAATAAAAATGGTATAATAGAACAAACAGAGCAAACAAAGTCAAAACATAGCCAAGATTTGGTAGCCAGAGTGGATGGTTGGAGCAAGCCAGCAAACAGGGATCAAGATATCAGCGAGGTCAAACAAACAGCATGCAGGGCAAGTCAGCCGAGCAGAGTCATTAATCCAGAAACCAGAAGGAATGTCAAACAGGCAAAGTCTTTCACAGGAAAACACAGCAGAGATTATCCAGAGATGTTGACCAGGTGAAGGAGCCTGAGATCTGATCCAGGCAGTTTATATAGCTAGGAGAGCTGGCTAACGAGCAGGATATGGACATCAGGCGAGACAGAGTGGAAGCTGAGACTGGCAATTAACCCTCAGCTGAGCAGCTTGCTCTGAGAGGGGAGGGCTGAGACCAGCCCTGACATTCCCATATTAGAATTCTGGCCACAAACACCAGCAAGTTCCTGTATGGCGATTAACACACAAAAACATGCAAAATCATCTACATACTGTACTGTACAGGACGCCAAGGGAGGGTCATGGACGGGTGCTATGTGGCACAGATATTTAGGTTGTAGTACCTTTAAGGGGGATAGGTGGATGTACTCAGAGTTCTCACCCATACAGGGTGAGGGATTCTGGGACAGCTGTACAAAAGAGAGGGCTGACTCGCAGTCTTCTTGGCATTAGTAGTGGCTTATTTGGTACCCAGAATTTTGGAGCTCCTGCATGACATTGGGGTGGGAAAAAGACCTCCACTTCTTACTATAGGGACTTTGGTCCCTACGGAGTTAAGCAGCCTCCAGGAAGCAGCACAAAAGGGAGGAAGCTCCCATTGCTAGTGGGTGGGGCATAGGAGTTGTAGAGAGAGACCTGTGTGAGTGCTGCATGTGTGCTGGAAGCTGCCAAACAACCAGTTGGACTGTGCTAACTGTTAATTCCCATATATGAACTTTACAATTCTTTATATTTTCTTTAGGATGCTGAAGATAAGCTGGCTTTTGTGTTCTGTTTTCTAAGATTAAATGAACTCTGTGTTGCTGCTGAAAGTACTGTTTTTGTTTGCTTTGAAAGAAAAATAAACACCTTTATGTTTGAGGCCCGGTTCACACAGGGGCGAATTGGGATCCGACTTGAGTCGCCTCAAGTCGCCCCAGGTCTCTTGACATAAGAAACCCCATTGAAGTGAATGGGAGCCGTCTTTATGTACACTACTGAAGTCGAGCTATACCCCTGAACTTTACAATGCACTGTGATAAAGAGCTGTTTTGGGCTAGATGACCATCATTCTAACAGTGAATGGAAACCATAACCATAAATACTGGTTTAAATATATACAGTGCCTTGAAAAAGTATTCATACCCCTTGACATTTTCCACATTTACATGTTACAACAGTGTTAAGTGGCACATAATTGTGAAGTGGAAGGAAAATGATAAATGGTTTTCAAAATGTTTTACAACTAAATATGTGAAAAGTGTGGGGTGCATTGGTATTCAACCCCCCCCCCCCCCCCGAGTCAATACTTTTTAGAACCACCTTTCTCTGCAATTAGCACATCTAGAGAGGACATTTTTGTCCATTCTTCTTTGCAAAATAGACCAAGCTCTGTCAGATTGGATGGAGAGCGTCTGTGAACAGCAATTTTCAAGTCTTGCCACAGATTCTCAATTGGATTTAGGTCTGGACTTTGGCTGGGCCATTCTAACACATAGATATGCTTTGATCTCAACCATTCCATTGTAGTTCTGGCTGTATGTTTAGAGTTGTTGTCCTACTGGAAGGTGCACCTTCTTCCACATGTTTGCTGTGTCCCCCACATGGCTTCTCGCGAACTGCAAATGGGACTTCTTGTGGCTTTCTTTCAACAACGACTTTCTTCTTGCCACTCTTCCATAAAGGCCAGATTTGTGGAGTGCACGAAAGTTGTCCTGTGGACAGATTCTCCCACCTGAGCTGTGGATCTCTGCAGCTCCTCCAGAGTCACCATGGGCCTCTTGGCTGCTTCTCTGATTAATGCTCTCCTTGCCTGGCCTCTCAGTTTAGGTGGATGGCCATGTCTTGGTAGGTTTGCAGTTGTGCCATACTCTTTCCATTTTCGGATGATTGATTGAACAGAGCTCCATGAGATGTTCAAAGCTTGGGATATTTTTGTATAACCTAACCCTGCTTTAAACTTCTCCACAACGTTATCCCTGACCTGTCTGGTGTGTTTCTTGGACTTCATGATGCTGTTTGTTCACTAAGGTTCTCTAACAAACCTCTGAGGGCCCCACAGAAAAGCTGTATTTATACTGAGATTAAATTACACACAGATGAACTCTTGGTTCCACTATATTTTAGCTAGGGTATCAGAGTAAAGGGGGATGAACACACACACCACACTTTTGAGATATTTAATTGTAAAAAAATTGGAAACCATTTATCATTTTCCTTCTACTTCCCATTATGAACCACTTTGTGTTGGTGTATCACATCAAATCCCAATAAAATACATTTACCTTTTTTATTGTAACATGAATATGTGGAAAATGTTGAGGGGTATGAATACTTTTTCAAGGCATTGTGTGTGTATGTATATATATATATATATATATATATATATATATATATATATATATATATATATATATATATATACACATACACACACCCACACACCCTATGCAAATAGTCTAGGTGTGGCTGGTGAGCAGCATAGGAAAAAACAACTAAATAAATGGTATATTACATACATGCTCATACTTAGGTTTAGTATGAGGTTTGTTTTCTGTATTCTGCATAAAAAGCAGCTTGATCCTGCTGCTCTCTATCTCCCCCTCCTGTTCATGTCCCCAATGCAGTAGGGGATTTTGCAGAGCAGTGTTGACAACTCTGCACATGCTCAGTTTTCAGTGAGTTTCTATGCTGAGCATTTCCTCCCTATCACATTTGAGCAGCCCATGTCACTATATAGTCATGTATGTGGGTGTATACACAGTGATAAATTGTAGCCCACTCCCTCCTCCTCCATGCCCATTAACCAGATAAGCACAATGGGGAGGGATATTACATGTAGATTAATGGAGGTTTCACCTACATGTTATTCTAAGACACAGGCTGGAGGGGTGTGACACAGCCTGTGACTGGCAGAAACCTACCCACACCATGGTATTGCCAAAAATAATGAATATTTGATTTCAATTATATATTTGTATGCCAATTTAAAACAGTTTATTAATATTAATTATTAATTTTTACTCTGTATTCCAAAGGCTTTTTTTTATTCTTAGCATATGGCCAGTTCAGGGGACTAGAAGCTCCTCCTGCTTATGTTTCCCTGCAGACAGGCTGGGAAAGAGCTGGGTCATGTGACAGCTGTATATGGATTAGGAAAAGGGTACTCAGATTTTTTAGAAATTATTAGATTAATTACAGTGCCATCATCCATATACAGAACGAGAAGAAACAGAAGGGACAATGTAAATTAAACAGAGTGTGTTTAGTATCACTTTAACCACTTAAGGACCGGAAGGATTTCCCATGTTAGGACCAGAGCACTTTTTGCAATATTTTGCTTTAACTGACAATTTTACGGTCATGCGACTTTGTAACCAAACAAAGTTTTCGTCCTTTTTTCCCACAAATAGAGCTTTCTTTTGGTGGTATTTGATCACCTCTGTGTCATTTCGGATCACCGCTATAAACAAAAAATGAGCGACAATTTTGCAAAAAAAAACACATTTCTTACTTTTTGCTGAAATCCAAATCCAAAAAAAATATAAAAAAAAAACAAATGTATTCATCGGTTTTGGCCTATAAATATATTCTTCCTCATATTTTTGGTAAAAAAAAAAAATCGCAATCGCCATTTATTGATTGGTTTACGCAAAATTTGCTGCGTTTACGAATGATGAGAATTAATTTCTGGCAATTTTACAAATTTTTTTTTTTTACTGGTAATGGCGGCGATCTGTGATTTTTATTGGGACTGCAATATTGCAGCGGATATGTTGGACATTTTTGACATTTTTCTGGGACCAATGACATTTATACAGAGATCAGAAATGTAAATATCCACTGATTACTGTATAAATGTCATTGGCAGTGAAGGGGTTAACCTGCAAGGGGTGATCTATGGGTTAACTGTGTTCCCTAGGCGTGTTCTAACTGTGAGGGGGCTGGGCTGCCAGGGGCATAAGAAATCTAACTGATCCCAGTGACAGGGATCAGTAGATCTCTTACATGCTGCCTGACAGAGCGGGGAACCGTATTGTTTACATCAGCAGTTACCCATTTTTCTTCTCTGCCAGGAAATCGTGGCTCGCCGGGGGAGATCGAGTCCGCCTGAGCCGCGGCCACACTTCTATAGAGTGCCGCCCACTACCCCACACGCGCTAGCCGCCGTTTATAAATGGCGATTCGTGGGACGCTGCCACGTTGCAGCAGTAAAGGTATGCGACGCAGTCAGGAACTGGTTAACCACTTGCCGACCAGTCGGCTCTCCTGTGCAAATCACCGTAGCTGTATGGTGGCTCGTGAAGGCGCAGTTGCAGGCAGGAGTGCGTCAGTGGAGGCACGTGCTCGCGCCCGCTGCACGTTGCATGAGCGTGCCCGCGGGTCGGGAGGACTCGATGTCCACCAGCGACCCGCGATTGCCTTCTACAGAGTAAACAAGGTGGATCCCCATTCTGTCAGGGGACATGATAGTGATCTACTGTTTCGGAAACACTGAAATCTATCATGTCCCTGCCAGCCCATCCCACCTAGAACACACATAGGAAACACAGTTAAGCCCTTGATCTTCCCCTAGGGTTTAAACCCTTCCCTGCCAGTGACATTTATACAGTAATCAGTGGCTATTTTTAGCTCTGATCGCTGTATAAATGTCATTGGTCCCAAAAAAGTGTCAAAAGTGTCCGATCTGTCCACCGCAATGTTGCAGTCCCGATAAAAATCGCAGATCGCCGCCATTACTAGTAAAAAAATAAATAAATAAAAATGCCATAAACATATCCCCTATTTTGTAGACGCGATAACTTTTGCGCAACTGAATCAATATACGTCTATTACAATTTTATTTACCAAAAATATGTAGAAAAATATATATCGGCCTAAACTGATGAATACATTTTTTTTGGATATGTATTATAGCAAAAAGTGAAAAAAAAAATTTTTTTTTTTTAAAAATTGTTGTTTGTTTATAGTGCAAACAATAAAAACCACAGATGTGATCAAATACCACCAAAAGAAAGCTCCATTTGTGGGAAAAAAAGCACATCAATTTTGTTTGGGTACAACGCCGCACGACCGCGCAATTGTCAGTTAAAGTAACCCAGTGCCATATCGTAAAAAATGGCCTGGTCATTAGGGGGGCACATCCTTCTGGGGCTGAAGTGGTTAACTTGAGAGGCATAAGAACTTCCATGCAGTCAAAGACAAACTGTGGGTAGCCTACACCATAACCTAGTACAGTTTGTACTCACCCTAACTTCCTTACAGGTATCCAACTATCCAATGACTACACAACTCAAAAACCATTAAATTCTAATAAGTCAAATTACCGACAGTAAATCTGTGACAATAAAGTTGCATATGAATAAAGTTAGAGCGAAGGTCAGGGGGTATTTGCCCAGGAGGACATTTTTCTAGCAAAATGTAGGTTTAAGCGGAGATACCCATGAGGCAGGAATATTCTCTGGTTATTTGAAAGGGAAGCTAGCAAGACCAGATCTTGTATATTTGGAAGGGTTGTTATGTGAATCATGTGATATAGCAATTAGCTCTTCTATTTATGCTATTTTGTGTAGTCTAGAGAAACATTCCCGAGTGGTCGGAATGCAAGTGGAGCCCCAGAGCACTGGGACACAAAGCTTGGCAGCATTCACCCTATTGTCCGTGATGACGCTCTAGTTGAGGGCGAAACGCGTGGACGTCATTTCCGGTCTCTTGCACCCAACGACGTCACTTCCGTTCGTGGTGGAACACACGTTGAAGAGACGCCGATAGACTTCATTTTCAATGAGAATTATTTCTTATCTCTTGTAAGTAAATTTTATATATGTGCAATAAACAAGTTTTACAGTATTTCACCATGGGGCTCTTTCTATTTCTCTGAGAAATGGTTGGATGAGAGCATCTTGTCTTCTGGAAAAGCTATCTCCGCTGTGGGTTACAATCCAGCTACCACCAGTATCCAGCTTTACATGACCCCTAGACTGAAAAGCTAAGGGTCCATTACCTTTGGTGAGTGGGGTTACATGTGGGGACTGGCACTGAGCACTGCGGATCGGCTTTTTGAGCACGTTTGAAGCACTTTAAAGCACCTCATCACTTTATTCATGCACATGTTATGTGTCCTGATGGATTATTATTGAGAACCATTGGACTCACTTTATGCACTTTTTTGGACTTTATGATTATAAGGATTATTACAAGGATTATTCATTTATATGTTTACACAGATTTCTATGTGTTCACTTATGATTATGGTGTATAGTTCAATATATTTTTTATGATTTATCAATGAAGGGGTGGTGCAGTTGATTTTGTATTCCAGCATTCACCACATGCAATGCCAGCAGTGGTGTCAGGAGGGGGGCTGGAGCCCCGAGTGGGTCCCTGAAAAGTCCTGGGTCTCAGAATTCACAAAAGAATTCTTAGCCCTGAGCCATTTCCCTGAGCGAGGATGGATCACCCAGCGTGGCCGAGTGACGTATGTAAAGTCCGATCTCTTGGACCCGGCTCCTATGATGGACATAACACTGTTATAAAGCCGGGACTGCGGGACATGTGACATCCATCATAGGAGTGACTCTGCGGCCTTGCCCAGCACTGGGAGATCCCCGCTCGCTCTGTGTAAATGGTGCGGACTGCTCTCCTATCCTGGCTCTGGCTGCCTGGTGCTGCTGCAGGAGTGTCACTGACAGATTCAGAGGTCACCTGAGGTCTGGCATATAAGAGTCAGGTAGGTCAGTGTATGTGTTAGGTAGGCCAGTGTATGTGTCAGGTAGGTTAGTGTATGAGGTAGGTAGGTAGACCAGTGTATGTGGCTGGTAGGTAGGTCAGAGTATGAGGTAAGAAGGTTAGTGTATGTGTCAGGTAGGTAGGTCAGTGTATGAGGTAGGTAGATCAGTGTATGTGTCAGGTAGGTGGGTCAGTGTAATGGTTAGTGTAGGGGTCAGGCGGGTCAGTGTAATGGTTAGTGTAAGGGTCTGGGAGGGTTAGTGTAGGGGGCAGGTAGGTCAGTGTAGGAATCAGGTAGGTCAGGGCTGAAGCCCCTGGTATTGTTCCCACCAAGCAACACCCCTGATTGCCAGGGATTTGAGGCACGATCTCCTGGAGACAGAAGTGTGATGGGAACTGGGCCAGAGTGTCCAATGTTTAGGTAGTGACCAGAGAGATTAGATGGTAGACATCCATCCAGAAGGGTTAATGGGTTGGGTAAGACGACAAGATATGTATTTTCTGATGGGCTTCTACTATTCTGTGTCCCCATAGAGGAGATTACACTTTCTTCTAGTGCAGGCATCTGTACAGAAATGAATAGGAAATCTGGAAGTCCCTCGGTCAACAAGCTTTGGGCTTTTATTAATAGCATCAATTTGATATCTGTTTGAGATGTTTCTAAGTTCATTCAGAATTCATTGACAGGTTCATTTGATCTGCAGTTGACTTCCTTCTGACCAGTTTGAAGTGGGGTTTGTATCCCCATATGCTTTTATGGAAAGGCAAAACCCATTTGAAGCAAAGAAAAGCCCATTGACGCAGGCGATAGAACACGCTGGAAGTGTCATGATTGGGGCCCAGTTGAGATGCTATATCCACCGGTCCTACTAGCATGGTCTATGGCAATGCTCTGTTTTTATGGATGGTTGAAGGGCCTGATTTTTAAATATTATTTGACGGTGCGATGGGGGAGTTTGCTCGAGGAAAAGATTTTTTTGCTACCTGTAGGGGAATTTTGTTTATTCTAGGTGGCTTTAAGCTATTAATAACTGATGGTGGCACCAATAGCACAGGAAAAAAAAAATAACAGTTATGAGGCATGTATATTTGTTTCCAGCGCAGGGTAAACTATTAATTGTTGGTATATTTAAACAACCATATGTAAGAATAGCCATAACTAAACTTCAGCGTTAAGGTTTTTACTACACTATCAGGCGCGCTCCTGGCCTAGTAGTTGTTTTTAGATACTGATGGGGATCTCCCAGAGCATTTGTTAATGAGAGCTTCAGGATGGTTGTGCTGCCCTTTGGATTTTTCCTTGTATTCTGATTGGCTACCCATGGTTTGAATGTGCATTTTCTCTCTGGATAATTTTCTGGATTTATAATAGGAAAAGTCCAGTCTATCCCAAACAGACAAATGTTTTGGCTGGAGTTCCAGTTTAATATTTTCAGTCTGTATCATCTGTATTTTTAGAGATTTTTTGATTGTACTCTGATTTTCTATCTTACAATACAAACATTTGCACTTAATGACCTAAAGTTCACGCTCTATTCTTCACTTCACAAGAACGCATGAATATCTGCATCGCACACAAAACTGAATGTGTGATTTCCCCCTGTGAAGCGCCCAGCCCATTCCTGTAATGTCTGTGTTTTTATCTGACAGATCTCGTTTCAGCATCCTTAACTTGGCTGAATGCTCTCCTCTGGGTTCGTCCAGCCCTCTCTTTGTCAGAGGAAAGGATCAGTTCTCGTAGTTATTTTATAACCTCAACACAAAGCATGCTGGTGTTCAAGAGGACCTTTCACCATGGGGTGGACATGATGCTGGACAAGGAAGGCCAGACACCAGCCCTGGCAGTACACTAATATAATATTCTGATTGGCTGCTCTGAGATTCAGACGCCATGGGCAACTGCTAATTACCATCATATGTGACCAATCATCAAAAATAAAGCACTGCTGCATTTTTTTGGGGTTATGTTACCATTGGTTGAAATCTTTGCATTGCCTCGTCATCTTCCATAACAGGCACAGGTTTCAATTGTGCAAAATTTGAGGCTTCACAACCAAGCTAAACTGTACCTGCATATGCTCCTCAAAAAAAACACCTGCTCTCTGTAGGCTTGGCGCAAAGTTTGAAGGTGGAATTGGAATATCAGGGGATGTGTCCTTGCCTCCTTATTAAAAAGGTAGGTAGGGCACATGTGAGTAAAAAAGGAGTAGGAACAAGTAAAGTGTAAGTTAAGCATTGTGCAATTTGCCTGTCACATCAGGTAACCCTGCAGGTGTTATATAAAGTATATCTAAAGCTAATAAGAATAAAATCAAAAAATCAAAATTGTTGTACACTGCCACCTAGTGGTATAAAAATGATGTAGCTACTGCTATTACCTATGTGTTCCCATAGCCACAGCAAATGTAAATAATAAATGTGTGATAGCACTGCCCAATGAATTAAATCCTAAATAAATTGCACATAAACCAATAAATATCTAAACATACACAAATAATACAATAATAAACTGCAAGTGCCAACATATATTTAATATATGCATATTTGACCCCTGGTGGGTCTAAGATGGAGCTGGGCATGCACTGCACCTGGTGAATGGGTACCTAGGTATGGAGTAAAGAAATACTGTGTGTTAATTTCTGAAGCATCTTAAGATACTTTTGTGAGTGTAGAGCCCCTATAGTATAGGTGCTTTACTTTTGTAGATTATTGATAAGAAAGGAAAAATCTAGTCAGGCCTGACTGTAGGTGCAGGCCTGAATGTTTTGATCTGGGCTAGGGGAGTAGCTCAGAGAGGGGCTGGAGATAGAGGGAAGGAACACGCCTTGGAGATTCCTCCTCCTTGAGCATGGAAAGTTCTGGAAAGGGGGATGGAGGAGGAGGGGTCACTTCCTGATGTATGATAAGGAGCTCTGACCAATCCAGCGGCTGGATTGGCAGGGAGCAGGCCTCCTTAAATACAGCAATCTAAAACGCCCATTTTGTCGCATTTTGCCTGCCGCGTTTAGTGGCGTTTTGCCGCGTTCGCATCTAGAAACGTTTTTGAAAAAATTATTTATTTTTTTTTTTTAAATAGAAACACCTGTAAAGGAGGCACTCCTAGACACAAGTTACAGCGTTTGGCGCATTTATCGGCGTTTACAAGCTGTTTGGCGTTTCAAGTGTCTCTGAACTTTCGTCTGAACCCATTTTTTTGCGTTCCAAAAAAGCCTCTAAACTCAACTGCCTGGAAATGACCTTAAGGCCTCATGCACACAGGACTTTAACCACTTCCCGCCCGGCACATTGACAAATGACGTCCGGGCGGGTGGCTCATTATCCTGACTGGACGTCTATTGATGTCCTCAGGATAATCCGCGCTCGTGAGCCCCCGGGGGCGCGCATCGCGGCGATCGGTGGTGCCGTGGGTCAGGCTGACCCACCGCATTACCGACCGAGGTAAAAGGCTTCGATCGGAAGCCTTTTACCATGTGATCAGCCGTGACCAATCACGGCTGATCACAGTGTAAATAGGAAGAGCCGTTGATCGGCTTTTCCTCTGCTCAGGTCTGCAGACCTGAGCAGCGGAGAGCCGATCGGCTGCTCTCATGACAGGGGGGGGGGCTACGCTGAACGTTTATCAGCGCAACCACCCTCAGGATCACCCCACTGGACCACCAGGGAGCCGGATCAAGACCCCCAGGGAGCCCCCCCTCCCCTGACATCACGCAGAGGCCGCCTAGGACCACCAGGGAAGGACCACTGAATCCACCCAGGACCACCAGGGAGCCCCCACTAGACCACCAGGTAAGGGCATTATTGTGCACTGTAGGGATGGCACTGTGCCCATGTATGATGCCTGCCAGTGCCATCCCTAACAGTGCTTGTTGCATCTGTGCCCACCACTGCCACCTATCAGTGCCCACATGTGTCACCTATCAGTGCCCACCTGTGCCACCTAAAAGTGCCCACCTATCAGTGCCCATCAGTGCCCAGTGCCACTTATCAGTGCCGCCTATGAGTGTCCATCAGTGCCGCATATCAGTGCCACGTATCAGTGCCCGTCAGTGTTGCTTGTCAGTGCCACCCATCAGTGCTGTATATGTGCCCCATCATCAGTGCAACCTTACCAGTGCCACCTCATCAGTGCCAATCTGTACTGCCTCGTCAGTGTAGCCTCATCAGTGCCCGTCAGTGTAGCCACATCAGTGCCCGTCAGTGAAGGAGAAAATGTACTTTATACAATTTTTTGTGACAGAAACAAAGAAAAATTTTTTTTTTTCAAAATTTTCGGTCTTTTTTTGTTTATAGCGGCGATCAGAAATGACGCAGAGGCGATCAAATACCACCAAAAGAAAGCTCTATTTGTGGGAACAAAATGATAAAAATTTTGTTTGGGTGCAGCGTCGCACGACCGCGCAATTCTCATTCAAATCGCAACAGCACTGAAAGCTGAAAATTGGTCTGGGCGGGAAGTGTTCTAAGTGCCTGGTATTGAAGTGGTTAAAAAAACAGGCAAAAAACGTCAGTAGCTTATCAGGGATGTTTTCAGCTTTTACCAGCGTTATATTACCACTGTTTTTTGTCGTTTTATTGCGTTTTTAAAGGGCCAGCGTTTTTTGGGGTTTTTATTTTTCAATTGGTCTAAAACGTCCATAAACATTGGGGATTGACGTTTTTGAGCGTTTTTGGACGTTTTTAAGCTTTTGAACATTTTTACAGCTGAAAAACGTCCAAAAAACCCTCAGCTCTTGGGTTTTTTTTACAGCTCAAAAATGTCACTGCTAAAAACAGCCGATAACAACCTGTGTGTGCATGAACACATAGGACAACATGATGGAGGGTTTATTGACTGTAGAAAAAAAACATCTGCAGCTGAAAACAGCTGCTGTAAAACAGTCAAAATACGTCCTGTGTGCATGAGGCCTCAATGACCCTGTGTACATGTACTGATAAGATAACATTAAGGCCTCATACACATGAACGTTTTTTGACGCCGGCGTTTTCTGGCATTTTTTGCAGCTCTCCATGTTCGTCAATGGCCCCATAAAAACGTCGGCGTTTTTGAGCTGTAGATGGCGTCGGCATTAGTGAGCTGAAAGTAGAACCCACGGCCATCGCGTTCTGAGACTGTAACGTTTTGGCGTTTTTTGACGCCGACGCCGCAAAACACCAAGAAAAGCCAACTAATATTGTACCGGTGTTTTCCGGCGTTTTTTGACGCCAACGTTTTTAGGTTGAAAAATAGCAGAGGGATGATTTTTTTTAAAAAAACGCCTATTGACGCCGACGCTCACTAACGCTCAAAAGCACTGATTTTTTTTCCTTGGCGTCGGGCCCAACGTTTTGTTTATTTTTAAAGATACGCCTGTGTGTATGAGGCCTAAATGAGTTCAGGGGCAGCTGGAAAATATGTTCAAATGCCTTTGAACGTCGGTTTATCAGCCTCAGTGTGCATGAGGCCTAACGGTCAGCAAGTAGTGTGCTGGAGGTGAAGTGTATATAGCATGTTCAATTACTGGGCATCCCACAGTCATCCCTAATCCCTATCCAAGTTCAAACTCCTAAATAAAACAACAAAAACCAAGTGCCGGCCTGTTCAGTGACTTTGGATGTGTGGAATTAGTGTGATTGAGGGCAGCAGGCGGGTGGACCACAACTTTCAGCCACTCTTAAGGGGGCACATGGCTACATGTGCACTATTATTAACCACTTGCCGACCGCCAACCGCAGGTTGACGGCGACAAGGTGGTTCGTTATCGCAAATCGCCGTCATATACGACGGCGGCTGCGATAACGCGCACTGTGAGCGCGCGCGCGCCACCGGAGGCGCGCCCGCGCGCTCACTGTGTTCGGGGAGGGCCAGGGAGCGGGTGCGGCGGCTTCGATTGCCGCTGGCTACCCGCGATGGCCCCCCCGGAGCGAATGAGCGGAGGTCCGTGTATGTAAACACGGACCTCCGCTCTGTGTGAGGGGGAAGGGCTGTGATCACAGCCTTCCTTTACGTGAAGGCTGTGATAACTTCCCTTCCCCAGCTAGGGCATCCCCCATACAGTTAGAACACGCCCAGGGAACATAGTTAACCCTTAGCGCGCCCCCTGCAGGTTAACCCCTTCACTGCCAATGGCATTTACACAGTAATCAGTGCAGTTTTATAGCACTGATCGCTGTATAAATGCCAATGGTCCCAAAAAAGTGTCAAAATGGTCCGACATGTCCGCTGAAATATCGCAGTACCGCAAAAAATCGCAGATCACCGCCATTTTTAGTAAAAAATAAAAAAAAATGAAAAACCCCAAAAATGAATTCTCATCATCCGTAAACGCGGCCACTTTTGCGCAAACCAATCAATAAACGCCGATTGCGATTTTTTTTTATCGCAAATATGAGGAAGAATATAAATCGGCCAAAAACGGTGAAAAAAAATGTTTTTTTATATTTTTTTTTTGGATTTGTATTTGAGCAAAAAGTAAGAAATTTGTTTTTTTTTGCAAAATTGTCGCTCTTCTTTTGTTTATAGCGGCGATCAGAAATGACGCGGCGGAGATCAAATACCACCAAAAGAAAGCTCTATTTGTGGGAAAAAAAGGACGCAAATTTTGTTTGGGTGCAATGTCGCACGACCGCGCAATTGTCAGTTAAAGCGACGCAGCGCCGAATCGCAAAAAGGGCTCCGGTCCTAAAGCTGGAAGTCCTTCCGGGGCTGAAGTGGTTAAGAACAATTATTATTGGAGTAATATTTTAAGTGGACTGTCTTTTGGATTTAGGCACACAATTTTATTTATATATCTAAAGCCCAAATTTCATTTTTTTTTGTATAGAGTAAAAAAAGAATAAAACCCCTAGAATGTGAAGGATTACTAGAAATGAAAGAAAATCTTTCCAAAGTGAGTGACATCCTCTCTTAGACAGCTGTCACTGGAATACTGTAGGAGGTCTAAGTGGCCCTCAAAAAAATATATATATTCAGTGGTGTTTTTAAAAAAAAAAAACATGAATACAATGTACAGCCATGGCAGGTTTTGAAAATGTCACAAATATTAATTTTCACAAAGTCTACTGTCTCAGTTTTTATGATATCAATTCGAATGTTATGAAGAGTGATCATTTGAATTGCAATTAATTGCAAAGTCCCTCTTTGCCATGAAAATGAACTTAAAGTGGTTGTAAACTCTCCATCCAAACTTGAGCACATTGCAATCCACATTTTTAAAGCCATTGATCGCTGCCTGTTACACTATCCTTACTTGTTTAACCGTCTTATAATCCGTCCCGCAATGTTTGCTTACATCACCGGCGCATGCGCTGCCCATGCCTAGATTCACGGCACACTCTGCGTGCCGTTTTCCCATTGCCATCATGCCATGTACACCAGTTCTGCTGTCACCGGCACAGCTATGTAGACCCGCATCCCCAGCTTCCTGGATAACACATGATCGTGCATGTGTGAGATTTCAGCAGGGGAAACAAGGAAGGGCGGAAATGACGTCCAGAGGGCAGAAGGAAAACATTGGTAAAGATGGCGCAGCCTAATCCCACAAGACGATTATATTTCTAAACACTAAAATATAGTAAGAAGCTTTTGTACATACTTTACACCAGGGGCAGGCAACCAGTAGCCCTCCAGCTGTTGTGGGACTACATTTCCCATGAGGCATTCCAAGACTGGCAGTTACAATTACTACCAGAGGCATGATGGGACTTGTAGTTCTGCAACTGCAGGAGGGCCCCAGGTTGCCTACAACTAGAGTTGAGCGAACACCTGGAAGTTCGGGTTCTGCTGGTCCGTCCGAACTTCGGGACAAAGTCCGGGTCCGGGTCCGGACGGAACCCGAACGATCGCACGGACAACGAACCCCATTGAAATCAATGGGGACCCGAACTTTTAGGCACAAAAATGGCTGTAGGAAAGTCCTGGAAAGCCCCAGAGGGCTGCAAAAGGAAGTAAAATGGGGGTAAGGGTAGGGCAAGCGCCCTACAAAAAAATGGGGACAGGGAAATAACTTTAAATATTTTTAAAAAAATAAAAACATAAAAAATGCAAAAATGGAGATGAATGTGGTTCATCTTCAAACTGTGTCTGAAAAGTATTAATTAACGGTAGAAGCCATATAACTGTTCTAAAATCATCTTCAAACTAGGGCAAGTGCCCTACAAATAAATGGGGATAGGGAAAATAAATTAAAATCAAATAAAAAAATGGGAAGGGGGATGGATGTAGAGTAGGAGCCTAGAGGTTGACTAGGCCGTGACCGTGGCAGTGTAGGTGGAAGTGGCGGTGGTAGAGGAGTAGGAGGAGGTAGCCAACATGTTTTTTTTTTTTGTATTGAGGCCTATTCAAAAAAACATGGTAGTGTTTTATGTGGGTTTATTGCAGCTGCTGTTGTGACCTAT
>BLSH010048212.1:611977-636339 GCA_018402905.1 Glandirana rugosa | reverse complement strand
GTAATGTCTCACTAAAGGTCGGAACAGGAGTGACTGTGACCCTCTTAGTGACCGTACTACAGTCGACCAGGAAAACACCGTCCCGATTTTACGTCACCTTTACAAAAAAAAACCCTAATTTCTCCTTCATTTGAGTTGTAAGACGAAAAAAAAAACAAATAAAATTACATGACAGTAATGTTTTTCATAAAGGGTGGTAACGTGTCACATTTCGTCAACATCCATCACAACTCGCTTGGGCCTGACATTGCAAGCCCAGGCATGGCTTGAAAGCCCACAGGCACCGTGCCTGGGCCTGGGCCTGTAAAGTTTTTAGCAAGCCCAAGCCAGGCCCCAAGACGATAAAATAAGGTGCACAACTCTTCGACGTCCCGTCGGTTAGTTAACCCGAACGATTTTTGAAATGTCCGGGTCCGGGTCCGTGCCACGGACACCCGAAAGTTCGGTACGGACCCGAACGTTACAGTCCGGGTTCGCTCAACACTACCTACAACTGCTTTACACTGTGCAATGGTGGGAAATACTTTTTGTAATGACAGTACATTAAAATAAACAAAAAAAAAAGCAGAATGTTGAGTTTACTTCCTCTTTAATCCCAAAAAAAAACATTTCCACTGCATTTTAGCCCTGCCACAAAAGGACCAGCTGACATCATGCCAGTGATTCTCCCAGTGTCAGTGAGGACAAGGCTGGAAATCACTCTGTAATGCTGATTGAGTTAGAATAGCAGACTCAGACATCTCAAGTCTCCTGCGAGTTGCGGGAGTCTCCCCCATTTGGTTGCCAGCTCACGGACACCCGCGGGCATCGGGTGATCTCCCAGCTGGGCCTGTCACTCAGCCACAGACAGAAGACAGAGCAGCCCCAGTGGCCGAATGGAGTACGGCCACGGTGGCCACTCGGGCTGCCCTGTCTTCTAGAAAAATATGAAAGGACCTGCGCTTCCCCTAGCGAATATTCTCCTGTGAATGTAGCACTCACATCACACAGCTGCAAACAAAAAATTGTGAATCCACCACTAAACATCAATATAATGAACATACATATGCTGCACTTGTGTGTAAAAAAAATAACAAATATAGGAAACATTATATATATATTGTCCATAGTGAAAAATAATGGTGAAAAACAAATAAATGTCCTTAGTAGTGCTCCACCACACCACAACCTGAACGTGCGACACCTCCACCAATCACGATGTGCCCTTACCAGAGCCCCTGGACCCCCTATTACGGGGGGTCAGGGGACGCTTGTGTGGATATCTGGCTTCCACTCAGCCAAAGGGGTTGATGTCCTCTACGTCACCTCCCTTGTCACCAATGAGTTACACTCGGAAAGGATGAAAGAATCCCAATAGTGTGATAACGTTTAAACTTGAATTTAATGAAAAAGTAATGAACTTACAGCAATCCAAATGAAAAAAGGCAGACACAGATCTTGCATCAAAATAGCGGCGACTTGAAAACAGCACTTTCGCTTGGCCATTATTTTTCACTGTGGACTATATATATAATTTTTCCTATATTTGTTATATTTTTTTGGCACTAGCACCTGAATTTTTACACACAAGCGCAGCATATGTATGTTTATTATATTGTGATGTGTATCATAGGAGGCGGGACTTTGTTACAGTTGCCGCGGGGATATTTGAATTCATGACAGAGCCCTGTGAACAGGCTGCACTTCATGGGCACAGATAAGGCTACACTTCATGGGCACAGGTAAGGCTGCACTTCATGGGCACAGGTAAGGCTGCATTTCATTGGCACAGATAAGGCTACACTTCATGGGTACAGGTAAGGCTGCACTTCATGGGCACAGGTAAGGCTGCACTTCATGGGCACAGGTAAGGCTGCACTTCATGGGCACAGGTAAGGCTGCACTTCATGGGCACAGGTAAGGCTGCACTTCATGGGCACTGATTAGGCTTAACTTCATGGGCACTGATTAGGCTTAACTTCATGGGCACTGATTAGGCTGCACTTTATGGGCACAGGTAAGGCTGCACTTCATGGGCACTGATTAGGCTGCACTTCATGGGCACTGATCAGGCTTCATTTAATTGGCACTGGTAAGACTGCATTTATTTGGGGGGGGAGGGGTCGGCGCAGAGGATGGGAGCAGTCGGTGCCGCCGCAAAGCGTCATCTCCCTGAAATTAGTTTGCTCCCTCCCTGGCATGAGTTTTTGCAGGTTGAGATGTCTGCAGACTGGCAGCTTTAAAAGGGCAGTGGTGCTTGAAATTGCTGTTACCTGCAAGGAAACACGTGCAGTCATCTTTGCTGTGCACAAAAAGGGATTCACAGGCAAGGATATTGCTGCCACTAAGATTTCACCTAAATCAACCATTTATCGGATCATAAAGAACTTCAAGAAGAGAGGTTCAATTGTTGTGAAGAAGGCTTCAGGGCGCCCAAGAAAGTCCAGCAAAGGCAAGGACCGTCACCTACAGTTGATTCAGCGGAATGGCAGCAGGCAGGTGTGGGTACATTGGCACGCACAGTGAGGAGAAGACTTTTGGAGGATGGTCTGGTGTCAGGAAGGGCAGCAAAGAAGCCACTTCTTTTCAGGAAAAACATCAGGGACATACTAATATTCTGCAAAAGGTACAGAGATTGGACTTCTGAGAACTGGGGTAAAGTCATTTTCTCTGATGAATCCCCTTTCCGATTGTTTGGGGCATCCAGAAAAGGTTTTGGAGAAGAAAAGGTGAGTGCTACCATCAGTGTCCTATGTCATGCCAACAGTATAGCATCCTGAGACCATTTATGTGTGGGGGCTTCTCAGGCAAGGGAACAAGACAATTTTGCCTAAGAATACAACCATGAATAAAGAATGGTAGAAAAACTCCCTTCGAGAGCAACTTCTCCCAAACATCCAAGAACAGTTTGTTAACGAACAATGCCTTTTCCAGCACGATGGAGCACCTTACCATAAGGCAAAAGTGATGAGTAGCTTCAGGAACAAAACATCGACATTTTGGGTCCATGGCCAGGAAACTCCCCAGACCTTAATCCCATTGAGGACTTGTGGTCTATAATAAAGAGCGAACAAAAAAAGCCTCACAAATTCTGACAAATTCCAAGCATTGATTATGCAAGAATGGGCGGTCATCAGTCAGGATGTGGCCCAGAAGTTGATTGACAGCTTGCCAGGGCGAATTGCAGAGGTCTTGAAAAAGAAGGGTCAACACTGCAAATATTGACTCTTTACATAAGCTTAATTTAATTGTCAATAAAAGTCTTTGACACTTATGAAATGTTTGCAATTATACTTCAGTATACCATAGTAGCATCTGAAAAAAAGATCTAAAAACACTGAAGCAGCAGACTTTGTGAAAAGTTATATTTCTGTCATTCTCAAAACATTTGGCCAGGGCTGCAATATTACCCATGTAGGACGGTGGCATGTGTGTAAATTTTTTTTAAGATCTGCCATGTATTCGAAAGATCATAATATAGTGTGAATGGTGCAATGAAGATACAAAGATTGTGTGGATGTAGAGCGCTAACGAAGGACAGGCTGCTTCACTTAATGAGTTCAATATTTTATTTATATTTTATTTAACGGCTTCTGGATCGCCCACCACACATTTACTGCAGCAGGGCGGCCCAGCTGTGCGAAACAACGTACCTGTAAGTTGTTTACTCTTTGGGGTCTGGGGTGCGCACGCTGCCGGTGATCCCCCCCGTGATTGGACACAGTGGGAGCCAATCAGTGGGTCTGGAGGCCGCGATGGCCGTCGGAACCTGCCGATCATTCACTGGAGAGGCAGAACGGCGTTCTGCCTATGTAAACAAGTCAGACTGATGTTCTGTCAGAGAGGAAGGGAGAGATCTTGTGTTCCTGCTAATCAGGAACACAGATCTCTCTCTTCCTCCAGTAAAAACCATCCCCCACACAGTTAGAAATAACTCACTAGGAGCACACTTAATCCTTTGATTGCCCCTGATATTAACCCCTTCCCTGCCAATGTCATTTATACAGTGACAGTGCATTTTTTTAGCACTGATCACTATAATAATTTCGCTGGTCCCCTAAAAGTGTCACTTAGTGTTCAATTTGTCTGCAGCAATGTCGCAGTCCCACTAAAAATCGCTGATCACTGCCATTACTAGTAAAAATAAAAATGCCATAAAAATATCCCATAGTTTGTAGACACGATAACTTTTGCGCAAATCAATCAATATACGTTTATTGAGATTTTTTTCTATCAAAAATATGTAGAAGAATACACATTGGCCTAAATTGATGAAGAAATTATTTTTTTTTTTACATTTTTTTTATTGGATATGTTTTATAGCAGAAAGTAAAAAATATTGTTTTTTTTTTTTTTTTTTAAATTGTCAGGTTTTTTTTTGTTGCGCAAAAAATAAAAACCACAGAGGTGATCAAATCCCACCAAAAGAAAGCTCTATTTGTGGAAAAAGAAGGACATAAATGTTATTTTTGTACAGCATTGCATGGACGCGCAATTGTCAGTTAAAGCAACGCAGTGCCGTATCACAGAAAAAAATGGCCTGGTTAATATTTCCTTTTTAAATTTTCAGAAAACTTATAAAATAACAGAGCAACAACATAGAGAGATGTTCTATTCAGTTTCAAAGTTCACATATCAATTTTGCGTCCCAATTTCAGATATAGGAATTAACAGGATTCATATTTTTTTAATATCCTATTTTTTTCCTTATCTTTGGACTCTCCCAGGAACTTTTTGCTGTGCATTCTTTCATTAGGTCTTGTAATTCTGCTGCATATGTATGCAAATAATTATATTTTGTTATATAATATTTACCCACTAGATGGCAGAAGTGTCCTCCTCACTATCATCATCTTGTATTCCTAGACTCGCTAGCTGCATTGACGGAGATCTCAGATCACTACTAGGCCACTTTGTCTGTAATTAGCAGTGACAGCATCTCACATACCTCTCCCTCCTCTCCCTGTTGTGCCAACTACCAGTAATCTTTAATTTAAGAAAACAAATATAATATGCAAAATAAAGAATGCATAATGACATTTTACATTTTCAAAAAACAGTCAAACGAGTTAATGAGCGTTCTTTATGGAGATGAGAGGACAGCCTATGAAAGTCGCTTGAAGGACATAAATGGAAACTGAAGAGAGAAGAGAAACAGTCTGCTGGTCTTCATTTTTAAATGTATTAGGGCTCATCCATGCCAGCCTGCACACTCTAATACAGGCCTGGTGGTGCATGTTGTGTAGTCAGTATTATGTGTTATTACAATGTTTACTTTTTCTTTTCCATTTAAACTTTTTTGAAGTGTCACAAAATTACACTTAATTCAACTCTGAACTGCAACACACAAACATATAGACATGATGCCCATGCATAAAATGTAGACATGATGCCCACACACAAAATGTAGACATGATGCCCACACATAAAATGTAGACATGATGCCCACACGCAAAATGTAGACTTGTTGCCCACACACAAAATGTAGACATGATGCCCACACACAAAATGTAGACATGATGCCCACACACAAAATGTAGACATGATGCCCACACACAAAATGTAGAATAGATATCCACACACAATATGTAGAATAGATACCCACACACAATATGTAGAATAGATACCCACATACAAAATGTGGACTTGATGCCCACACACAAAATGTAGACATGATGCCCACACACAAAATGTAGACATGATGCCCACACACAAAATGTAGACATGATGCCCACACATAAAATGTAGACATGATGCCCACACATAAAATGTAGACATGATGTCTGAATGCAAGCAGCAGGATGAGCCACTCCAGGTGAGAAACGATACCTCCCTTCACTCTACACGTGCAGGTCCAGTCTGCCATCTGGATGACTATTGGAAAAGAGTAAGAAGTTGACCGCACTCCGGAGTTGAAGGAAATAAATGTGGTTTTATTGGAGATTAAAACCCATAAAAATACATCCTATACATGGTTACAGATGCAGCAAAGAGTGGTGAGTTTCATGGAATCAAATTCGCTTATTTATAATATTATGAGTAAGCAAATTTGATTTTGTGAAACGCGTCAATCTTTGCTGCATCTGTAACCATGTATAAGATGTTTTTTGATAATAAAATCACGTTTAATTCTTCAACTCCGGAATGTGGCCAAAATGCAGACATGATACCCACACACAAAATGTAGACATGATGCCCACACACAAAATGTAGACATGATGCCCACACACAAAATGTAGACATGATGCCCACACACAAAATGTATATATGATGCCCACACACAAAATGCAGACATGTTGCCCACACACAAAATGCAGACATGTTGCCCATACACAAAATGTAGACATGATGCCCACACACAAAATGTAGACTTGTTGCCCACACACAAAATGTAGACATGATCCCCACACACAAAATGTAGACATGATGCCCTCAAACAAAATGTAGATATGCTGCCCACACACAAAATGTAGACATGATACCCACACACAAAATGCAGACTTGATGCCCACACACAAAATGTAGACATGATGCCCACACACAAAATATAGACATGCTGCCCACACACAAAATGTAGACATGATGCCCACACACAAAATGTAGACATGCTGCCCACACACAAAATGTAGACTTGATGCCCACACACAAAATGTAAACATGATGCCCACACACAAAATGTAAACATGATGCCCACACACAAAATGTAGACTTGCTGCCCACACACAAAATGTAGACTTGCTGCCCACACATAAAATCTAGTCTGATGCCCACACACACAATGTAGACTTGCTGCCCACACACAATATCTAGACATGCTGCTCACACGCACAATCTAGACATGCTGCCCACACAAGCCTTCAGTCTTCACAGCCGGTTTCCTACTGTGAAATATTTCTGAATTTCTGAATGGTTCCATTGTCTTCTGGAACCTGTGTGTGTCGCAGAAGGCAGTGGGGGAAAAGAGGAGGGGCCATAAATATTTGGAGATCACCGCAGCGATCTTACGCGGAAGTGGGAGAAGGTACCTGTCAAAACCAGGTACCCGCTCCCCCCTCCACTGTCACATTTGGCACTTTTTTGAGGGGAGGGTTCAAAAAAGTAGAGCTTCCCCTTTTAGGTGAGGCTCTGCTTTAAAGGAGATCTATGGTCACAGCATATACTTTCATTTCATAATATCATCACTAGGGATGGGCTCGAACATTGAGTGTTCATTTGTTCGTATAGTATGATGCGATGTGCTGAGAGAGCCATGGTTGGCCAAAGGCAGGGTGCCTTTGGCCAATCATGGCTCAGGGGCTATGTCCACTCCCCACACTGTATAAGGCTGCTTACACAGCGGCCATATATAGTGTATATGAATGGAGATTAGGCAGGGTAGATAGTGTAGTGTGCGGTCAGTCCGTGTAGAATATATAATGTAGTGTAGAGAATACATAATACAGTGTAGTGTAGAGCATATATAATACAGTGAATATATAACACAGTGTAGTGTAGAGTATATATAATACAGTGTAGTGTAGAGAATATATAATACCGTGCAGTGTAGAGTATATATAATAAAGCAAATATATTATACAGTGTAGTGTAGAGAATATTTAATAAAGTGCAGTGTAGAGTATATATAATACAATGTAGTGTTGAGCATATATAATACAGTGTAGTGTAGAGAATATATAATACAGTGTAGTGTAGAGTATATATAGTATAATACAGTGTAGTGTAGAGAATATATAATACAGTGAATATATAATACAGTGCAGTGTAGAGTATATATAATACAATGTAGTGTTGAGCATATATAATACAGTGTAGTGTAGAGAATATATAATAGAGTGTAGTGTAGAGTATATATAGTATAATACAGTGTAGTGTAGAGAATATATAATACAGTGAATACATAATACAGTGCAGTGTAGAGAATATATAATACAGTGAATATATAATACAGTGTAGTGTAAAGAATATATAATACAGTGTAGTGGGAACCATATGACAGAATCAAGAAAAAAACGGCATGGGCCCCCCCCCCCCCCAAAAAACAAAATCCATACCAGGCGCTTTGGGTCTGGTATAGATTTAAAGGGGAACTCCATGCCAACATTTTTTTTAAAAATGGCGTGGGGTCCCCCCCACAAGGTGTCAGAAGGTGACGGGGTCACCCGGTTATGTCACCAGGTGGCCCCGCCCTTGCTTATATAAGAGCTGTCAAAGAAAATCTGATAATGCAATATAAGCCTACTTGAAAAATCTCCTTTCATGTTGTGCGTGCTGCCTCTCTGCTGGCCATCTCTTTCCACACTTCCTGAATTCCCTGCAAGCTTTGCAGCTTCTCTTCCATTTCTAAGGACTACATATGCCATGGTAACTTACTGCTTGCAAGCGGTGATTCCTGTACTGACTCCGCCTCCTGAAACTCCTCCTCTCAGCTCCTCTGTAGTTCAGAAGGCAACCTCTGTGAAATGTGTGACACAGCAGTGCTTCTCACAGGATATAGTGACTACTTGTCTCAGAGTTCAAAGAAGTCAGTGAGTCAGTGTGAGGATCTTTACAAAGTAAGTTTACAGACTTCAGATTAGGGTTGCCATCTGTCTAAGATTCACTCGGACAGCCTGGGTTTTGAATCATGTGTCCGGGTTTCAGTCCTCCTGAAACCCAGACACATTATACATATTGGAACGTAGATCAGAACAGGGCCTGACAGGAGGTTTGAGGGGGGGGCACTATGTGTGCTGCATTACTATTCTCTTTGGAGTGCCCAAAGGTGTCCCAGGTCTGTTACAATCCTATAGTGCAGCCTTTTTCAACCAGAGTGCCTTGAGGTTTCTTCAGGGGCAGACTTGTGCACTGCTGAAAAATTTGTTTGTGTTCTTTGCCCTTAGTTTCCTTTTTTTTCTTTTGTTTTTTGGGTCATTTGTTATCACCGCGATTCGTAAATTCATAAATTCGTAATTTGGAAATTTGAAAATTCGTAAATTCATAAATTCGGAAATTTGGAAATTCAAAAATCCGAAAATTGAAAATAATAACTAACTAATAATTACTAACTATTAAATTATAGGCATTGTAATTAACTTTCAAATTTGGCTGTTAGTGAACATAATGAATGCAAATTTATCCGAAGTTACAAATTATTAGAAATAATGAATGCTGCATCTAAATGTATGAAACGGAACACATTAATAATAATATATAATAATAATAATATGGCTTTTATTATTATTGTTATTTATTATTATTATTATTAATAATTTGATACGTTCCCATCGTTTAGATACAGCATTTGTTATTTCGGATAATTGGTAACGTCGGATAAATTAGTATTTTTTACGTTTACTAACAGCCAAATTTGAAAGGAAATTCCAATACCTATAATTTAATGGTTAGTAATAGTTAGGTTATTATAGTTAGTTATTATTTCAGATTTTTGAATTTACGGGTGTCCGAATTTCCGAATTTCCAGAATTTTCAAATTTACAAATTTACAACTATTCAAATTAGCGAATATTCAAATTTACGAATATTCAGAAAAATTTGGTAAACAGAAGTATCCTAATTAACGTTTTTTTCAAAATTCGTTAAGAAACTAATTAGGAACGAAACAAACTGCACATGTCTATTCAGGGATGCCGTGGCAAAATGCCTAAAAAGTGCCCACAAATTGGATACAAGGTGGTGGGTGGTTGAAGCCTGCCTTTTAGTTGCACAAAGCCCCGGGTTTTCATTGTGTAGCATTACGACCTTCTAGCTGCCGACCTCCTAACGACCAATGACATCATCAGTTGATAAGGAGGATGTCAGTTGCTTGTAAAGCATCCTTGTTTGCTCCTCCACTGCCTCCCTCCAACAGCTTTGGGGCCACATTAGCTGAGTGATGAAGAAAAAATGAAGAAGAAGAGAAAGATTGGAATACTAGTCAGTACAAATTTGCACCTCTAACACTGGGTCTCCTTTGTGTGTGGACGTGGCTGCATTATGTAAAACTATTAGAATAGTTTTTACATTTTAGGGGTGCCTCGAGACTGCCCATAATGTTAAAGGGTGCCTCAAGATTGTCCATAATTTTAAAAGGTGCCTCCTTGAGACTGTCCATAATTTTAAAGGGTGCCTCAACATTGTACATAATTTTAAAGGGTGCCTCCTTGAGACTGTCCATAATTTTAAAGGGTGTCTCAAGATTGTCCATCATTTTAAATGGTGCCTCAAGATTGCCCATAATTTTAAAGGGTGCCTCCTCGAGACTGTCGATAATTTTAAAGGGTGCCTCAAAATTGTCCATAATTTTAGAGGGTGCTTCCTTGAGACTGTCCATAATTTTAAAGGGTGCCTCAAGATTATCCATAATTTTAAAGGGTGCCTCCTCGAGACTGTCCATAATTTTAAAGGGTGCCTCAAGAGTGTCTATAATTTTAAAGGGTGTCTCGAGACTGTCCATAATTTTTAAGGGTGCCTCGAAATTGCCCATCATTTTTAAAGGGTACCATGACTGAAAAAAGGTTGAGGAACTAAAAATAAAAATACATTTGCTGTGCGCCCTCATACAAGATGACTCCTGACCAGTGACCTTTTTAAGATCAAGAGTGATGGTATTCTCCTACTTTGGTAGGGATATATATGAGAGATCGAGACAACCTGAATGTTTTGAATCGGTATTCCATCACATGAGATGCCATATGCTAGTTTGTCTAAACTTTATAATAACCTGCGATCCAATTACTTTATTTAATGGTCTTGTTGGAGTTATCTAATTAGTCCTCCCGCCTATCACCACAAAGAGTGCAGCTCCCACAGACGGTTGTTCCCTCTGTTTGCATCTGATCCAGGTGAGGCACTCTTTGATGTGAAGACTCGTGTGTTGCTCCTTCTCCCCCTTGTGGACTGGAAGAGAGTGGCAGGTAGCTTGAACACTGCTGTGGATGTTCTATGGTTTGTCAACATTTTTGGCAACAACTGTCCTATTTTCATGAGGACTTTTTTTTAACATTATAACCCCTTTCCCCTGAGGAAGAACTTCAATTATATAATTTGAAATGCGTTGGGTATCCTCTGCTGGCTCTAGGCAGAGCATGGTGGTTATATCTCTGATTCATTTGTTTATTGTTATCACTGATTTTTTGTATGCATCCATTTCCATGTATGTTTGTTGTTCATCTTTTTTCACGAACCAATTGTCTAGGATCATTTTTTAACCACTTCAGATCCGCGCTATTGCCAAAATACGGCTCCAGCGCGGATCTGAAATGCCAGGAGGACGTCCATGGACGTCCTCCACTGCGCATGCCCAAGCGCGCCCCCTGGCGAGCTTGCCCGCGGGTCAGGCGGACTCTATGTCCGCCCGAGACCCGCCGATCACTTTTAGGAGCCTCAGAACGGGGAACCGCCATTGTAAACACGGAGGTTCCCCGTTCTGTGACAGGGGACAAGCAGATCTACTGATCCCTGTCACTGGGATCAGTGACATCTGTTATGTCCCGACCAGTCCCACCCCCCACAGTTAGAACACACCCAGGGAACATATTTAACCCCTTCACTGCCCCCTGCAGGTTAACCCCTTCACTGCCAATGACATTTATACAGTAATCAGTGGACATTTAAATTTCTGATCGCTGTATAAATGTCATTGGTCCCAAAAATGTGTCAAAAATGTCCGACATGTCCCCCCCCCAATATCAAAGTCCCGATAAAAATCGCAGATCGCCGCCATTACTAGTAAAAAAAAAAATAATAATAAAAACGCCAGAAATCAATTCCCAGTTTGTAGACGCGATAACTTTTGCGCAAACCAATCAATATACGCCGATTGCGATTTTTTTTTTTTACCAAAAATATGTAGAAGAATATATATCGGCCAAAACTGATGAATAAATTTTTTAATGGATTTGTACTTTAGCAAAAAGTAAAAAATATTGTTCTTTTTTGCAAAATTGTCGCTCATTTTTTGTTTGTAGCGGCGATCAGAAATGATGCAGAGGGGATCAAATACCACCAAAAGAAAGCTCTATTTGTGGGAAAAAAAGGACGCAAATTTTATTTGGGTACAACGTCGCACGACCGCGCAATTGTCATTCAAAATGCGACAGCCCTGAAAGCCAAAAATTGGTCTGGGCAGGAGGGGGGGTTTAAGTGCCCGGTAAGGAAGGGGTTAATGAATCAATAAAATTTATGACGTTTATGACTGTGTGAAAATTCTTACTGAGCTGGTTTCCCTTTAAAGTCCTGGTGGTGTTTTTTTATGTTGGGATGTAGGTAAACCTCTCATTTTCTGGTCTCTACGCCACAGCAAGTATAATCTTTGCACCACTCAATTGGTCGGGTTTATCTTGAAGAAAAAGTGGCAACCCTACTTCAGATTAATAGAAGAAATGAATATGTGTTTGTACATTTTGACCATAGATACCCCACTCCTTCAAGCGGTAATAAACCCATCCATTTAACAGTCACATTTACGGCACGTGCCGGAAATGTAACACTCCCATTGGTTGTGCTCTAAACCAAACTGTCAAACTATCCAATGGCTGGTGTCATAGCTGATCACATGTGCAGCATCATGGCAGTTGTGGATTAAACAGAGGCCAAGATGGCAGCTTCCTTGGCTGAAAATGTTAGGAGGGTTTACTACCACTTTCAGTTCCTTCAGGGCCCCTCCCCTTCAGGTTCAGTTAGTAAGGTATACATTAGAATTTGGTGATAAAGTGGAGAAATAAATAAAAAGTCCTTCCTTGATACAGAAGTTTTACTGGCGTCAGAGTAGAGAGTAATAAATCACAGGCGGGCGAACATTACACCTGTCATCGCTGTAATAAAGCCGGTGTCTCCAGGATGGAGGGCATATGTACAACCAAGAAAAATAATACAGAGGTAACAAGGCTTGATTATCCCTTGTGGAAAGCCTCGGCCGCCCTCCGCAATCCCTCCGTCATAAAAGATTCATTCTCAGCTGCCGGAGACACGTGAATGCGCTCTGAAAGCTGCCTGGCAATACTTCATGTTTGGAAGTACCCTGGAAATTAATCTGATGCATTCTAAAATATCAATAAATATTAACGAGAGGCCAAACACTTGCCATAATGGGAATCTGAGGGAGGCGAGACAGCGGCCATGTTAATCATTCACCGCCGGTGTTTAAGTAATGACAGGTGTGCCGAATACTTACCTAATTCACTTGTTATTATAATTTTATCACCGCAGGGCTGATTTATTTATAGAAAAGAAAAAAAAAGACGTCTCTATTGCACGTGGCCACCAATCAGAGTCTCTTTCATTTACTAATCTGCACTTGCAAAATGACAGCTGCTGTTTGGTTGGCTGGAGGACAGCAAACTGTTGTTGCTAATTAATTACCCAGTGTCAAATGTTGTTAATGCATCCCAGTTAGACTACCGACTTCTTCTTTTTTACATGCTGTACATGCTTAAAAAGCTTAAATATAAACTCCATTAAAGTGTTACTAAACCCACAACAGTAAAATCAGTCTGTATATACATTAATCATGCTTGTTATACTCACCGTGGAACCTAAGGGGTTAACCCTCCACATTGTGTAAAAAGGCTTGTTGATCCTGTCTTCTCTGATCCTCCCCTTCTTCCACAGTCCCCAATCTATCTACTGATAGCACAGAGCCTTTGGAGTCACTCTGCGCATGCTCAGTTTGGTGTGTATTGCTAGAGAGGTTTTGTTTTTTCTTGGGAGAGCGCTTGTGATCAGCACAGGGCCAATCAGCACTGTCCAGACAGAGGGTCAGGGGTCATGCAGCCTCATAGGACACTCAGGGGAGGATGAAAACTCCTCCTACAAGCTTTAACCAGACACTGATAGAAATCACAAGACTGATATATACTGCTGATGTGAAAAGGTATTTGGCAGTTTAGACAGTGGAACCTTGGTTCACAAGTATTGCGGTTAACAAGCATCTTGAAAGACGAGCATTTAAAAAAAAAAAATTTGACTCGGTTTGAGAGTGCTGTCTCGCAAAACTAGCAGAATTAAGCCTCTGTGCATGCGATACCGCATTTGGCCAGAGGTGCGGGGGCACTGGTGAGCCTCGGAGACCCTCAGAAGCATTTGGAAATACCGAATGTGTAAACACTGAGCATTTCTGATGGTTTCCAAGGGTCTCCGAAGGCTCACCAGCGCCACCATACCTCTAGCCACATGTGTTATTGCATACACCAGGCGCCTCCGGACCTCTGGCCACATACAGTACTGCATTGACAAGCAGTGCTGTGGAATGAATTATCTGAGTTTCCATTGTTTCCTATGGGTAAACTTGCTTTGATATACGAGTGATTTGGATTACAAGCATTCTCCTGGAACGGATTATGCTTGTAATCCAAGGTTCCACTGTATTTACTAAAATAATTGCATTTCCATGTTCTGTGTACTGTGGGAGACCAGATATAGTGACTGCAGGCTCCTGGGTTTAGTAACACTTTAAAACGTACTATTTATTAAAAGTATTTTTTTATTTTATGTTAATACACTTTATACTTTATGTATTACTTAAAGCGGTTGTATCCCCCCAACTCTCATTTTTATCTACATGTAAACCTATACTAAGGCTTACCTGTAGGTAAAATGAATATCTCCTAAACCTGTATGGTTTAGGAGATATTCACCCTACATTCCGCCGCTGACGTCACGGTGCATGCGCTCTGCAGGTCCAACGGATGCTGCTAGAAAATCAGAGCTCCTTGCCGGAATGAAGAACTCCCGCATGCATGCGCAGTGCTGGAGCCAGCGAACAGAGAGACAACATGCCAGTTCCCTCGGCGCTGACCGGGTCGGGCTGTGGGGGCCTCATTCTAAGGTAAGTATTTCATAATGTCCTAGTATGCGATGCATAGTAGGATATTATGCTATTGTCTTGCAGGGTTTTTTTTTTTTGTGCGGGTTTACTATTGCTTTCATATGTATTTATTTATTATTATTACTAATAATATATTTTAATACATTTAGTATAATATAATATATATATTATCTATATGTTAGATATCGTTTTATATACAGTTAAGGCCATATATATTTGGACACAGGCACAATTTTAGATTTTTTCAGGTATTTACCAAAGCATATTCAAGCTATAGCTATATAATGGATATGCACTGAAAGTGCACACTCTCAGGTTTTATTTGAGGGTATGTACATCCAAATCGGAGGAAGGGTTTAGGAATTACAGCTCTTAAAAATAGCCAACCCCCCCCCCCCCCCCCTTCAAGGGACCAAAAGTAATTGGACAATTGAATCAAAAGCTGCTTCATGGACAGGTGTGGGCTACTACTTCATTATTTCTTCATCAATTAAGTAGGTAAAAGGTCTATAGTTGATTCTAAGGGCTCTTTCACACTAGCGGAGCCCATTTTGATGCTTAGCGGGGATCCATCCGTTGATCCCCGCTGAGCCGGCGGATGACAGGACAGTTTCTGCACTCTGTGCAGAGACTGACCTGTCACAGCTCCATTCTCCTCTATGGAGAATCGGATGAACACGGACCATCTGTCCGTGTTCATCCAATCCGATCCGCCAGGCAGATGGAAAATAGGGTTTCCATCCGTCTGTTTTTGGCGGATCAGAGCGGATCGGGTGTCAGCGGTCACCGCTGACATCCGTCGCTCCATAGAGAGCAATGGAGCGTCCGTTCGGGTCCGCCTGACAAACTGACAGACGGACCCGAATGATCCACCTGTGTGAAAGAGGCCTAAGAGTGGTATTTGTAATCTATTGCTGTGAACCCACATCATGCGTTCAAAAGGTTCAAAAGGACTGTCCATGCAAGTGAAACAGGCCATTGTAAGGCTTCAAAAATGAAACACATCCATCAGAGAGATAGCAGCAACATTAGGAGTCTCCAAATCAGCAGTTTTGTACATTCTGAGGAAAGAAGAATGCACTGGTGAGCTCAGCAACATACAGTATCTCACAAAAGTGAGTACACCCCTCACATTTTTGTAAATATTTTATTCTATCTTTTCATGTGAGAACACTGAAGAAATGACACTTTGCTACAATGTAAAGTAGTGAGTGTACAGCTTGTATAACAGTGTAAATTTGCTGTCCCCTCAAAATAACTCAACACACAGTCATTAATGTTTAAACCGCTGGCAACAAAAGTGAGTACACCCCTATGTCAAAATGTCCAAATTGGGCCCAATTAGCCATTTTCCATCCCCGGGGTCATGCGACTCATTAGTGTTACAAGGTTTCAAGTGTGAATGGGGTGCATCTCATGGCAAAAAACTCTCTAAGGATCTGAAAAAATAAATTGTTGCTCTACATAATGATGGCCTAGGCAATAAGAAGATTGCCAAGACCCTGAAACTGAGCTGCAGCATGGTGGCCAGGGCCATACAGTGGTTTAACAGGACAGGTTCCACTCAGAACAGGCCCCGCCATGGTCGACCAAAAAAGTTGAGTGCCCGTTCTCAGCGTCATATCTAGAGGTTGTCTTTGGGAAATAGACTTATGAGTGCTGCCAGCATTTCTGCAGAGGATGAATAGGTAGGGGGTCGGCTTGTCAGTGCTCAGACCATACGCCGCGCACTGCATCAAGTTGGTCTACATGGCTGTCGTCTCAGAAGGAAGCCTCTTTTAAAGATGATGCACAAGGAAGCTTTCAAACAGTTTGCTGAAGACAAGCAGACTAAGGACATGGATTACTGGAACCATGTCCTGTGGTCTGATGAGACCAAGATAAACGTATTTGGTTCAGATGGTGTCAAGTGTTTGCGGCGACAACCAGGTGAGGAGTACAAAGACAAGTGTGTCTTGCCTACAGTCAAGCATGGGGGTGGGAGTGTCAAGGTCTGGAGGTACATGAGTGCTGCCAGCGCTGGGGAGCTACAGTTCATTGAGTGAACCATAAATGACAACATGTACTGTGACATACTGAAGTAGAGCATGATCCCCTCTTTTCAGAGACTGGGCCGCAGGGCAGTATTTCAGAATAATAATGACACGTCCAAGATGACCACTGCCTTGCTAAAGAAGCTGAAGGTAAAGGGGATGGACTGGCCAAACATTTCTCCAGACCTAAACCCTACTGAGCATCTGTGGGGCATCCTCAAACGGAAGGTGGAGGAGCGCAAGGTCTCTAACATCCACCAGCTCTGTGATATTGTCATGGATGAGTGGAAGAGGACTCCAGTGGCAACCTGTGAAGCTCTGGTGAACTCCATGCCCAAGAGGGTTAAGGCAGTGCTGGAAAATAATGGTGGCCACACAAAGTATTGACACTTTGGGCCCAATTGGACATTTTCACTTTGTTGCCAGCGGTTTAGACATTAATGGCTGTGTGTTGAGTTTTTTCGAGGGGACAGCAAATTTACACTGTTATACAAGCTGTACACTCACTACTTTACATTGTAGCAAAGTGTAATTTCTTCAGTGTTGTCGCATAAAAAGATAGAATAAAATATTTACAAACATGTGAGGGGGGTACTCACTTTTGTGAGATACTGTATAAAGGCCTGGAAGTCCATGGAAGACAACAGTGGTAGATGATCGCAGGATCCTCTCTATGGTAAAGAAAAACCCCTTCACAACATCCAGACAAGTGAAGGACACTCTCCATGAGGTGGGCATATCATTGTCAAAGCCTACAATCAAGAGAAGACTTCACGAGAACAAATACTGAGGGTTCATCACAAGGTGCAAACCATTCATAAGCCTGAAGAATAGAAAAGCCAGATTAGACTTTGCCAAAAAAAATCTAAAAAAGCCAGACCAGTTCTGGGAAAGCATTCTTTGAATGGCTGTAACTAAGAGTATCTGTACCAGAATGATGGGAAGAAAACGGTGTTGAGATGGCTTGGAACAGCTCATGATCCAAAGCACACAACATCATCTGTAAAACATGGTGGAGGCAGTGTGATGGCATGGACATGCATGGCTTCCAGTGGCACTGGGCCATTGATGTTTATTGATGATGCGACAGAAGATAGAAGCAGCCGGATGAATTCTGCAGTGTTTAGAGATATACTATCAGCCCAGATTCAGCCAAATGCAGCAAATTTGATTGGACGACGCATCACAGTACAGTTGGACAATGATCCAAAAACACACTGCAAAAGCAACCCAGGAGCTTTTGAAGGAAAAGAAGTGGAATATGTTGCAATGGCCGAGTCAATCACCTGATCTCAACCCAATTAAGCATGCATTTCACTTGCTGTCTAAACTAAAGGCAAAAAGACCCACAAACAAAGAACAACTGAAGACAGCCGCAGTTATAACCCGGCAAAGCATTGTGCCCGAGTAGTGAACCTTTCTAATGTCCAAGGGTTCCAGATTTCAGGCAGACATTGCCAGTAAAGGATTCTCAACAAAATATAAAAAATTAGCATTTTCTGATTATATTAATTTGTCCAATTACATTACTGAAAATGGGGGGGGGGGGGGGGCTGTGTATAAAAATTGTTGCAGTTCCTAAAATTTGTACTTGATATTTATGTTCAACCCCTCGAATTAAAGCAGAAAGTCTGCACTTCAAATTAATTTGGGTTGTTTCATTTTAATTTTTTTTCTGGTGGCATACAGAGCCAAAATTAAGAAATTGTGCCTGTGTTCAACTATATATGGGCCTGACTGTATGTATATATATATATTATATATACAATTAAACCCTATCATTAACCACTTTCGGACCGCCCGCCCGCTGAAGTGGAATACCGTTGTTATGGTAGCAGATAGCTACCATAACCCTGGTATCTTTTTTTTCAGCAGACGATTCTGCGTCTGATAAAAGTGGTCTTAGCGGCGGATTTGCCGCGGGATCACTTTTATAAGTGGCGGGAGAGGTGCCCCCCCTCCCACCGCTTTCCAGTCATCTCCGCCGCTTACCGGACCCGCCGGCAGCGGCGGAGATGATCGCGACCGTTCCCCCCCAGTGTCCGTGAGCCGAGTGAGCCCAAGGCTGGGCGGAAGCGACGTCACAAGTCACTTCCACCCAATGCTCTTAAAGGGGACTTTTTTTTGTTGCATTTTAGTGTAAATATGAGATCTGAGGTCTTTTTGACCCCAGATCTCATATTTGGGAGGTCCTGGCATGCTTTTTTCTATTACAAGGAATGTTTACATTTCTTGTAATAGGAATAAAAGTGATCAATTTTTTTTTAAATTACAGTGTAAAGATAAAAAATTAAAAGTAAAATAAATAATTAAGAAAAAAAAAAATTAAAGCGCACCGTCCTTGCGAGCTCGCGCGCAGAAGCGAACGCATACATAAGTCCCGCCCACATATGAAAATGGTGTGCAAACCACACATGTGAGGTATCGCCACGATCGTCAGAGGGAGAGCAACAATTCTAGCACCAGACCTCCTCTGTAACTCAAAAATGCTAACCTGTAGAACTTTTTAAACGTCGCCAATGGAGATTTTTAAGTTGCAAAGTTTGTCGCCATTCCGCAAGCGGACGCAATTTTGAAGCATGACATTTTGGGTATCATTTTACTCGGCGTAACATTATCTTTCACAATATGGAAAAAATTGGCCTAACTTTACTGTTGTCTTATTTTTTAACTCAAAAAACTAAATTTTTTCAAAAAAAATCACGCTTGTAAGACCGCTGCGCAAATACGGTGTGACATAAAGTTTTGCAATGCCCGCCATTTTATTCTCTAGGGTGTTAGAAAAAAATATATATAATGTTTGGGGGTTCTTACTAATTTTATAGCAAAAAAAACTATTTTTATCTCGTAACCACCGAACCCAAAAACCAGGCTCGGTCTGAAAGTGGTTAAACCTATTAAAGGATATTACTTAACCACTTGCCGACCGCCGATCGGCATCTGATGGCGGCAAGGTGGTTCGATAACGCGGATCGCCGTCATATGACGGCGGCCGCGAGATCGCGCCTAGTGAGCGCGCGCGTGCCGCCGGAGGCACGCTCGCGCGCTCACTGTGTTCGGGGAGGGCCAGGGAGCGGGTGCGGCGGAGTCAACCTCCGCCGCCCACCCACGATGCCCCCCCCCGGAGTGAAAGAACGGAGGTCCGTGTAAGTAAACACGGACCTCCGTTCTGTGAGAGGGGGAGGGCAGTGATCACAGCTTTCCTCTACATGGAGGCTGTGACCACTTCCCTTCCCCAGCCAGGGCAGTCCCCCCACAGTTAGAACACGCCCAGGGAACACAGTTAACCCTTAGAGCGCCCCCTGCAGGTTAACCCCTTCACTGCCAATGGCATTTACACAGTAATCAGTGCATTTTTATAGCACTGATAGCTGTATAAATGCCAATGGTCCCAAAAAAGTGTCAAAATGGTCCGACATGTCCGCCCTAATATCGCAGTACCGCTAAAAATCTCAGATCGCTGCCATTACTGGTAAAAAATAAAATAAAATAAAAACCCCAACAATGAATTCTCATCATCCGTAAACGCGACCACTTTTGCGCAAAACAATCAATAAACGCCGATTGCGATTTTTCTTATCACAAATATGAGGAAGAATATAAATCGGCCAAAACCGATGAAAAACATTTTTATATTTTTTTTTTTTGTTTTTTTATTTTAGCAAAAAGTAAGAAATGTGGGTTTTTTTGCAAAATTGGTGCTCTTCTTTTGTTTATAGCGGCGATCAGAAATGACGCAGCGGTGATCAAATACCACCAAAAGAAAGCTCTATTTGTGGGAAAAAAAGGACGCAAATTTTGTTTGGGTAAAACATCGCACGACCGCGCAATTTTCAGTTAAAGCGACGCAGTGCCGAATCGCAAAAAGGGCTGTGGTCCTAAAGCTGGAAATCCTTCCGGTCCTTAAGTGGTTAAGTAATTAAGTGTGATTACATAGAGCCATCTCCCCTATGGAAATGCACTCACGAGATTGAATTGCCTTTCACTCACCAGATTGAATTGCCTTTCACTCACCAGATTGAATTGCCTTTCACTCACCAGATTGAATTGCCTTTCACTCACCAGATTGAATTGCCTTTCACTCTCATGAAAAGGCAAATAAGCTTTTAGGTCAATATCCACCTGGTAGTATCACTCCACAATCAGCAGGTCTCATCTCATCGCAAGTGTGTGACAGAAAACAAGAAGCTTCCAATACTGCATTAATCCCATAAAACATTTATTAAAATCCAAAGTAAACCACTCACATTTAAAATCATCTTGTACATTGCAATGTAAATGGGTAGGTATCAGATAGGCAACAACTCATCCCAGTCTCGCCACCACCATCAATGAATCCCCATTGATGAAGTCAGAAATGACAAAAAGCTTCGGGACGTGGCTATGCGGAGCTCGGTTCATGTGTTGATCATGGGAAAGTGTGGAAGGTGACTACACTGACAGTTGAAACCAGCGTGGAGGTGGTGAGACTGGGATGAGTTTTTGCCTATCTTATACCTACCCATGAGCTGATCGCTAACTCAGTAGTACCCCTAGCTTTGCTGATCCCCTGCTCAGTAGTAACAAACAGTTCTGCTGATCCCCCACTCAGTAGTAACCCCCAGCTCTGCTGATCCCCCACTCATTAGTATCCCCCAGCTCTGCTGATCCCCCAGTCAGTAGTAACCCCCAGTTCTATTGATCCCCCACTCAGTAGTAACCCCCAGCTCTATTGATCCCCCACTCAGTAGTAACCCTAAGCTGTGTTGATCCTTTGGTTTTCTGATCCCTCTCTCTCCCCGGTCTCCACTTATCTGCTGCTCTATTGCTACCATATTGCACATTATGTGTGCCATCTGCTAGTTGCTCTGCTCCAGTCCGGACCCCCATCACCTTCCTGCAGCTCCATGCTACACACCAGATGTGACATCTCCAACAGATACTTTCAGAATATATACACAAACCTGGACTGACTGCTGATTACATCTTTCCGGCTCACTGGTTGGTTTACCAGTGCATCCCGGGATATCTCATACCTGCAATACCTCCAGAAAATAGCAAAGCTAATGCTGAATGAAAGTCTCTCAACAGCTGCAGGAGTTGTAAGTGAGCATTGTAATAGACTTCTATGGAGGCTTTGGAGATGCTTTGAAGCACCAAGAAAGCGACATGGGGTATACTTTTTTTAAGCAAAGCAAACACAACATGTGAACAGGACTCCAAGCTTTATTTAGTGACAGGGACTATGAGTGGCATTCAGCACGCATTAAAAAAAAGCATGTCCAATGCCACATTTTGAAGCATAGTAAAGTGTAAATGAGCCCTTACTCTCATTTTACTGCACACTGTGAACTTCTCATAATGTGCATTAGAAGCTGCAGCAAGTTAGACAGAGTCTGTCTCATTTCCGTGCTGGAGGACATCCAGCATCATCTAACCCTTTCCTGGCCTGCCCCTTCCATTCATTGGATTTCATTTCTTTCAATCATGGAGACTTAACATCACATGCAGATGTTACCTAGGGTAGCCTGCATACAAAAGAAGGCTGCCTAAGTATGTCCACTCCTCCAGACTGATACCCATCCATGAAAAGGCATTTTGGTGCATTCACAGCAACGTACAAATGGAGCCTTCACACGCACAATGGTTTGAATCTTATTTCTGTGTATATCTATTCCTCCTCCTCCATTCATATCTATGAATGTTAAATAATGGTGCAATATTTTCAGCCTTTTGCAATCCGTACTTCTGGCCAAAATAACATAACGATGGGGCGGGCAAAGTCGCAACACTTCCAAGGATGCCAGGTAAAGCTGCGAATAATAAACTTTATACCAATCTACACAAGCAGAACAAAACGTTTCCAGAAACAAATGCACATCCTCCTCCTCCTCCTCCTTCTCCTGTATCTCTAAAGGGATTCTTCAAAGCAAACTATAAGGACTCAGGATGCACAACATACAAGAAGATATTTATATCAAACGCAGATCCCACGGTAGAAAGTCATATTTTCTTATACTTTCATGTAGTTCATTTTAAATTAAGCATTAAATTGGTCTCTCTGTGGGACGGAAGCCATACTGTGCTACATTTATTTTTGCAAAATGCATTTATTTGCCCAAATTTAGGGGGGGGGGGGGGGACCGGTTAAAAAAATAAACTGCTTTACAAATATTACCAAAAGTATTGGGACGCCTGCCTTTACAAGCACATGAACTTTATTGGCATCCCGGTCTCAGTCCGTATGGTTCAATATTGAGTTGGCCCACCCTTTGCAGCTATAACAGCTTCAACTCTTCTGGGAAGGCTGTCCACAAGGTTTAGGAGTGTCTATGGGAATGTTTGACCATTCTTCCAGAAGGGCATTTGTGAAGTCAGGCACTGATGTGGACGAGAAGGCCTGGCTCACAGTATCCGCTCTAATTCATCCCAAAGATATTCTATCCGGCTGAGGTCAGGACTCTGTGAAGGCCAGTTAAGTTCCTCCACCCCAAACTCGCTCATCCATGTCTTTATGGACCTTGCTTTGTGCATTGGTGCACAGTCATGTTGGAACAGGAAGGGGCCACCCCCCAAACTGTTCCTACAAAGTTGGGAGCATGAAATTGTCCAAAATGTCTTGGTAAGCTGACGCCTTAAGAGTTCCCTTCACTGGAACTAAGGGACCAAGCCCAACCCCTGGAATACAGCCCCACACCATAATCCCCCCTCCACCAAATGATTTGGACCAGTGCACAAAGCAAGGTCCATAAAGACATGGATGAGCGAATTTGGGGTGGAGGAACTTGACTGGCCTGCACCTCAACCCAAAAGAACACCTTTGGGATAAATTAGAGCGGAGTCTGTGAGCAAACGCTTTTCATCCAACATCAGTGCTCTTCTGGAAGAATGGTCAAACATTTCCACAGACACTCCTAAACCTTGTGGGCAGCCTTCCCAGAAGAGTTGAAGCTGTTATAGCTGCAAAGGGTGGGCCAACTCAATATTGAACCCTACGGACTAAACCCTACACACGATGCGACTAGATGTCCAAAATAGTATGTCGGCTGTTGTGTCTCGCATACTGACATGCACTAAGCGATCGTATGACCAACCTTAACGTAGTGACTAGTGTTGAGCGAACCCGGACTGTAACGTTCAGGTCCGTACCGAACTTTAGGGTGTCCGTGGCACGGACCCGGACCCGGACATTTCAAAAATCGTTCGGGTTCGGTCCGGGGTTCTGCTATTTTACTCCACGTGTTGAGAAGCTGCAGGGCAGCCAATCAACAAGCGTTTCACTGGTTTGCCCTTAGAAGCCATCACAGCCATGCCTACTAATGGCATGGCTGTGATTGGCCGGTGCATCATGTGACCCAGCCTCTTTATAAGCTGGAGTCACAGTGCTGCAGTCACATGCTCCTTGGGTTAGTATAGGGAAAGGTAGCTGACGGCGTGAGGGACAGATTTTAGCCATTTTAAGACCTGATCCTGCATCCTGAGATAGATTACTTTACTACTGCTGTCTGTGCTGTTGCTCTGAGGACAGATAGCAGAAATTAGAGATTTGAATCACGTACAGTCATACG
>BLSH010048212.1:589204-607476 GCA_018402905.1 Glandirana rugosa | reverse complement strand
TGAAACCAACATGTTGTTCGTCAGAATGCTGGCAACATAGCGCACATGTCTCTTCAACCAGTTTGTTCAACATGACACGTTTTGTGCGTACGAGTCTTCAGTCCTTGCGAGCCTCCACAGGCAAGACCCTTTGGATGCAAGGATTAAGTGTTTAATGTACGTGGACTTGAAGGAGAAATATGCGAGCATTGTGCAGTGATGATCTCAACTCGCTTGTGGACCTTCAAGCCCAAGACGACCAGGCAGGCTTGAAGCCCTGTTTCAGGCCCAGGCCCAGGCCTGCCTTGGGCTTGCTAGCGTGCCTGTTGCTTGGGGTAACTTTAGTTACGTTCCGTCCGGACCCGGACCCGGACTTTGTCCCGAAGTTCGGACGGACCAGCAGAACCCGAACTTCCAGGTGTTCGCTCAACTCTAGTAGTGACGTGTTACGAGCGTATAAAGAGGAAGTTCAGGTGCATGTAATTTGTGAATTAGGAACGTAGGTTTCCCAGAACGGACACCTCCGAGCGTTCCTGACTTCTGAGCATGCGTGTTTTGCACAGTACAACTTGTTTGACCAACTTCTCTGTACACGCGATACAACGGTCGTAAGACTGCTTGTTGTACAACCAAAGTTTTCTAGTTCCTCCAATTTCTGTTGTACGACCGTCGCACGTCGGCTGTTCTAATCGCGCATACTAATGGGGTCGGATGAATGTACAATAAGCGGTCGTACGACTTTTTTCATACAACCGTCGCACCGCGTGTATGGGGCTTTAGATTGAGGTGCCATTAAAGTTCATGTGCGTGTAAAGGCAGGTGTACCAATACTTTTGGTTTTATATATATATATATATATATATATTTTTTTTTTTTTCCTTCTTTTTTTCTTTATTATTATTTTTTTTTTCATAGACTGCCTTAGTCACTGGCAAAAAAAAAACTTTTATAAACCCGACCATAGGAATGACAGCTTCTACCCTACACTTAGAGCTGTGTGAAGTGGCAGCCCAGCTCTTAGACAGCAGGGGAGGTGCTGGGCTTGGGGTAAGGCGACTGAGCTTTGTGTCTACAAATGTTCAGAAAAGCATAAATAAAAAAAAAAAAAAAAAAGGGCTTATTCAGATCAATGCAGGTTTAAAGTTATAAAAAAAAAAGTAGGGCTTATTCACCTATTCAGATCAATGCAGGCTCAATTCAAGGGTGCATAGAAAACAATTGTAGCCTGGTCACACCACACTGCATTGAGTTGGGTTGCAGTGTGTTGTGTAGTACAAATGTAATACATCACAACCTTTTGCGGTGCAATGAAGTGTAATTTTTTGATGCTTCAAAAAAATAAACAACAAAAAAAAAGTGCCACGCCTTTTAATAAACCAAGGCACCACCCCTCACCTCCCCTAAACAATGGACACCTGGCATGCATTTTAGCCTGCAGGCTGCTGTGAATGAGCTGTGTATTCTGTACTTTATCTACTCTTTAGGCTATAGGAGGTATAGGGACCTCGAACACTGCAATGGTCGCCTGCTCCATAGGTGTGCGCACAGGGTGTGCTAGGTGTACTTGGGCACACCCTAATCACCCCATGTGGTGCATATTCCCCCTGAAATTTCACCAAATAAAATCATGTTTCTCCCTTTCTCCTAAAAAAATTGTAATAAATAAATAAAACATTGTAAAAAAAATAATAAAAAATCAAATAATAAAAACTGCTGACACCGTCCACTGCCCTACTGACACCAATCTCTGCCCTTATGACACCGTCAGCATATATACACACACATATGTGTTTGAGCTTTCAGGTGCCCACACCCTAATGCAATAGGCTGCGCACACCTAAGCCCTGCTCGCTATCTTTCCTGTGTATGTTCTTGTAATGAGAATCAGCACAGAGCGACAGCACAGATATGCAGAAAACTTTGCACAAGGTTAGGTTCAGGCAACATGATGTGCGCCATACAAAGACTGAGAATCTTCTAGATTGAAGACTATGAACATGGGAAGAGCAAGCAAGCTTGCAAGGGTGCTGGGAAGCTTGGACAATGATAATCGCTAAGGCTGGGTTCACACTATCCGACAAAAAAAAGGTCCTACTTTGATCCTACACTGCTGTGCGATTTACGGTCCTACATGGGGTCAAAGTCGGACCGTTTGTCTGTGAACAGGGATCCGACTTTGACCCCATGTAGGACCGTAAATCGCACAGCAGTGTAGGATCAAAGTAGGACCGTTTTTTTGTCGGATAGTGTGAACCCAGCCTAAGGGTCTATTCAGACCTTATTATCCTGGTGCATTGTGTTAAAACCTAATCAGTATTGTGTTTTTCTGATGCATAAAAAAAAAAATACTTTTTGGCAATGCAGTGCACTAAAATACATACAGCAGCAGTGCATTGAAAGACATTGATGTGCTGCAACTGCCAATGTGCATAGAAGCTGCATATCATTAGTGCAGTGGTCTCTAGACTGCGGCCCACTGGCTGGATGCAGCAGTATGCTTACCTTTATCTGGCCCTTAGGGCTCCATTACTTCCACTGATGCATGGTGTTACCATTCAAAATTACACCAACGATGGGGCACTATTCCTCTCACTGACACCAACAATGGGGCATTATTCCTTCCACTGACACCAATGATGGTGAACTTTTCCTCCCACTGACACCAACAATGAAGCACTATTCCTCCCACTGACACCAACAATGAAGCACTATTCCTCCCACTGACACCAACAATGGAACACTATTCCTCCCACTGAAAATCAACAATGGAGCACTATGTCTCACACTGAAAATCAACAATGAAGCACTATTCCTCCCACTGACACCAACAATGAAAGCACTATTCCTCCCACTGACATCAACAATGGAGCACTATTCCTCCCACTGAAAATCAACAATGGAGCACTATGCCTCCCACTGACACCAACAATGGAGCACTATTCCTCCCACTGACTCCAACAATGGAGCACTATGCCTCCCGCTGACACCAACAATGGAGTACTATGCCTCCCGCTGACACCAACAATGTAGCACTATTCCTCCCACTGACAACAAACAATGGAGCACTATGCCTCCCACTGCCACCAACAATGGAACACTATGCCTCCCACTGACACCAACAATGGAGCACTATGCCTCCTGCTGACACCAACAATGGAGCACTATTCCTCCCACACCTGGAAAGAATCCTGAATCGCATTAAAAAAGCATCAAAAATGCACTGGAAGGCACAAAATCGGATTAAAAAGCGCGCATGCAGAAACACATCTGGAGTAAACCTGGAGTGCATTTTTGTGGTGTGAACCAGCCAGAGCTGATCCTGGGCAGGTGCCTGGGGTGTGTTGATCCCTGCCGAGCAGCTTCCCGGTGGGCGGTGGCCGTGAGATGAGAGGAGCCTGCTCTGTCCTGTGAATGACACCAACAATGAAGCACTATTCCTCCCAGTGACACCAACAATGAAGCACTATTCCTCCCACTGACACCAACATTGGAGCACTATGCCTCCCACTGACACCAACAATGGAGCAATATTCCTCCCACTGACACCAACAATGAAGCACAGGATATTTTCAATATTTTGCACAGTATAATTAATTTGGATTTTTTATATAATTTGGATCTTTGAATATGTCAAGGAAAAGGGCACTGTAATATATTTCATATATCATTTTTGCAATTGGCACAGTTGAGAGCAATTTATTTACACACTTGGGAGGGTCCACATATGAGAGATAGTGGATCTAGTATAAAGCAAGCGCTGTTATTACAGGAAAGTACCCTGGCACTCATTTAGAATTTAATCTGGGTTGTTCATTGGTGGCATGGTAAGGTAGTGCCAAGAAATATACAGTAACATTTAAAAATATATATATATATTGTTTTACTATTTTGGGCCAGTTTTCCTTTGATAATAATAACAAGAAAAAAAAAAATAGGAGATATCCATCATTATTTACTACCAAATAAAACCCCAATTTGTCCTGAAAAAAACAAGGTATAATCCGCCTGGATACACAAAGTAGTTGTGATATGTACGGTTTTACTAACACATGTCAAAGTTGCAAAATTGTGCTTAAGATTTTTTTTTTTTACCCTTAGCCGCAAAGGGATAAACGACGATAGCATTTGGCCCTGTATGTTTTCAGGCCTTTTCTCGTTCTCCCAGGCTTACATCAAAGAGAGTGTGAGAAAACGACATAACACATTATTTACTTTTACCTTGTTTTCTTATCTTTATTAAGTTGCCTGTCCCTCTAAATCACGGCGTGCCACTACTCCACTGACCTAGCATTGCATCAATACATATTGAGCTGTCACACATCTGAGCCTGGAGATCCGTGGGGAATACAAGTCCCTCGTGTGTCCTGCAGAAGCCTCCCGAGGGCATTACCCCTTATAAAGGATACACTGCTGATCCCTCCATAGCTCCATTACTATCATACCAGCCAGATGGTTGCTTAGCAACAGTGGGCACCACCTTCCACCCATTCCCAGTAGACTAGAGCTGCACTGGGTTACAGCAATTGTTGCTGAAACACACCGGGGTAATTATTCACTACATATTTGTCTTACCCAGAGACACTAAAGCTCAGGACTTGGTAATATGCAAGGCTTTTTTTCAGCAGGAACGCAGCAGTACACAGTTCCTGCACCCCAAAAATATTTCTTAGCACCCCCAAACAGCAGTTGCCATATCCTATATCCTATTCATATTGTGTAATTCCATTCCTAGCTGGCACTAGGTTGTTTTAAGCACTAGCAGATGCATGTGGAGTGATACTTCCCTCTGCCTGCAAAGGGGGAAGCCACTGTGCTGTAGACACGTGCGGTGCATTTCGTTCCCAATGGAAATTCAGAACAAAATTTTCGTTATTCAGAAATAGTACATATTTTAACCACTTCAATACCGGGCACTTACCCCCCTTCCCGCCCAGACACATTTTCAGCTTTCAGCGCTGTCGCATTTTGAATGACAATTGGGCCGTCATGCGACACTGTACCAAAACAAAGCTTTTATCATTTTTTCCCCACAAACAGAACTTTGTAAATAAGTACATTTTCTCCATCACTGACGGGCACTGATGAGGTGGCACTGATGAAGTGGCACTGATGACGACGCACATATATGCAGCACTGATAGGCAGCACTGATAAGCAGCACTGACAAGCACTGATAGGTGGCACTGATAAGCGGCACTGATGGGCACTCATAGGCGGCACTGTTGGGCACTGATGGACACTCATAAGCGGCACTGATGGACACTGACAGGTGGCACTGGGCACTGATAGGTGGCACTTTTATGGAGGCATTCCCAGGTGGTCCTGAGTGGCATCCAAGAAGGGCACTGAGTGCCATCCCTGTTGGGCACTGTGCTCCTTACCTGGTGGTCTAGGATGGGCTCCCTGGTGGTCTAGGATGGGCTCCCTGGTGGTCAGGGTGGGCTTCCCTGGGGTATCCCTGGTGGTCCCTGTGTGGGCATTCCCTGGTGGTCCTGGACGGGCTGCCTGGTGGTCCCTGGGTGGGCTTCCTTGCGGTCCTGTGTGGGCATTCCCTGGTGGTTTTGGGCGGGCTCCCTGGTGGTCCCTGGGTGGGCTCCCTGGTGTTCCTGGGCGGGCTCCCTGGTGGTCCCTGGGCGGGCTCCCTGGTGGTTCTGTGTGGGCATTCCCTTGTGGTCCTGGGCGGGCTCCCTGGTGGTCACTGGGTGGGCTCCCTGCTGTTCCTGAGTGGTGATCCTAGGGGGGGCTGCACTGATAAACAATCAGCGCAGACCCCCCTGTCAGGAGAGCCGCTGGTCGGTTCTCATATACTTGCGTCTGCACGGCTCTTCCTGTTTACACTGCGACCGGCCGTGATTGGTCATGGCTGATTACGTGGTACAGAGTTTCCGACGGAGGCTCTTTACCGAGATCGGTAATGTGATGTGTCAGACTGACACACCGCACCACTGATCGCCATGCTGCACTCCCCCACGGGCGTGCGATCGCAGGCTATCCTAAAAGACGTCATATGACGTCCGGCCAGGATAACTGAACCACGGCCCGGCCATCATTTGTCTATAGGCTGGCCGGGAAGTGGTTAAACGAATCAGAAACAACGTAACAAACATTTCAGATGAAAGTCGAATGCAAATAGTTTTCAAATTGAATTTGAATCATTTTCAAATCAAATTTGAATTTCAGAAGAGAATGAAACAGAATAGAAAATAAAGGGATAGCAAAGAAAAGCATATAATAGAATTGAAAATAGAATAGAAAATAAAAGAATAGAATATAATAGAGTAAAAGAGAACAGAATAGAAAATAAAAGAATAGAAAAACACAGGGGGGGACATTCACACAGGGGGGACATTCACACAGAGGGGAACATAAAAAGGGACCAAGGTATATACCTGGGAACTACAAACCAGTTAGCCTAACATCAATAGTATGCAAACTGTTGGAGGGAATGATAAGGGATTACATACAAAATTTTAGTAGTAAAAACGGTATCATTAGCAGTAATCAACATGGGTTCATGAAAAATCGTTCTTGCCAAACCAATCTATTAACCTTTTTTGAGGAGGTGAGCTGCCATCTAGACATGGGAAGGCCCGTAGACGTTGTATATCTGGACTTTGCAAAGGCATTTGATACAGTTCCCCATAAACATTTACTGTACAAACAAGGTCTGTCAGCATGGAACAAAGGGTGAGCACATGGATTGAAAACTGGTTACGGGGGTGAGTTCAGAGGGTGGTGATAAATGGGGAGTACTCGGAAATGTATTCATAAACGATCTAGAGAGTGGGATAAACAGCTCAATCCCAGTATTTGAAAAATTGAAAAGGGGTGGGACTTTAAATGAGGCATGCAACCATATATATATAAATATTGATAATAGGTGTCAGATATATTAGACAAAAAACAGTATCTCAGTATTTGCGGACAATACTAAGCTATGCAGGGCAATAAATTCTCTGCAGCATGCGGAAACCTTGCAAGAAGATTTGAACAAATGAATGGGGTGGGCAACTACATGACAAGCGAGGTTTAATGTAGAGAAATGTAATATAATGCACTTGGGTGCCAAAAATATGAATGCAAACTACTCACTGTGGGGAGAGTCTCTGGGGGAATCTAGGATGGAAAAGTACCTAGGGGTCCTAGTAGTTGACAGGCTCAGCAAAGGCAGGCAATGCCAAGCTGCTGCAAGCAAAGCCAACAGAATATTGGCATGCATTAAAAAGAGGATGAAATTCCAGAGATAAATCAATAATTCTCCCACTCTACAAAACTCTGGACCTGGAGTATGCCGTCCAGTTCTGGTCACCAGTCCTCAGGAGGAATGTGCTGGAACTGAAGAAGGCCCAGAGAAGGGCAACAAAGCTGATTAAGGGATTGGAGGACCTTAGTTATGAGGAAAGATTATGAGCACTGAACTTATTCTCTCTGGAGAAGAGACACTTGAGAGGGGATATGATTTCAATGTACAAATACAGTAATGGTGACCCCACAATAAGGATAAAACTTTTCCATGCAAGGGAATATGAAAAGACACGCTACCTTTCACTAAAATTAGAAGAAAGGTGGTTTAACCTTAGACTATGTAGAGGGTTCTTTACGGTAAGAGCAGCGAGGATGTGGAATTCTCTTCCACAAGCAGTGGTTTAAGCAGGAAGCATAGATCATTTCAAAAACTATTGGATAGGAACCTAAACAACCACAATATACTGGGATATACAATGTAATATTGACACAAAAGCACACACAGGTTGGACTTGATGGACTTGGGTCTTTTTTCAACTCAATATTGAACCATATGGACTAAGAGCCAGTTCACACCACATCAAGTCCAGTGTGTTTTTTTCTGCATCAAAAACGCATGGAAAGTAGGTTATATGGTTTCCAATGGTATAGTTCACACCAGTGCAGTCAGTTCCAGGGCTTTCCAGTTCCAGAAAAAAAAGTATAACATGTTGCATTTTACATGCACTGGACTTGTACTAGAACGCAGTAAAACGCATCAAAATGCACTGAAACACACTGGAATGCACTGGAACGCATCAAAAATGCTTCAAAAATGCACTAAAATGCACAGAAACGCGCCAAAAAACGTGTTGAAAACATGCATGCTGAAACGTATCTGGAACAGATCTGGAGTGCGTTTTTATGGTGTGAACCAGCCCTGAGGCTGGGATGCCATTAAAGTTCATGTGCGTGCAAAGGCAGGCATCCCAATACTTTTGGTAACATAATGTATCTCTGGGAGTTTTCAGCCAGGCTTCAGAAGGTACTTAGATGACCTTCACCTATAACAAGGGCATTATTCAACTTTGGTAAAAGCTGCCCAGTTGTTTTTCTTATCTGCATACACCCCTTACCTGCAAAGTCAGTTTTTATGGGAAAGATGAACTAACTCTTTAAGGTGTGAGTCAGCTCCTGACTATCAATGCCAGGGCACATTGGGACAAGACAGGAAAATTGTTTGCCTCATTTTTCCTTTGGTTTCATAATTCTCCATACTGACCCTTGTGGAAAGGTAAGGGTTACCCTACATGCCTCTTATACACAATGTTTCTTAGAAGTCATTTGTTCCCAGCTGTGAAATGCCATGCGGTTATGGGAACTCCATATGCAGATGAGTGAATTACACATTCATGGGCACTTCATTAAGGTGCAAGCTTGTGCATCATCTGGAAAATTACAGCCATCTCCCCAAGGTGGATGATTTAGGAGAAGAGCGATGGAAGAAAAGAACACTCAACATATTATCTCTCTGCCTGTTTGCTTGCCTGGTAATGGTTTGCAGGTCCTAGATCTTTACGTCTTCTCTCCGGCTCTTATGTGTCTTAGAATGCCAAGGCTCAGAAGTTTACCGCAAACATTGTTCTGTAACCCCAAATGAGTTGTTGATTTTGAAACTGCCAAGCTCTAATGTCTTTTTAAAAGAGCAGTTTGTTTTCTCTTAAACTGGCAGTAAAACTATATGAGACACATCGCCAGGGATTCAACACAAGTTCACCAATGGACGGCAGAGGAGTTGGGTTAGCAATTTAGCAAGGTTTTGCTTGAGTCATCATTAAATTTGGATTCCATACAAATTAGGGTTAGGGTTAATTCACACATTTTCAGAACACTTAGGTTTGCCGAAATCACTGTTTGGTAATGGTTGGATTAATTCATTAGTACATTTGAATTCAATACAAGTTAGGGTTAAGGTTCATTCACAAGTGCTTTGCAGATTTGCACAAGTCGAAATGGAATAATAGTTGGATTGAGTTATTATTGAATTTGGAATCAGTTAACGTCAAAAATAAAACATATGCCACATGTATGCAACACGCTTTTTACTTTTATTATTTTTTATTAATACAATCTTTGTTGTATTAAGCAGACTTTCCTGTACTTCCTGTCCAGTGACATGAAAGGAAGTGAGAAAAAAAATTCTCCAAAGTGAGGGGAATTCACCTCTTAGGCCTGGAACACATGTGGAGTTTCTTCTCGCTCAACCCAGCGGGCAGAACGAAAAAAAACTGGGGGAGCTCGCTGTACTAACTATGTAATGTTAGTACAGTGATCTCCCCGCTGTGCTGTTGTGTTCTGACTGCCCCCCCCACCAGAACACATCGATCAGCACCTGCAGCCATTAACTACAAGTGCCGCTCTGATGCGGATCGGCTGCTGGTTTTCCAGCATGCTTGTTTGACAGAAGTTGGTCGTGAGATTGGCTTCTGTCGGACAAGGACCTGTAAACACGGACCAAATGTCAGCCAGTTTTTACTGTACCGGCTGATTTCGGTCTATATTCGGCCAGTGTGTACAGGGTTTAAAGCGGAGTTCCACCCAGAATTTTTTTTTTACATCATTCAAGTCCTTTGCCTATATAGACTTACCTTTCAAGGAAAATAAAATGTATACTCACCCTAAGTCGCTTGTTGCTAGGTGGTCCCTGTATTCTGCCCCTATTTGGTCCTAGGCTCTTTTTCACTTCCTGCTTCCCCTGGCCTCCTGGGAGATGTGACCCATAATTTCCCAGGAGTCAGTGGGCTTCCCTGCAATGTAAAATCGTGTTATTTCCAGACAGAACATGACGCGATTTAAGGCGGACCGAGATCGAGGAGTGCACGATGGTTACCCACCATGCACTTCTTTCAGGAAGAGATGCCAGGAGACCCAGGATGGGCTTCAGGTGCCCTCACGTAAAATGGAAAAATCCAGCAGTGAGAGAAACAAAATTGTGAGTAAAAAATAAATGGAATTACTAGGCGGTTTATAAGTAAGGAAACAAAAGGTTACATCTATTTAGTATTAAAAGAGTGGATGCCAAAATAAAAATTTTCTGGGTGGAACTCCACTTTAAGGCTGGGTTCACACCTATGCGGCTTAAACCGCATCCAATTCGCAGGACACTTGAAAACACATTGTTTTCAATGTGTCCAGTTCACATATGTGCGGTGCATTCGCACTCCGCATTGCACAAAAACCGCACACGTTTTTTGTGCAATGCGGTGCGAATTCCCAGCCCGTTGAGTCCAGTGGGAGTGCATCTAACACGGAGATGCACTCCGCACTGAACGGGGATATTTTCCCCTGCTCGTGGCTCCTCCCCCATCTCTCCCCCCGCAGCTGCTGCTCTGTGGGAACGGACAGGAGCCGCCGAACGGCGGCTCCGTCCCTTCCCGGCAGCAGAGAGGCTGGAATTCGCACCGCAATGGTGTGAATCCAGCCTCAGGCTTGATTCACATCTATATTGCTTTTGAGAGTTTCTGCAGTGCTTTTTACTGTGCTTTCTGCGTGTTCTTACTGCATTTTTACAGTGATTTTGACACGATTTGCATTTTCTTTTTCATTTTTTGGGGGAAATTTTGTTGCTAGGCAGATTTAAAAACGAAAAATCCCTGCAAAATCATGGTAAAAAACTAATCAAAAGCACATCAAAAATGCAGCACGCAGAATGGAGATGTACTGAACCCCTGCTGGGAGCCCCATGTGGCAATAGTGTGAACCCAGCCTAAAGCGATAGTAAAGGCTTGTTATACTTGCCTGCTCTGTGCAGTGGTTTTGCTGCCCCGATTGTGTTCCACATAGAATGCATGAAGGTAAAAAACCTTGTGTCTCTACAGCCACTTTAAGGAAACCTACATTAATATACTATATGTTGTGAAAATTGCACAGGCTAAGTATAGCACAATTGTGATTGTGAAAGAGTGGACACAAAAAGCTACCTGCTGCAGAAATGCCTATTGACAGCTGGTCTGCAGTCCTTGACAACTCCATCTTTCTTAGTGTACTTCTAGCATTCACGTGGGATACAAGAAGATATGGTCAGTTACCTGTTGGCCCACTAGTGAAGAATATCCATCCCACCGTCCTTCATTCTGAGTGTTAAGTATGGTTAGACTGAGCAGGACTGTAAAGTTCAGGCCCGTATCGAACTTTGGGGTGTCCGGGACCCAGACCCGAACCCGGACTTTTCAAAAAAAGTCCGGGTTCGGGTTCGGGGTTCTGGTATTTGATTCCACGTGTTGAATAACTGCCAAGGGCAGCCAATCAACAAGTGTTTCACTGGTTTGCCCTTAGAAGCCATCACAGCCATGCCTACTAATGGCATGGCTGTGATTGGCCAGTGCATCATGTGACACAGCCTCTATATGGGGCTGGAGTCACTGTGCTGCATGTCACATGCTCTCAGGATAGTTTAGGGAGAGGATGCTGCTGGCTCTGTGAGGGACAGATTGCAGATATTATAGAACATCTCATCCTGCATTACTGAACAATCTGATTGTGGACTAGGTAGAGATACTAGTACTGCTGCTTTGAGGGACAGATTGCAGACCTCATCCTGCTGCACAGAACGATCTGACTGGACTAGGTAGAGTCTGTTGCTTTAAGGGAAAGATTATTGTTCTAAAATCATCTTCAAGTTCAATAGGGAAAGGTTCCAGCTGTTGCTTTAAGGGAAAGATTATTGTTCTAAAATCATCTTCAAGTTCTATAGGGAAAGGTTCCAGCTGTTGCTTAGAGGGACAGATTATTGTTCTAAAATCATCTCCAAGTTGTATAGGCAAAGTGTATTCTAGCCGCATAGAAGCTATATTATTGTTCTAAAATCATCTCCAAGTTGTATAGGCAAAGTTTCTTCCAGCAGCATAGAGAGCCATATTATTGTTCTAAAATCGTCCCCAAGTTGTATAGGGAAAGCTTCTTCCAGCTGTTGCTTAGAGGGACAGATTATTGTTCTAAAATGTATCTCCTAGTTCTATAGGGAGAGGTTCCTGCTGTTGCTTAAAGGGACAGATTATTGTTTCTTGCACAAAATTAAAAAGTGCATCTACATTGGTGGTTTAAAAAAAAAAAAAATTCCAAAAACTACATTTGCGGCCAGTGGTGCATTTCTTGCACAAAATAAAAAAAAAGTGTTGGCTACCTCCTCCTCCTCCACCGCCACTTTCACCCCCTCCTCAACCTCCAACTCCACATCCACCTCCATTTTTTATTTTTTTTAAGTTATTTCAGATTAAAAATTATTTTAAGTTATTTCCCTATCCCCGTTTCTTTGTAAGACACTTGTCCGACCCTTACCCCCATTTCCTTCCTTTTACAGACCTCTAGGACTTGCCAGGACTTTGCTACAGCCATTCTTGTGCCTAAAAGTTCGGGTCCCCATTGATTTCAATGGGGTTGGGGGCCGGGACAAAGTTCGGGTCAAGTCCGGTCCCGAACCCGGACTTTGTCCGGAAGTTCGGCCGAAGCTGCAGAACCCGAACTTCCAGAGGTTCGATCAACTCTACTGAAGAAGCCATGGGCTGGCCACTTGTAAATTGGCATCTTTAGGTACTGTCTTAAGTTGACACTTATACAGTATTGTTTACCTGCCCCCTCATATGGTAAGAGTAGATCTAGTCTATAGGACTCATCTTCGCCTTAGTAAAGCTGCCCATATATGCTAAAATACAATTACTAAGAGCTAAACACTGAGATTCTGAAAGCATCACTCAATGCTAGCATTATCACAAGATCTAATGACATGATGTGATGTAAATTATACATATCAATAACTATACAACTATAGTAATTTAAACACCTTATAATTAAAGTTGAGCGAACCCGAACTGTAAAGTTCAGGTACGTACCAAACTTTGGGGAGTCCGTGACCCGGACCCGAACCCGGACATTTGAAAAAAGTTTGGGTTTGAGTTCTGGGTTCGGGTATTTGATCACGCATGTTGAATAGCTGCACGGCAGCAAATCAACAAGCGTTTCACTGGTTTTCCCTAGAAGCCATCACAGCCATGCCTACTAATGGCATGGCTGTGAGTGGCCAGTGCATCATGTGACCCAGCCTCTATATGAGGCTGGAGTCACAGTGCTGCATGTCACATGCTCTCTGGGTAGTGTAGGGAGAGGATGCTGCCGGTGCTGTGAGGGACAGATTGCAGATAGATAGATAGGTAGAGATTACTACTACTACTGCTTTTAGGGACAAATTGCAGATCTCATCCTGCATTACAGAAAGATCTGACTGGACTAGGTAGAGTCTACTGCTTAGAGGGACAGATTATTGTTCTAAAATCATCTCCTAGTTCTATAGGGTCAGGTTCCTGCTGTTGCTGTAAGGGACAGATTATTGTTCTAAAATCATTTTGCAGCCCTCTAGCACTTTCCAGGACTCTTTTACAGTCATTTTTGTGCCGAAAAGTTGGGGTCCCCATTGAATTCAATGGCGTTCGGGGTAAAGTTCGGGTCAAGTTCAGTACCGAACCCAGACTTTTTTCCGAAGTTCGGCCGAACCCACCGAACCCGAACATCCACGGGTTTGCTCAACTCTACTTATAATGACAAATATTCTTTTAAAGGTCAAGGGATTTTTTTATTTTTTTATTTTATTATTTTATTCAGTGATCAGCAAAAATATTTTTTTACATGACTTAGCTGAAAGTGTAGTAGAGGTTTACAGTGAGAGTGTCTTCTCTATATAAAAGTCAAGTATTTAGGTGCAGGGAGGTAGAGAGCAGGCAGTGTCACCAGATCAGCATAGGGATAGGTTGTTGTGGATGGACAACAAGAGGGAAGGAGATAGTACAGGGTAGCTATCAACATTGTGGAGATGTCCAAGAGCAGCTTAGAGACAAGGATGTGGTACGTGGACAACAAGAAGTAGTAAGATAGCAAAGGGTGAGTGTCACCAGTGTGGATGTGTCCAAGAGCAGCTTGGAGATAATAACGTGCTGAGTGTACAACAAGAGGTTGTAAGATAGCACGAGCGAGGGGAGATTTTAAACCAAGGCAGAGGTGTCCAAAAGCAGCTTAGAGATGGTGTGGGTGGATCACTAGAGGGAGAGAGAGCATGGTGGGTGTCAGCAGCTGGTGCTGTCCAAGAGCAACATGGAGGCAGGGATGTGGTGGATGTATCACTAAATGGTGTTAAAGATAACATGGTGAGTATCACCAGTATTGAGATGCGATCATCCAAAAGCATTTTTGAGGTTTGTAGGTGGATCACCAGAGGGAGGGAGTGCAAGCTGGGTGATGGCAACCTGTTGATGTACAAGAGAAGCTTGGAGGAAGGGGTCCGGTGAGTGGATCATCAGAAGGGGGAAAGAGTACATGGTATCACCAGCATAGAGGTATAGCCGTCACTAGTGTATTAGTGTATATAAGGTGTCCGAGAACATATTGGAGGCAAGAATGTGGTGAGTGGACAACAAGAGGTAAGAATTTAGAACAGGGTGGCTGAAACCAGTGTGTAGTTGTCCAAGAGTAACTTGAAGGCGGGTGGGTGAATCACCAGTGGGAGGGGGCACAAGGTAAGTGTCACCAGTGTGGGGGCGCTCAAGAACAGTTTGAAGGCAGTATAGTACCCTCTTAGTTCAGAGTCGGCTGCTAGGTAAGTTTAGTTTAGCTCCTCTGTAAACAGTGGAGCAGGGGTTGATTGCTTAGGGTTACTTAGTGTTTCACAGTCTGCTGTTGTTATACTTCCCCCTGTCTTCTAGAGTATTCTAGAAGCATAGTGGGAGAGAGAGCAGGACAGGCAACCTGAATGTTTATGGGACTCCAACCACTCCCTGGAGAGGTGTGCCTAGAAGGTGGAGGGAGTGCCCATAAGTAGTCTGAGGCCTAGCAGCAGAGAGCCGAGTTCCTGGGTCCAGTCGTGGAGGAAGTGGTGTCACCAGTGTGGGGTGCCAAATAGCAGTTTAAAGGTAGGAATGTGGTGAGTGTGTAGGCAGGTGCAGTCTACTTTCTCCACTGCGGGTGATGCTTTTCTGCAGCCGTAATTTGAAGAACAGGAGTAAGGGCTCCCCAACCCGTTCCCCGAATGTGGACAAGGACGTTTTTTGGACACCATGAGATAATAATGTAATTAAATAAAATACATCACAAATGTTTTATTTTAAGTATATTAAAAAATAGATGTGTAAATAATCAGAACAATTACATCATTCACAGACATTTAAAATTTACATCAACATTAATGACACCATTCTGCCTTGCATCCCCCTTATAAGGAAAGGGGGGAAAGAACAAAGAGAGAGCAGCAATAGATTCAAATGGTGTTGGAATGTAGACACTGTAAAACCTCTACATGTTTCGCGGATAACGGCTTCATCAGGAGGAGTATCTACAGTAATTAGAGGTATATCATTAGTAAACAGCATTCACATTACATTGTGATACGTATTACACGTGCTGCAGCATAAAGCCACTTCATATAAATACATATAGAGGGGAAATGTATTGGTGGTGATTTGCCGCTTGTCCACACGTCCAGTACCGTCCAGTATGGTTTCCTGGGTCAGTAAGGAAGCACCCAATTGGATGCTTCTACCCCATGTGACTCTAGCAGCCTTCTTGGGTCAGGCAAAGCCTATTTAGGACCTTGACTCCAAGGCTTGGCGTGCTTTTTGTGAGTGGGTAGAGTAGGGAAAGGTACCCTGCTGTGAGGGACAGTACAGTAGTGGTAGGGAAAGGTTCCTGACAAGGATGGGAAGTGTAAGGTCTCATGTCTTCTGGACACCTTCCCAATTGGGCACTAGATGGCTAGGCCGCCTTCTGTCTCCTCTCAACAGATGCCGCAGGTCGGATGAAATCTGCTCCTTTCACATTTCTGAACACTGTGAGAGCACCCAGCTGGGTAGCGTTCCCCCCGGGGTTTGTTGTGAACTGTCGCTGCATTACTTCAATACAGTTCTTCTATTGCACTTGTCTGCGTCTATTATTGCCTCTGCACCATGCCGCACCCCCACCTACAGGTGGATCACCAGAGGGAAGGAGAGAGCACATGGTGGTTATTACCAGCACAGATGTGTGGCCATCACTAGTGTAGAGGTGTCCCAAGAGCAGCTTGGAGGTTCTGTGGGTGGATCATGGTAGATGTCACCAGCGTGGTGGTGCCTAAGAGCAGTTTGAAGGCAGGGATGTGGTTGGTGGATCAGAGGGAGAGAGCACATTGTGGCTATCACCAGTAAAGAGGTGTAGCCATCACTAGAGTAGAGGTTTACCAAGAGCAGCTTGGAGACAAGGGCATCGTGAGTGGGCAACAAGAAGTAGAAAAATAGCCCAGGGTAGTTGTCACCAATGTGAAGGAGTCCTAGAGTAGCTTGGAGGCAGAGTGTCAGGAATAGATCACATGATGAGTGTCACCAGTGGGGGTCCAAGAGCAGCTTGGAGACAAAAATGTGCTGGATCTATCACAAAGGGGAAGGAGAAAGCAGAGTGTGGCATCAGTATGGAAATGTGTCCAACACCAGTGTTGAGGTGTCCAAGAAAGTGGGGAAGTAGCATAGCATAAATGTATACTCTTAAAAAGTGTTAAAGTCGGTTCCCCACAAGAACCTGTACATTATTTTTACAAATCATTTGAAACGTAAACCAATCTTTGCATCAGCATTACAGCTACATAAGCTCCTTGGTTGGATCAGCCCTTTGAACCCCCTCTAAAATAAGATATTGACAGACTCAATGCATCTAAATAACATTTACTTCTTTTTCTTCAATAAAGAGCAGTTTATATTTAACTCAGGTCCAAAGATTGACTCACTCCCTTGTATATATTTATTTAAACGCTGCAATATCAATACACAGCAGTGGTTGATTAGATCCAGTTCACTGGGAACAGTACGAATAATTACAAGCTGCTTGTGTCTTACTGGCCTGATTGTATTACTAAATACAGAATGTGAGGGAAAACCCTGGGTCCCGCTGCCAATGTCTTTTTGGCTGGGTTAATGAAACCAAATCTGCCTTTAAATGGCCCTATTAACAGCTATTCCGAATCAGATACTGTAAATTGTGGCTCCCTAATAAACCCTCAAAATGAACTTGACTTGACAGCTAATGACTTTTCTGTTCTTGTCAGTGTGAGGATGGTAAGTTTCGGCTACAAAAGGAAAATTTACTTTGCTGAGGATATTTTAAGTGTGTTAAGGGGACATGTGATGGCTTTTAGTGACTTCACTTTTTTATTATTAATGTAACATTAGCAGTGAAGGGGTTAACCTGGAAGGGGGGATCTAGGGGTTAACTGTGTTCCCTGGGTGTGTTCTAACTGTGAGGGGGCTGGACTGTCAGGGGTACCAGAAATCTAACTGATCCTCCTGAGCACAGGGATCAGTAGATCTCTGACATGCTGCCTGACAGAGCGGGGGACCACCGTGTTTACATTGGCAGTTCCCCGTTTTTCTTCTCTGTCAAGCAATCGCGGCTCGCCAGCGGAGATCGAGTCCACCTGAGCTGCGGCCACAACTCTGCTGAGTGCGGTGGGCACGAGAGAGCAGCGCCGGCTCGAGCCGCCGTTTATAGACTGCAATTCATGCTACAGAGCCACACTGCAGCAGTAAATGTACGCAAGCTGGACGGGAACCGGATAAAAATTGGAAAGGGATTACAACCTCTGTCAGGATTTTACTGATGCCTGTGTCCCCATTAGTGGCAGTGACAGTGTGAAGTGATAGTGTGAAGAACACTTCTTTTTAGTCTGTCACTTTTCTTATTGCCGCTAATGCTTGCACATCTGTTATTCACACACAACATCTTTTCTTTGCCTAGAAAAGATGTTCTTCACACATTACATCTGTTCTTCATACATCTGGAAATAGAATAGAACACTTTACCTAAAACCGGCGAGAAACCATACACATGCTCTTCAAACATCTGGATAGTGTGTTTGAAAATACAGCATAGAGAAGAGCATGCATATGGTTTCACTCTTCACACACAGTTTGCAGATGTTTTCAGAACAGCGATATTATATCACTGATATGATATCACTGTTCTGAAAACATCTGCAAACTGTGTGTGAAGAGCGCAACCATATGC
>BLSH010048212.1:565269-580557 GCA_018402905.1 Glandirana rugosa | reverse complement strand
TGTTAACTGGTCATATGTTATTAGTCGGTGTATGATGTAAAGGGAAATATTTGGATAATATGGTCTAAAGCGAAAACAGGTACGAGACCAAAAAGTAGATAGGTATAAGTTTCGACGGTAGATAATAATTGCTGTGGTTAGTTGAGGACCACAACGATTCGGGGGGGTGTATGAGAGGCGTAGGACACTAACAACCCTATTCCCAAAACGTTACCCTAAGACAATAACCACTACCTGTAAGTATGGTCCGTACTCCAATACACATCTCAACTCGCTTGGAGACCTTCAAGCCCAAGACGACCAGGCCGGCTTCCGTGCGATCGTTCGGGTTCCGTCCGGACCCGGACCCGGACTTTGTCCCGAAGTTCGGCCGGACCAGCAGAACCCGAACTTCCAGAGGTTCGCTCAACTCTACACATAACCTCATGCCTGGTATGAATGTCCATCACCAATAACAGAATCCCATTGCAAAACCCTTATCCCAACAATCACAGGATGCGGAGAGTATGTGGGGGGGCTTAGCAACACCAGGAGTTGATTGGTGTCGTTAATAATAGATGGCAGCTTTGAATATGGATAGATGAAAAACCAGAGCATGGACAAAAGCGAAATCTGGTATAATAGGTTTATAAAGGGAAATGTAGTATGTGGCTGATTATTGTATACTGGTCAATTGTAGGATATAATTAAACTTTAAAGCTTTACTCCTGCTATGATTTTAAATATACCACCGTGTGCACATCAAACACGTAGAACCATATATTTGACTAATAACATACAATCTGTCTTAAAAACATTGTCTTTATTTTACAAAATATAAAAACACATATTGTCATTGATCTGGGACATTACAAACGTAAGTGCATTGAATTTTCTGGAGAGGTCAACACATTTTGTGGATCATCTGCTTCGTCAGGACCCTCAGAAATGAGCACATTGGAATTAATATATCACAGTAAGTTAAAAAAAAAAAAAACACATCCAAAGTGGATATAGTGTATTTAGACTCGGTGTTAGTGAAAGAGAAAGGCAGTAATCTCAAACAATAGCCTGCCGGCCCATGGGACGATAACCCTCAGGTCAGAATATCAAAAGCGCCAGGATCAATATAGATGTGGATATAGCATAGACTTGTAACGAGGGCTGGGTCCAAACGTGTTAAACTACATTTGCTGCGACTACATGGTTCATCATCACTTGAAAAAGTTGAACAAACGGTACAATGGTCAGCAATAGTGCAAGAACCTAATAAGCCCCCCAAAATGGTTGAAGCAGATGGATATAAGCCACAGTCAAGGGAGGGAGAACCTCTCCATGTAGGAATAAGCCATATGCAATCTTGTATCAGGATCAGAAAAACATGTACATCGCCCCTCGTTCCTGGTTGGCCACATCTATATTGATCCTGGCGCTTTTTGTTTTGGTATTCTGACCTGAAGGTTATCCTCCCATGGGCTGGCGCTGGTATTGTTTGAGATCACTGACTTTCTCTTTCACTAACACAGAGTCTAAATACACTATATCCACTTTGTATGTGTTTCTTCAACTTACTGTGATATATTCATTCCAATGTGCTCATTTCTGTGGGTGGGTCCTGACGAAGCAAATGATCCGCGAAACACGTTGACCTCCAGAAAATTCAACGCACTTACGTTTCTAATGTCCCAGATCAATGACAATATGTGTTTTTATATTTGGTAAAATAAAGACAATTTTTTTTTAGACAGATTTTATGTTATTAGTCAAATAGTTGGTTCTATGTGTTACATGTGCACACGGGGGGTATATTTAGAGTCCCACTACCCTAATTTCTCCCTTTGCTATATTATCAGGATGATACCCCCATGTTCACATATTCTAAATTAATTTCACTTCTCCCCACAGATTTAAAGTGATTGTATCCCCCTTTAGTTGACTTTTACCTACAAGTACGCCTATAATAAGGCTTACCTGTAGGTAAAATGAATATCTCCTAAACCTACAAGGTTTAGGAGATATTCAGCTTGCATGCAGCCGCTGACATCGGTTACGCATGCGCAGTGCAGTCCCGGCGAAAGTCCGGCTTATCCTGCCGGACCTTGCCAGAAAAGAGGGCTCCCACGCACATGCGCGGTAGTGATGTCTCGCTGCTCCTGCCACTCACATCGCCAGAGCCTCGATCCCGAAAGTATCACCCGAGGGAACATGGCAGCTCCCTCATAGGGGACTGTGCAGCCCCTTCGAATCTGCATTCTGAGGTAAGTATTTCATAATGAGCTAGTATACTAGCTCATTATGCCTTTGCCTTACAGGTTTTTTTTTTGTGTGCTTGGGTGTACAACCACTTTATACCTGTAGCATATCCTGCTATGATTTGTTTTAAACAATTACATTGGTGCAGCTGCAGCTTGGACCAATGTAGCTATGCATGTGTGTCCCTGTGGGAGCTGGAAATCACCGTAGTAGTTGTCGCTTCTACAGTTACCACTGCTAGCTTCCAGGTTCCATGCCAAGAGGCTGTCCTACTGCTTGGTGAACAGAGGATATTGCTTGTTGGGTGCCATTCACAGAACGCCTTGCATTTTTCACAATTAATGCCAAATGCTCTCTGATTGGACGACATGAAGATTAACGACCCGCATCTTCATTTTTTCCTATCAAAGAATGCCTTGCATTCATTGTGAAGAATGCAATGGGTTCTGTAAATGGCGCCTGTGTTGAGCAAGAAGCCCATTGTGGTGACTATGCAGCCATCACATCTAAGAATTGGTAAGCTGTAATATTATAAATGTTTGCTTTTGGGGTTAATACTGCTTTAATTTTGAATGAAAACATGTTTTACATGAATGTATATCATATTATTTTTTTAAAAAATAAGCTTTTTTTTTTCATTAATATCAATTTATTAATACCGCAAATATTTCTTTCCTGTTATTTTTTTTAAATATAAGCCCCCGTTCACACTGGTGCGGCTTGTCATGACAGTTCATAGTTCCGAATCGCATGACAAGTCACACCAAATCGGTGCAACTCCAGCTTTGCGGTGCTGCACTGATTTGAAAAAAAGGTTCCTGCATCTATTTTTTTATAATTTCAGGTGGGACTTGCATAGTCATCTGAGCATAAAATCGCACTGACCTGCAGCTTTTACATCGTGTTACTGCAAGTGAAGTAGCATGATTTCAAAGTTGCATTGAATGTGAACCAGGGCTTATATTTAAAAAAAGTTATTTGTATTCCATGTGACAATTATAGGATACTGAGTGAACGCACTGGAACAGTGTTTGTAGCAGATTGTGTTTTCTAAATTAATATTAAATCTGCAATAGTCACCTATATAGACTCTGTAGGTGTTTGAGATATTTTAATTGCCTGTTGGATTTACAACAAGTGATTCTGGACACTTTTTTGAGGCTTTGAAGTTCCCTTGAGTAGCAATTTTTTTTGGGAACAGAAAATCAAACATAACTATCTTTATAGCCAGTAGGTTCAATACCATGGCCTTGATTACCATGTACAATGCCCTTCACAACATTAGAAATATCTCCATAATCGGAATGTGTCTCTGCCAGTAAAAAAGCTTTAGGCTCCATCATATTTAATTTATTTTTGGCCTGACAGTATTCATGGTTCATTTAGCTGTCTTTGTAGATGTGGCACTCAAGCTTTTGGTTTGGGAAAGAGTTTAGGTGGTCCAATACCTCAAGGCTAAGGTCAATGGTAAGTAACTATGCCATTCCTCCTACACAGCAGTGGTCTGCAAGACTAAGTCTAGAGAGGAACACAGTAACTACACTATAATGTCAAAAGTATTGGTACACCTACCTTTACGTGCACATGAACTTTAATGGCATCCCAGTCTTAGTCCGTAGGGTTCAATATTGAGTTGGCCCACCCTTTGCAGCTATAACAGCTTCAACTCTTCTGGGAAGGCAGTCCACAAGGTTTAAGAGAGTGTCTATGGGAATGTTTGACCATTCTTCCAGAAGCACATTTGTGAGGTCAATGGCACTGATGTTGGATGAGAAGGCCTGGCTCGCAGTCTCCACTATAATTCATCCCAAAAGTGTTCTATCGGGTTAAAGTCAGGACTCTGGACTCTGTGCAGGCCAGTCATGTTCATCCAGCACAAACTCGCTCATTCATGTCTTTATGGACCTTGTTTATGGACCAATACTTTTGACAATATGGTGTATCTGTACATGGATGGCATATCTGAATGTAAAGGCTTTTTTTTTTTTTTGCATTTGTGTGCTATAAAAATGAAAAGAATCAGTAATCTGATATTTGAGATGTCTTTGTAGAGTTTTGCTGGGGTTTTCGGTGAATCAGTCATTCAGGGACTCCAAAGATGTGGTATGGGGCTCTAAGACTAGGTACTGTAGGGATGGGCAGCCACTCCTCCACTGGCTAAAAGAGCATTGCCAGCCCTCCTCTTGCAATCTTAGTAAAGTATCATTAATCATTTTAAGGGTATTAACAGCACAAAGTATGTAAAGCCAAAACTTGTTTTTTTTTTCTTTCTTGTTTTAGGTGGAGTAGGGAATGGTTAACCTATTCACTGTCAGAGTAATTAAAAAAAAAATGTTTTAGGCCTGAAGATTAGTTAACCCCCCAAACGTTATATATCTTGTAAAGGCAGACACCAGGTAGAATAAAATGGTGGTAGTTCCAACTTTTTGTGCTACGTGATATTTGCGCAATGGTTCATGAAGTGTAAAACTTTAGTATAAAATTCAGGCACACAAATGCAATATATTACCCATTTTTGGCTTTAATATAAAATATGAGGATATGCTGAGTAAATAAATAGCCAAAAAGTCAGTAGAGAGGTGAGTACCGCTGCTCCAGGTGAATGGGTTCTGACAGGGCAGACCCAAATGAGTGCTAGTCACAGCTCGTCTCCGTCTGACAATGTAGAAAAAGGAACGACTGCACCTCAAAGAAAGTCCGAAAAAGTATCCTCGTTTATTGAAGCATCAAATTGGCATGGTACAGGATGAACCACGTCAAAGGCAGACACGTTTCACACTTAACAAAAGTGCTTATTCATAGCCAAAAAGTCAATCTTAAAATGTGTTCTCGCCCACATGACGACGACAAACTTGGGTACCCTATATTTTCCATAGGTGACGCTTTAAAACAGGCTACAGGTAATCATTTAGAGTTAAAAAAGAAAAATGGGCCTAGAACTATTGTTCTCACTCTAATATGTGTATCGCAACTGGTGTTTTCATACGTAGCACCCCCCCCCCACACACATTTACATTTATGTTTGCGTGTGCCTACATGGGGCAAAGTGGGCTCAAACTATTTTTGGAGGGGAGCTTAGGTGGTTGGGTGTAACTTTATTTTTTTTACCGTCACTAAAATTTGATTTATATTACATAGGGGACTTTTTGTCCCCTTTGTGATATAATATTTTAAGAGGTTCTCTTTAAATAGAAATTAGAGATCTTTTAGGGTCAAGGGTGTATAGTTTCCAAGCAGAAGCAACGTGCTCTCATTGAGTTCTTGAGAAAGGAGGAGTGCAGGCTGCCCGGCATCAACAGAATGCTACAGAAAGTTTCTGGAAATTACACCATTAACAAGAGTCACTGATGATGAGACATTGCTGTAGTCAATGGTGTCATTCCCGTAAACATTCAGTAGCCTTCTGTAGATGTCAGAAAGCCTCCATTCCTCCTCCATCAAGAACTTAATGATGGCATGTTGCTTCTGCTTGGAATCCATTATCTATCCTCAATGAAAAAGAAGAAAAGTTACTATAGAGGACGAGTTATCCTACCAACATGTGAAATTTGAATGACCTGTGTAAGTTAATAAAAATGTTGTGCCTAATTTTGCATTATTTTCTGGACAGCCCTCATATCATTAGAATTCTTGGATTGTGGGTTCAAAGGACATGGGGTGATAATCAGTACAAAAAAAATCAAAATACAGTCAGTACAGAAAAAATAATCAACATTGAATCAATAAGGTGTAAAAATATCAAGATTATTAAGATGTTAACCTCTTCCCAGCAATTGTATGCATACAGTATATGCAGCCTCTCAGTGGGTGAGCTTTAAGATCAAGAAGCTGCATGCATGTGGCCCTATGTAAACACTTTTCTTTGCTGAGAGCATGGCCTGGGCTCCCAGCACAGTTATTGGAGGGGACTGGAAAGCTCCCAATGCATACTTGCGATTGGGAGCTCTCCGATCATGTGATAACCAATCACAGCTGTCACGTGACACGAATGCCCGCTTCAGCCTCCTGGCATTTAGAAGCTCTTAAAGGGCTGGGAGGCAGTGGTGGTAAGGGGCTAAGATGGTTTTGAGCTTTGAAGTAAACCTGTATTTTTTTTTTTTCTCACAGGTTTACTTTAAAGTGGAGTTCCACCCAAAAGTGGAACTTCCGTTTTAAGTAATGGTGACCCCTTGACAAGCCACAATTGGCATGTCATTTTTTTTGGGGGGGGGGGGGGGGCGGTACCCAGCTCCCACTTCCTCTCCTGGCGCCGTGGTGCCGGAAGGAAGTTCCCCTCTCCCTGCAATCTTCTGGGACACGTCACAGGCAGCGTTGGCCAGTCAATAGGGGGCACTTGGGAGGGGAAAAAAAAAAGCCCCCCTAAAGGAGGCGCTAATATATTGATTTTTTTTTTTCGGCTCCTTGCTGTTTGCTGACAGCAAGTAGTGAGCCAATTGGTCAGTCCTAAAGTATATGTATGTGTGCTAAATGAGCACACATACATACACTAATCGGCTGCACTGAGCCAGTGACTGCCAGAGGTTGGTGCGGTGGGCGGGGGCGGGACTGTAGCGGACGTGCTGGCGCATGTGATGACTCGTGCGGGCGCAGCACTCTTCTGGGTTTCAGTCCGTCCTCCTCGCAGACGACGAGTGCACTGCCAGTGCCAGGCCATTGCCAGGACGACTCTCTCCTCATGCTCATCTGTCCCCTCCCGTGACTGTCAGCAGCCAGACAGTGCCACCCAGAACACCAGTGACTGGGTCCCAATCACCACTCCAGTCCGACCAGTCATCTTCTCATCAGCCACAGCCAGTGGAGCCGCGGCCAGCCGAGAGCCGACCACACAAGCCTGCCTGCCTTGAAGTGAAGGCCTGAACTGAAGCCAAGCCTTCTTGAAGCAAGACTGCCAGGTATGGGGGATCTAAAGATATAAATGTAAAGAAAAAAGGGGGGGTCTGATGATATTGTTATGTATACGCTGGCACCTGGTTTATCAAAATCGCATCAATTATAATTATATACTGTGTTACTGGCTGACTATGTCCCTACCTGTGTACTGGCTATATACTGTGTAATGGCTATATACTGTGTTACTGGCTGAACATACCCCACCTGTGTAATGGCTATATACTGTGTACTGGCTGAAATATACCCCTCCTGTGATGCTCAGCTGTATACTGTGTACTGGCTGCAATATACCCCACCTGTGATGCTGAGCTGTATACTGTGTCCTGTGATGCCAAGCTGTATACTCCTGACACAATATGTGGAATACAGGGGACTGAGTGGGTGGATTATATAAGGGATGGGGCTTATGATAAGTAGGAGGAGTCAAACAGTAAGGACGGGGCCTGGTGCCCCCCCAATCCTAAAAGTTCACCAGCTGCTCCTGGTCACAGGTCCCAGAAGATTGCCCGGCCATTCACAATGTGCAGCGCGGCTCGTGCCTGACGGTGTAGCCAAAGCCGGGCACCCACACTTGCTATGCTGGTTCCGCGGAGGGGAGGGGGAGAAGAGCTAGGCATCCGGCGGCTCATCGCTGGATCATTAGACAGGTGAGTAGCCATTTATTAAAAGTCAGCAGCTAAACTTTTTGTAGCTGCTGACTTTTAAATGGGTGGAACTCCGCTTTAATTGTGGCCCAACCCACTTTTGCATTCCTTTTGGTACAACCCTTGTATGTATAGAATATTATGTGTGGCCCCCTGGGGATGTCTGGGGTTGCAGTTGAGGTTCCTTCTACTTTGAAAGTTGGCCACCACTGACTTGAAGCATCAGAATCTTAGGCCAATGGCGCTCACACATTCCCTGGAATTCATAAAGGGTAGCACAGACAGATTCTGTGAAAATGTCTCACATGCATTGTAAAAGTGGTGCAGTATGCGCCAAATGTTTGTACCTATCTAGAGTTTGTACTTGAATTTGGCGCTTACTTTGAATGCATATGAATTTGAATGTATATGAGATACTTTCACAAAATACACAATATTAGCAAAAGCATTGGGACGCCTGCCTCGCACATGAACTTTAATTGCACTCCAGTCCATAGGGTTCAACATTGTTCAACATGAGTTGGCCCACCCTTTGCAGCTATAACAGCTTCAACTCTTCTGGGAAGGCTGTGCACAAGGTTTAGGAGTGTCTATGGGAATGTTTGACCATTCTTCCAGAAGCGCATTTGTGAGGTCAGGCACTGATGTGGACGAGAAGGCCTGGCTCCCAGTCTCCATTCTAATTCATCCCAAAGGTGTTCTATCGGGTTGAGGTCAGGCCAGTGAAGTTCCTCCACCCCAAACTCGCTCATCCATGTCTTTATGGACCATGCTTTGTGCACCGGTGCGCAGTCAAGTTAGAACAGGAAGGGGCCATCCCCAAACTGTCCCCACAAAGTTGGGAGCATGAAATTGTCCAAAATGTCTTGGTATGCTAACGCTTTAAGAGTTCCCTTCACTGGAACTTATAGGCCAAGCCCAACCCCTGAAAAATAACCCCGAATCATATTTCCCCCTCTACCAAATGATTTGGACCACTGCACAAAGCAAGTTTGGCTTGGAGGAGTCCTGACCTCAACCCGATTGAACGCCTTTGGGATGAATTAGAGCAAAGACTGTGACCCAGGTCTTCTTGTCCACATCAGTGTCTGACATCACAAATGAGCTTCTGGAAGAATGGTCAAACACTCCCATAGACACACTCCTAAACCTTGTGGACAGCCTTCCCAGAAGAGTTGAAGCTGTTATAGCTGAAAAGGGTGGGCCAACTCAATATTGAACCCCAAGGACTAAGACACCATAAGGATGCCATTAAAGTTCATGTGCGTGTAAAGGCAGGCGCCCTAATAGGTTTGGTAATATAGTGTATGTCTCTGTACACCAAAATAAAGTTGGTCCTAATTAGTGGCAGATACAAACTATCAGTATTTTATTTTGAATTTGGCGCAGGCATTGCACCACAATGTAGCTGTGGAACAAGTTAGAATGACCTGAATTTGGCACACAAGTGTCGCTGTCAGAACCAAAACCGCTGCAAATGTTTTCTGAATTAGGCGAAACACATTAAAAAAGAACAATTAATATGTCTAATATGGTCATACTTTCGATATTTCTGGTTATGCTTCCAACACTTTCCCATGCGGAGAATTTTTTTTTTTTTTTACAGTCTCATCCAGATGTCAGAATCTCTAGACAAGGTATACTATGGAAACACAAATCACTTACTGTTTGTTTTCTAATAATTGAAATGCCCAAAGCAACCAAATTCCATCGTGTTTTTGCAATAACTAAGAAAATGAAAACTAAACAAGTAAAGAATTCTGACAAGTTGCTGTGGGCAACAACAGCAACATTTTTCTGCAAACCGATAATAATTTACAGTGTGGACTTTGACATAAACAACACAAACACGATTAGAAATTAAAAAGCAACCCCAGGAAAAAACTTGTTGCAAATTCATCTTGCTGAACCTAATGCAAACCCATATGCCTTTTGTAAAATGACCTCTATGGCCACGATATCACAAATTCAAAGCCTAGTCAGAGAGGCCATAATGGCTAATAAGTCCCCATATAAGGACACGTTTTAATGTCTGTCATTCTGATACTTCCAGTGTCACTGTTCTGAGAAACAAAATATCAGACTTATAATATTTTTTCCTGTTAATAGGATTGGCAAATCCCAAAGTACCAGTCAGGTGGCAACCCAATGTATCACCATAAATTGTTTTCCCAAATAGGACTCTAGTCCTTTAGTGAAATGTATTATAAATGCCACCAATATACACTATATATCCAAAAGTATTGGGACATCTGCCTTTAGACTCACATGAACTTTAATGGCATCCCAGTCTTAGTCTGTAGGGTCCAATATTGAGTTGGCCCACCGTTTGCAGCTATAACAGCTTCAACTCTTCTGGAAAGGCTGTCCACAAGGTTTAGGAGCGTGTCTATGGGAATGTTTGACCATTCTTCCAGAAGCACATTTGTGAGGTCAGTCACTGATGTTGGACAAGAAGGCCTGGCTCGCAATCTCTGCTCTAATTCATCCCAAAGGTGTTCTATCAGGTTGAGGTCAGGACAAGTTCCTTTACCCCAAACTAGCTCATCCATGTCTTTATGGACCCTGCTTTGTGCACTGGTGTGCAGTCATGTTGGAACAGGAAGGGGCCATCCCCAAACTGTTCCCACAAAGTTGGGAGCATGAAATTGTCCAAAATGTCTTGGTATGCAAACGCCTTAAGAGTTCTCTTCACTGGAACTAAGGGGCCAAGCCCAACCCCTGAAAAAACAGCACCACACCATAACCCCCCTCCACCAAATGATTTGGACCAGTGCACAAAGGAAGGTCCATAAAGACATGGATGAGTGAGTTTGGGGTGGAAGAACTTGACTTGCCTGCACTTGTCCCACCCTTACCCCCATTTCCTTCCTTTTGCAGACCTCTAGGACATTCCAGGACTTTTTTACAGCCATTTTTGTGCCTAAAAGTTCCGGTCCCCGTTGATTTCAATGGGGTTCGGGGTCCGGGACAAAGTTCGGGTTCTGTCCGGACCCAAACCCGGACTCTGTCCCGAAGTTCGGCCGAATCAGCAGAACCCGGACTTCCAGAAGTTCGCTCAACTCTAATTATAAGCCCTATGAAGTTTACTTGTTTTGTACTCTCTGTGTCCCAATGGAGACACAGCATGAAGAAAAACTAAGAAAAAAATATCCTCATTTGAAGTTTTCCTCTCTAGTCCTGTGGCAATGGAAAAAAATGGGATTTTTCCTCAATTTCAGTTGCAGTGATAACGGTTAGCAGAGCAATTAAAGGGGTGACTCTCCAAAGCAGGGTCACAGACAGCAATAAAAACCCAACAGTGGTTCTACCCCACACTCTACCCAAAGCAAAAAAAAACGTTTTCGATAAACTTTAACGGACATCTCTGACCCTGCATGCTAGGTAAGAAGAGGGTTATGACATAGGGAAATCCTCACAACTATCGCCCACCTTATCTCTGCCCTGTCTATCATTTATGTATATGTACAAGCTGACAAATTTAGTTCTTCTATAAACATGATGTCCACCTCCATGATTAGTCTTCCATCTAAACCCTGATGTCTGCATTCAGTTTTAAATTCTTTTTATTCATTTTAGCAAAGGGTTACAAAACAAAGCACGTCTTCATAAAAAGCCAAGACAACAGTCATTCAATAAACTAACATCTCAAGGACAACACAACATAAATAAAAGACAAGCATATATAAAAGGTATATCTTCTTGAACCTTATCTTGATAACCATATGTATCGCAATTGTTCCCTGAAGACGAGGCAAGGGGCAATGTGAGAGGTGGGAGCCTCCCAGATCTAAATGCGAAAACTCTGACTGGTCACCCCCCCCAGGAAGATCTTATTCATCGCATCTGCATCGCATACTAACAAACTATGAAATACTTACCTTAGAACGGAGCCCAGCACCACCGCGCTGTGAGCTCTGACAGACGCTTCCATCTTCACCTGGTCGTACTTCCAGGTTCGTGTCATTCGGCCGTCTGATTGGCAGTGCCACGATGACGTCACTCCCGCACATGTGCACTGGAGTCCTGGACTGCGGCACGGAGCTCTGAAGGGATGGCATGGGTATACTGTCCCTTAAGTGCACATATGCTGGTGCCATCACCGGCTGCATGAAGTGTGAATATCTCCTAAACCGTGAATGTTTAGGAGATATTCATAGTACCTACAAGTAAGCCTAATTACAGAGGCTACAGAAGGCTACTGAAAGGGTTTATATCCACTTTAAAAGTCCATTTAGTAATAGCGATGCTTAAGAACAAAGCTATTTAGGTTGAAAAGATGAATTGTCCATTCAAATGGAAACGTTGGGTTCTATTTATAAGGGTTAAACAGGTTTGTATGCTTTTTTTTGTTCCTTCTTTTTTTATTTCACAGTTTGACTTACTGATAAAAGCTTGAGGGTCAGGTTGACCATTTTCATATGGTAATTTGGCAGTTTAGACTCCACATTTTATATTGCTTTGTATGTTATGAAAACTCGCTATGTTTATACGGAGGAAAAATGGAATTTAAAAAAAGAAAATAGAAATATACCAGACGTGTTCCTTTGTAATACAAAGGAAGCAGGTGGCTGATATCAGGGCTCATTCATATACGTACATTAGCTGCTTTTAACAAGTTCATGATTTTATCATAAAACAGAACCATGTTACTGGTGTTTTTACATCTATCTGGAATTTATTTTTAACCCCTAAGGGTATAACAAATCTTAATGCCTAAGCACAATTTTGCAACCTTGACATGTGTTAGTAAAACCGTACATATCAATATCATCACAGCTACTTTGTTCATCAAGGTGGATTATACCTTGTTTTTTTCCCAAAAAAATTGGGCTTTCTTTTTTTGTTAAATCGTAATGGATATCTCCCATTTTTTTATTATTATCAAGGAAAAACTGTCCCAAAATAGTAAAAAAAAAAAAAAAAATTTTAAATTTAGCTGTATGTTTATTGCTACTACCATAACTTTCTACCAAAGAACAACCCAAAACAAATTCTCCTGCTCCTGACGATCACAGCGATGCTACAATTAGAGGCTATCAGAGCGATCAGGTGACCCGGAATCAGAAGTTCCAGGTGCCGATAGTTAGTACTGGGCCCTGGCTCTCGGTGAGACACCAGTCTCTGTGCTGGGAACGTGCCACTCTCCCAGCACAAAAGGAGATACACAAATATGCGGCCCCATGGAAAATATCCAGTACAGTGGGGCTGCATATTTCATGTTATGTCGGCACCAAGGGGTTAAGGATTTGGAGGATTAAAGTGACATTAAACCCAGACTATGAAAAACTCTTATTACATGTTTTATAACAGAGTGTGCATAGACAAAAGCCACTAAATCATTTGTTTTGTGTAGAGTGAAATACACCTGGTTGACCCTGCCTTTAGCTAGCCTTCCCATATTCTCTGTGTCTCCATTGCAGCCTAAGATTGAGTAGACCAGCTGGTGTCCTCTACTGAGCATGCTCAAATTGCAGTTCCCTTCTAATCTCTTCATATCCTCCTTTTTGTTATCTGTGTAGCCCATGTGACTATAGAGTCACACATGTGGGTGTATACACAGCGGTAAATGACACTCCCCTCCCTCCTCCTCCATGTCTTCCTATTGCTAATCATTATGGGGTCAGGATATAGAATGCTGATTGATTACATTCACTAAGAATCTCACAAAAAATCTTAGATTTAATAAAATCAGTATTAAATAAATCAAATGTAGTTGCTAATACCTGTAAAGTAAAAAAAGAGCCTCAGGGATTTGGAGGATTAAAGTGACATTAAACCCAGACTATGAAAAACTCTCATTACATGTTTTATAACAGAGTGTGCATAGACAAAAGCCACTAATGCATTTGTTTTGTGTAGAGTGAAATATACCTGGTTGATCCTGCCATTAGCTAACCTTCCCATCTTCTCTGTGTCTCCATTGCAGCCTGAGATTGTGTAGACCAGCTGGTGTCCTCTACTGAGCATGCTCAAATTTCAGTTCCCTTCTAATCTCTTCTTTTCCTCCTTTTTCTTATCTGTGTAGCCCATGTGACTATAGAGTCACACATGTGGGTGTATACACAGTGGTAAATGACACTCCCCTCCCTCCTCCTCCATGTCTTCCCATTGCTAATCATTACGGGGTCGGAATATAGTATGCTGATTGATTACATTCACTAAGAATCTCACAAAAAAGCTTAGATTTAATAAAATCAGTGTTAAATAAATCAAATGTAGTTGCTAATACCTGTAAAGTAAAAAAAAGAGCCTTGGAGATGTCATCTGAACAAATGTTTAGTGGAAGATTAGTGCCAATCATCTTTGACTCCGCCTACACCATAATAATGCAAACAAAATACACATTTGATGTTCAATAAGGATTTATTGGGAGCTGTAAAACAGTTATTTTATATTTGATCATAATTTAATTTGAATTGCTGTTCTGAAAAACTGATTTTTGTTTAGTCATGTGACTGGCACAGTACCAATCAGGGCTGTGCAGACACAGTCTCACACTGTAGAGAGTATACATCAGCAGAGTGATAGAAGCCCCTCCCAAGGATCTTTCCCTGCAGATTCCAAAGAACCGGGAAAGATCATGTGACCACACAACAGCGCTGCAGGAATAAGAGGAGTTAATAAAAAAAGTACAGTGGCATGATATATATGATTTACATGAATGAATTATGGGAATTAACGCTTCTCTGTTTAGTATCAATTTAAGCATTGGGATCAGCTTATGGATTAGGTTAAAGGGGCTCTAAAGCCTGAATGTTTTTTTTTCCTTAACACATTCCTTGCATTAACCACTTCAGCCCCGTGAGGATTTACCCCCTTCCTGACCAGAGCACTTTTTGCGATACGGCACTGAGGCGCTTAAATTGACAATTGCGCGGTCATGCGATGCTGTACCCAAACAAATTTTGCATCCTTTTTTTCTTTTGGTGGCATTTAACCACTTCAGCCCCGGAAGGATTTGCTGCTTTAGGACCGGAGCCCTTTTTGCGATTCGGCACTGCGTCGCTTTAACTGACAATTGCGCGGTCGTGCGATGTTGTACCCAAACGAAATTTGCGTCCTTTTTTTCCCACAAACAGAGCTTTCTTTTGGTGGTATTTGATCACCTCTGCGTCATTTCTGATCGCCGCTATAAACAAAAGAAGAGCGACAATTTTGCAAAAAAACCCAAATTTCTTACTTTTTGCTAAAATACAAATCCAAAAAAAAAATATAAAAAAACATTTTTTTTCACCGTTTTTGGCCGATTTATTTTCTTCCTCATATTTGTGATAAAAAAAATCGCAATCGGCGTTTATTGATTTGTTTGCGCAAAAGTGGTCGCGTTTACGGATGATGAGAATTCATTTTTGGGGTTTTTTTTTTTTTTTTTTTTTTACTAATAATGGCGGCGATCTGCGATTTTTAGCGGTACTGCGATATTTCAGCGGACATGTCGGACTATTTTGACACTTTTTTAATATAAAAAAAAAACCTAAACATAAAATCGTTTTTCATTCTTTAAACCCAAAAAAACGTT
>BLSH010048212.1:551714-565259 GCA_018402905.1 Glandirana rugosa | reverse complement strand
GCCGCCGGCGCGAGTGTGTAAATGTCATTGGCAGTGAAGGGGTTAACCTGCAGGGGGCGCTCTAAGGGTTAATTATGTTCCCTGGGCGTGTTCTAACTGTGGGGGCACTGTACTAGCTGGGGAAGGGGAGCGATCACAGCCTTCGTATACATGAAGGCTGTGATCACAGCCCTTCCCCCTCACACAGAGCGGAGGTCCGTGTTTACTTACACGGACCTCCGCTCATTCGCTCCGGGGGGGCCATCGCGGGTAGCCGGCGGCAATCGAAGCCGCCGCACCCGCTCCCTGGCCCTCCCCGAACACAGTGAGCGCGCGCCTCCGGCGGCGCGCGCGCTCACTAGGCTCGTGAGCGCGGCCGCCGTCATATGACGGCGATTTGCGCTCACGAGCCACCTTGCCGCCGTCAATTGCCGATCGGCGGTCGGCAAGGGGTTAATCACCTCTGCGATTTTTATTTTTTGTGCTATAAACTATATTTTTTACTTTTTGCTATAATACATATCCATAAAAAAAGATAAAAAAAAAAATTTCATCAGTTTAGGCCGACATATATATTTCTACATATTTTTGGTAAAAAAAAAAATTGCCGTTTTGATTGGTTTGCGCAAAAGTTATCGCGTCTACAAACTATGGGAATTGATTTATAGAGTTTTTATTTTTTTACTAGTAATGGCGGTGATCTGCGATTTTTAGCGGTACTGCAATATTGCAGTGGACAGATCAGACATTTTTTGACACTTTTTTGGGACCACCGACATTTATACAGCGATCAGAGCTAAAAATAGCCACTGATTACTGTATAAATGTCACTGGCAGGGAAGGGGTTAACACTAAGGGGGCGATCTAGGGGCTAATTGTGTTCCCTAGGCGTGTTCTAACTGTGTGGGGGCTGGGCAGGCAGGGGCATAAGAGATCTAACTGATTCTGATTACAAGGATCAATAGATCTGTCATATGCCCCCTGACAGAATGGGGAACCGCAGTGTTTATATTGGCAGTCCCTCCTTCTGCCTCTCTATTAGGCGATCACGGGTTGCCGGCGGACATCAAGTCTGCCTGACCCGCGGGCACGCCCACGAGACTTTACAATCACTTTAACGCAAGGGTAGACAACCTGCGGTCCTCCAGCTGCTGTAGAACTACATTTCCCATGAGGCATCGCAAGGTTGATGGGTACAATTACTTCCAGAGGCATGATGGGACTTGTAGTTTTGCAACAGCTGGAGGACGGCAGGTTGCCTACCCCTACTTTAAGGGCTCAAAAAAAAGCATCAAGGCCACTGTATTATTTTCAAGAGATATTCATTTCCTGGGTTCCTGGGGAGGTTGGTCTGGTGTCTTCTCGCTTGTAGTTAGTGAAGTCAGTGCAGTATATCTGGTGTCATAAGGCTATGTAAACTGTGAGATAACCACAGCCGTGCAGGGATAATGAGAAGTGGGATGAGTATTGACTGGTGGCATTGTGACATAGAACACAGCAGAATCTAATTGATTCTCCGGGAAATCTTTACCGTTGACCTGAGGAAGTTAATTCATCTCTCCTCGCTTGAGGAAACACCTGAGGCCTCCAGGCAAGGTCTCGGCAGAAAGCAGCACTGCCAAGATTATCAAACATAAGGAAATCTTACACTAATTTACTTTTCACAAATCACGCTTTCCTCTGATGATCCTAAGGCCATGTGATATTCAGCGTATTAGTGTCAGACAGCAATTCTCCTTTATTTTCATTTAAGGTGCACTCTTTACCGGGAATGCATACAACATTTTTATATATAAATTCTATCTACATTTTAATCAGAGGCTAAAAAGTACACATTTCCATTTCCCATCCAATCGGTGGAGCTCTAAGGTTGTTTTCACATCGTTTCAAGGTTGTTCAGGCCCCATTCACACCTGGTTCAGGCTTCAAGCTACAAAATGCTGGAGGGGAAATAATCAATGATTCTCTATGGAGATGGTTCACATCTCTACTCCAAAACGCCTGAAGCCAAAAGCCTGAAAACGCCTGAAGCTCATTTTGGAAGTAATTTTGTAGCTTGATTTGGGCGTTTTTCTACTTTTTACATTGGTGACCTTTTGACCTGTACAAAATCGTGGTAAAAATCACGGCAAAAAGCGCGGTAAAAACGTGTGTTTTTCTGCCTGAAAACGCTACGCCCAGGTGTGAATGCAACAGTCAAATAACATACACACCTACATAAGTCAGAAGCATGACAACCCCTCTCTGCATGCCACTACTCTATTCAGATGGTTAGTATTGAGATTAACTTAGAAAGAACCTTATATAGGGGAAGACTATTATGCTATTGCTGTGCCCTCTCTTTTAAGAAACTCTATAAATCCATTGTGATGAGCGCTCCCAGTAATAAATAGCTATTTGTAAAAAAACATATACATAATATCAAAAATATATAAACATATATTTAAAAAATCTTAAAAAACGTAATAAAATGGATCCCAGGCCAAGTGCCTTTGTCCTAGATAGTCTACTGGATTATGGCATTTGTTTAACCAATTCAATACCAGGCACTTAGAACACTTCCCACCCAGACCAATTTTCAGCTTTCAGTGTTGTTGCACTTTGAATGAAAATTGCGTGGCCGTGTGACATTGATAAAAAAAGGCAGACAATTTTGAAAAAAAAATGTTTTTTCTCTGTTTCTTTCACAAAACTTTGTAAATAAGTACATTTTCTCCATCACTGATGGACACTGATGAGGCTACACTGACAAGCACTGATGAGGCAGTACTGATTGGCACTGATGAGGTGGCACTGATGAGGTGGCACTGATAATGAAGCACTTATATGCAGCACTGATGGGTACTGATAGGCGGCACTAATAAGCAGCACTGACGGGCACTGATAGGTGGCACTGATAGGTGGCACTGATATGCAGCACTGACGGGAACTGATAAGCGGCACTGATGGGCACTCATAGGTGGCACTGATGGGCACTGATAGATGGCACTGGGCACTGATAGGTGGCACTGATGGACACTGATAGGTGGCACTGGCAGGTGGCACTGGCAGGTGGCACTGGTGGGCACTGATAGGTGGCACCGGTGGGCACTGGTGGACGGCAATTGCAGATTGCACCGTAAGGTGTGCATTCCCTGGTGGTCCAGGGTGGCGATCCCAGGGGGGACTGTGCTGATAAACACTGAGCACAGAGCCCCCTGACAGGAGAGCAGCCGATCGGCTCTCCTCTACTCACGTCTGCAGATTCAAGTAGAGGAAAAGCCAATAAACATCTCTTCCTGCTTACACTGTGACCAACCGTGATTGGTCAGACTGACCCACCACACCACCGAGGCTCGCGATCGCAGGTTATCCTGAGGACGTCAATGGACATCCAGTCAGGATAATGAACCCCCCGCCCGGACGTCATTTTTCTATAGGCTGGGCGGGAAGTGGTTAAATACTTCCTTAAATGGAGACCTTCATGTCCTTTTGAATTCCCTTATAGTTTCCTTTTTCTAGTTCTTCTTCCCATATTCTTCTTTACCTCCCCTTCCCCACCCTTTTCCTCTCCATATGTAATCTCCGGAGGGACACTGCCTATCTGCAAACACCACCAACCCCAATTATGAATGTAATCAGAAAAACCCCTAGTGGTGGGGCTTTAAAGGTAGTGATGGAGAACCGATTGTTAATATGAAATTATTTTTTATTGTTACACATAGATAGAAAAACAACCACATATATACATATAGGGGTTTTGCATGTACATCCTATCCAACCTTCTGGTGTCTAATCAAAACAATGTAGAACAACATATATTGCACAAACATACAAATGAGGATATTAGTAATATTGCATTATTACATTCCGCAGTCCTGCAAAAGGAGGAAGGAGAGCCCGATGCGTTTCAGGTTCAAGCCTTTCGCCAGGGGCTGTTTTGCAGAATATTTAATATGAACTTGTCTAGCAATATTTACATTTTTCAAAGGGTAATGTGCAATTTTCATTGGTGGATTAGTACAGCGGATAATGTCCTATCCTTGACGCAGTGGTGGTATGATGGAGAGGTTCAGAGTGGACTGCACCTGTTGGTCCAGGGCAATGTATATTTACCTTGTATGACAAAGCATGAAGGTATCCAAATATCTAGTAAGGTAAGTATCCCTGTGATTTTAGCAATTTTGATGCATTTTTGGTGATATATATTTATTGTAACTAATCAGCATGCAGGTGACAATCATAGCATATTTATTGATATTCACAGTAGCACTGCACTTTTAGTTATGATACAACAATTATAATATATTAAGTTGTTGTTGATTAAACGGGTACATGCCAAAATTAAAAAATGTAGTCTAGTCACAAATGATTGATTAACTCTGGGCACACTAAGGTTAACTGAAAAATGATTTTCTTTCTTTTTGTTCTCTACCGTCATTGCTGAGATATTTTATGACTTTGTTGTGAATAAACTACAATTTGATCTGTTATTGAGAGCACAAACTCATGGAGCTTTGGAGTTTGACTTATAAAGGGAAAGTTTCTTACTCAGATTTTATCAAAATAATAAAAAATAATATAAAATACTTTCAAATGTTAAAATAATTAAAGTGGAGTTTCCAGCCCGGGTGAAAAAAAAATAAAAGTCAGCTGCAAATACTGTAGATGCTGACTTTTACTATAAGGACACTTACGTGTTCAGGGAGCCTGCAATGTCGGCACCCGAAGCCGTTCTGTCCATCAATTCCGGGTGCAGGTGCCGGCATCCTTACCAGGGCCGTCTTTAAGGCAGGGCAAAAGGGGCAGCTGCCCTGGGCCCTGTCATTGTTGTGGGGCCCAAAGCAGCTGCTTCATACTTGCCAACTATCCTTGTTTAAATTCCCTTTTCCCTTGAAGTTTTAGACCTGTGCTTTGTCCCGATATCTAAGTGCAGCTACTAAAGCTGCCCAACTCTGTCCTATTGTTGTGTACAGATGACTCACCTGCAGACCCTATGTTTACATGTAAATAACTGACATTGATATGTAAATAGCGGCAGCATTCATATGTAAATAGTGGCGGCCAGCTGCACTGATATGTACTGTATATCATGCCCCCCTTAGGTCATATTCACCATCACCTATACTGGATGCTGCCCATTGGGGAGACAAAGGCATGCTTGAAAGTCCACAGCACATGTCAGCAGATGCATGAGGGTGTCATTGATAATTGATGGCACTGCTGTGTATGTACTAAAGGGCAGCAAATTTCTGTGGTGTCAGGAAAGTGACTTTGTGCTCCCCAGTCCATCGTGTGCAGGCAGTGAGAAGATGATGTGCTGTAACCTCTAGCAACCAATCTGTGGGCAGTAATGATGTGCAGTAACCTCTAGCAACCAATGAGCGAGCAGTATTGATGTACAGTAAGCTCTAGCAACCAAACAAGCAGAAAGCATGTGCTGTAACCTCTAGCAACCAGACAGCAAGTGGCAATGATATGCTGTAACCTCTGGCAATCAAAATCACTGCTGATCTGATTCAGTAAACTGATTTTGAGTCCAGTTGCTATTAATTGTATGTCTCAGAGCAGGTGGAGAGTGGAATTGCATGGGGGGGGGCAAGAAAATATTTGCCCAGGATCCAATCAATATTAAAGACGGCCCTGATCCTTACTAAGGGAGACAGGAAGTGAAGCTTTGTGGCCTCACAGCCTGTTTTCTACTGCACATCCGCGAGCCGCGCGGCGCTTTGTGAATGGTACTGTCGTCTTCTGGGACATACATAGGTCCCAGAAGGCAATGGGGGGAAAGAGGACAGAATAAAAATGTGGAAGTGACGTACCCCACATCATAACATACCAAAAAGGTACGAAAAAGGAAGAAAAAAATATCCAACAAATGAGGGGGGGGGGGGGGGGGTTGGGATATGCTTTTGTTTCAATTGTTGCCTGGAACTCATCTTTAAATAGAATTGACCAGCAAATATATATATATACAGTGCATTCGGAAAGCATTCACAGCACTTCACTTTTTTCACATTGTGTTATGTTACAGCCTTATTCCAAAATGGATTACATTCATTATTTTCCTCAAAATTCTATAAACAATATTCCATAAAGACAATGTGAAAGTTTGTTTGAAATCTTTCCAAGCTTATTAAAAATAAAAAAGGAAAAAAAATCCCATGTACATAAATATTCACAGCCTTTGCAATGACTCACAATAGAGCTCACGTGCATCCTGTTTCCACTTATTATCCTTGAGATGTTTCTACAACTTCATTGGAGTCCACCTGTGGTAAATTCAGTTAACTGGACATGATTTGGAAAGGCTCAGTCCTGTCTATATAAGGTCCCACAGTTAACAGTGCATGTCAGAGCACAAACCAAGCCATGACGTCCAAGGAATTGTCTGTAGACCTCTTAGACAGGATTGTATCAAGGCACAGATCTGGGGAAGGGTACAGAAACATTTCTGCAGCATTGAAGGTCCCAATGAGCACAGTGGCCTCCATCATCTGTAAATGGAAGAAGAAGTTTGGAACTACCAGGACTCTTGCTAGAGCAGGCCACCTGGCCAAACTGAACGATCGGGGAGAAGAGCCTTAGCCAGGGAGGTGACTAAGAACCCAATGATCGCTCTGACAAAGCTCTACTGTTTCTCTGTGGAGAGAAGAGAACCTTCCAAAAGGACAACCACCTCTGCAGCAGTCTACCAATCAGGCCTGTATGGTAGAGTGGCCAGATGGAAGCCACTCCTCAGTAAAAGGCACATGAGAACTCATCTGGAGTTTGCCAAAAGGTACCTGAAGGTCTCTCAGACCATGAGAAACAAAATTCTCTGGTCTGATGAAACACACATTGACCTCTTTGGCCTGAATGGTAAGCATCATGTCTGGAGGAAACCAAGCACTGCTCATGACCTGGCCACTACTTTCCCTACAGTGTAGCATGGAGGTGGCAGCATTATGCTGTGGGGATGTTTTTCCGTGACAGGAACTGGGAGACTAGTCAGGATCGAGGGAAAGATGAATGCAGCAATGTACAGAGACCTCCTTGATGAAAACCTGCTCCAGAGCGCTCTGGACCTCAGACTGGGGTGAAGGTTCATCTTCCAAAAGGATAACGAACCCAAGCACACAACCAAGATAACAAAAGGAGTGGCTATGGGACAACTCTGTGAATGTCCTCAAGTGGCCCAGCCAGTGCCTAGACTTGAACCCCATTAAATATCTCTGGAGAGATCTGAAAATGGCTGTGCACCGATGCTTCCCATCCAACCTGATCTTGAGAGGTCCTACAAAAAAGAATGGGATAAACTGCCCAAACATAGGTGTGCCAAGCTTGTAGCATCATACTCAAAAAGACGTAAGGCTGTAATTGGTGCCAAAGGTGCTTCAACAGAGTTTTGAGCAAAGGCTGTGAATACTTATGTACATGTGACTTTTTTGTTATTTATTTCTAATAAGTTTGCAAAGATTTCAAACAAACTTCTTTCACGTTGTCATTATGGGGTATAGTTTGTAGAATTTTGAGGAAAATAATGAATTTAATACATTTTGGAATAAGGCTGTAACTTAAAAAAATGTGTAAAAAGTGAAGCACTGTGAATACTTTCCAGATGCACTCTATATATATATATATATATATATATATATATATATATATACACACCAGTGACTTTAATTTATCAGCTTCTAGAAAAAAAAAAGTTTGTTAAAAGCTCAAAATACCAGCCTTTATAAATGACTCACTACACAACGATAAAAGTGGATATCAGTATTGTGTTCTGAAGTCTCCACGCCGACGATTACTCATTTTTAAAAACATAATTACTATTGACTGTTCAGTCAAGCAACAATTAAACTGGATAATATGATGCATGGCGAACCATCCAGGGAATTGATTAGGGCATTTCATGTCTTGAATATTGAGAAGTTGAGAAAATCTGCAATGAAATGGGCTTTAAAGAGAATTTGAATCAGGATGAAAATGACCAATAAACATACATCATGTCAGGCTGGTTGCTCTTAGGGAATAGTTTTCTTTTTGTGCTATGTTATTATAGAATACACCTCCTGCATTTTTTATTTCTTTTTCATCATGTGGTATTTTGCAAGCACTTTTGTAATGTTATAGCGAATTTGAGAGTTAGTGTGGTCTCCCTGGAATTCCTCTTGTTCCTCCATTATATTTTACGAGCTGTGTTAAATATGGGATTAAAGTGGATCGGGGGATGCGGTGTTGGGAAGGGGACACTTCTTCAGATGCAGAGGAACCATTGAACAGTCTGAGGGTTCCCTCAGTCAGACAGTGGGAGAGCTTAAAGTGGATGTAAACCCTCACATATACCCAGTGAAGTGAACAGCTTTAGATGATACACAGAGATGAAACAAATCTCCCTACATAAGTTTTACATGTATATCTGCTGTCTCTTGGGTTTATCTATTCTTTAGAAAGTTCAGATTGTGTTCATATATTTTCTCTTCCTGTTCAGCCCTACAGCCAAAACAGCTGATTGGAGGAAAGGCACACACCTCCTCTCCTCATAGGTAGAGACATCCGATTTGTTCCTTGAATAGTTCAGCACTGTGCTAATATATTTATAGCATTCTCCCCAACACAAAGCTTAGGCTGCTTTTATTACATGTGACGTAGAACATGTCAGGCGTTATCAGGCTGATAACAGAAGAACGGAGCAGGAGAAAGCTACGGGACACATTGCTTTGAAGAGAGATAAGAAAACACTGCAGATATATGTGCCCAGCTCAAATTTCATGAATCGAGTTTACATCCACTTTAAGGTTGGCAAAGGTGTTTATTGACAGTGAATAGTAATTTTTGAAGTATTATATATTTTTGACAAATTAATAAAATATTTGTCTTCTCTTATTATTTTAAAAATGTAATAAAAATTAGAAACTAAAAAGAAATTGTGGTATAACACACAACCGCTCTTATGGTAGTTTGTAATGCCTCGTCATTTACTGTAGTATGTTCACACTATTCCTCTAAAATAGAAGAAGGGAACAGAGCACACCCATCTTGTTCAATAAAAATAAAAAACTCATCGCCACCTCTCCAGAGCACCAGTCCTCCAGTGACAGTCCCAGTGATGGCTGATGCTCCCCCTCCCGAGTCCCAGCTCCCCCTCCAGTGTGAAAATTCATATAAGGTACCAAGCGCCATCATAACATCACCACGCACCCTCCCCTTGTCCAAACCCTGCCCGAACCCACCTGGCTGGTTTCAGAACTACACATGCACAGTTCCAAAGCCGGCCCGTGGCCATATTTTTTACAGGCAACCACTGCCCAATGAACATTAATGGACAGTTTGTAAATTGGCTGATTTTTACAAATGGTCCATAAATGTATGGGTGTTTGGCAACACTGGTCCTAGTTACTCCAGTTCTATCTGCCTGATGTCTTTGTCTGTTCTAGTCAAGCCAGGCAGGGGTCACAAGGCATAGGGTGAGAATAGTTTTTATACCTACAAGAATCTAATGAAATATTTTATCCCTTAAAACAGGATTCAAATACATGACACTCTGTTTATTTGTATTCCAGTTAAGTTACAGTTTCTGTAGATCAGCAGACAGCATACCACCATGTTCTCTGTACAGACTAGATCTCTGGAGGTATTTTGCTTGCATTATGTGACAACTGAAGCAGACTCATAAAGGAACTGATCCCGGTGCCTTTCTACTGTCTTCACTGCCTGCTGTAAGGATGTGTCTGTACTGTGAAAGTACACTGCTTGGCCACACTGCTAATCATAGTCATTATGGATATCAGATCACAGACTGCATTCATTTGAACTATTTTACTTGCTTTTGTTCACTATTGGGAAACAATAATGGTGTTAGGTTACTTTAACTGTATTCTAGAGGTTTTTCAAACTCATTTTTGTTTATGTTCTATTCATTTAAAAACAATTAAAAGAAGTGAAATATATTTGTAGTGATCTGCTGCCCTCTACTGTCAACTGCTAGTATCACACTGTAATGTATAATTATGTGTGTTACTTCCTGACTCTGGGGTTGTTAGGAAAAGATCCTGGAAGGTGAAAGTGGATAGAAAGAAGGTCTCAGTCACATGTCCTGTGCATGCTACTAATACCAGATCAGAAGAGACGATTATGAAAGTATTTCTATGTACTAATAGTTTAACTGCAGCTGCCTATAGTTTCTTGAGTGTATTGCTGAATCCTTTTGACAATTATAGTATATTTGTCATATTACTATCTCACATGCACAATGGCAGATAACTAGGACTGCATTCCAGGCTGGTTGGGTAACAGCTGAAGGGTCTCCTCATCACAGCAGATCTTGTCTTCAGGTCTCTGACACAAAGACAGATGCCACATCATCCTCAGGGGTCCCTTGCAACAGAACTTTGCTGCAACATTCATCTAGAAATATCTCTATAAACAATTATATATACTTGAGAATACAGTCACCAGCCACTTTATTAGGTTCACCTGTTCAATAGTTTGGTAACACAAATTTCTAATCAGCCAACCATATGACAGCAGCTCAATGCATTTAGGCATCTAAATGTGGTGAAGATAATTTGCTGAACTTCAAGCTGAGCATCAGAATGGGGAAGAAAGGGGATTTAAGTGACTTTGAATGTGGCATGGTTGTTGGTGCCAAACAAGCTGGTCTGAGTATTTCAAAAACTGATGATCTACTAGTATTTTGATGCACAACCACCCCTAGGGTTTACAGAGAATGGTCCAAAAATTAGAAAATATCCAGTAAGTGGCAGTTGTGTGGATGAAAATGCCTTGTTGATGTCAGAGGGCAGAGGAGAATGGGCAGACCAGTTGGAGATGATGGAAAGACAACAGTAATTCAAATAACCACCCGTTACCACCAAGATATGCAGAATACCACCTGTGAAGGTACAACACATCAAACCTTGAAGCAGATGGGACAATAGAAGATTGGAAAAATGTTGCCTGGTCTGATAATTCTCAAATTCAGCTGCGACATTCAGATGTTGGTCAGAATTTGACATAAACAACATGAAAGCATGGATCCATCCTGCCTTGTATCACTGGTTCAGGCTGGTGGTGGTGATGTAATGGTGTGGGGGATATTTTTTTGGCACACTTTGAGCCCTTTAGTACCAATTGAGCATTAAAAATAAGAAATTAATGTGCAAAAGGGAAACAGAGCTGCACACACCGCATTAGACCATATAATGCTAATAATACAAAAACAAACAAAAGGTGTTGCGCTAAATATTAGTGAAAACATATGAAACTTGTGAAAAATGTGAAGTGTCTCATGAAACATTAAATACGGCCAAAAGACCAAATTAATAAATAAAGTGTAGTCCAATATAGTCCATAAAGACGTGAAATATGTGCACAAATTCGATATGCAAAATCAAGTAGATCCAAATCCAGCAATAGACATATAAGATAAGATAAGATAAGATAAGATAAGATAAGATAAACCCTTATTCGTCCCACAGTGGGGAAATTATTTTGTTACAGCAGCATGAAAAAATAAAAAATAAATGCAAGTATATAAAAGAATAGACAATAGACATACTATAGTATACAAGTATATACACAACACAATGTATAACTACAAATGAGGAAAAAGAACATATTGCAGGTAGTATTGCACACAGGTGGTATTGCACGTATTACAGGTAATATTGCACGTATTGCAATCCTGATTCTATCACAAAATAAGATGGATTCTTACCACAAATGTTGGATCCTCTCGATCATACGACCTGAGGATCAATCGAGCTCAATCGATTTACCACAGGGACCAATCTGTACTTCCAACCCGGTGTTACAGGTACGTAGTCTCCGTGGTGTCAATACCAGTAGGCTTGCTCCTTCAGTTTGCTGGCCAACCAAACACAGTGATACCATGATCATTAAACCAGGTATTGGTACTTGTGGCAGTGTGGGCAGGTGCCCAGTCCTGCTGGAAAATTAAATCAGCATCTCCATGAAGTGGAAACTTAACACTGGACCTCATGCAACTTGGATTCTCTGCCTCTCCACTCTTCCTCCAGACTTTGGGATCTTGATTTCCAAATGAAATGCTACATTTTCCACAGTCATTGATGATTTGGGGAGCCGTGTCATCTGCTGGTGTTGGTCCATTCTGTTTTATCAAGTCCAAAGTCAGTGCAGCCCTCTACCAGGAAATTCTAGAGCACTTCATGCTTCCCTCTGCTGACCAGCTTCATGGAGATGCCAATTTCATTTTCCAGCAGGACTAGGCACCGCCCACACTGCCAAAAGTACCTATACCTGGTTTAATGATCATGGTATCACTGTGCTTGATTGGCCAGCAAACTCGCCTGACCTAAACCCCATAGACAATCTGTGGGGTATTGTCAAGAGGAAGATGAGAGACACCAGACCCAATAATGCAGATAGACTGAAGGCCGGTATCAAAGCAACCTGGGCTTCAGCAGTGCCACAGGCTGATCGCCTCCATGCCACTCCGCACTGATGCAGTAATTCATTCAAAAGGAGACCCGACCAAGTACTGTATTGAGTGCATACTGTACTGTACATGGACATACTTTACAGTAAGCCAACATTTCTGTATTTTAAAAAAAACTTTTTTTTATTGGTCTTATGTAATATTCTAATTTTCTGAGATACTGAATTTGGGGTTTTCACTAGCTGTAAGCCATAATCATCAAAATTAAAAGAAATAAATACTTGAAATATATCACTCTGTGTGTAACACCTCCATATAAAATATATGAGTTTCACATTTTGAATTGAATTACTGAAATAAATGAACTTTTTGATGATGTTCTAATTTTATGAGATGCACCTGTATATGCTTATGGTTAATGTTATATGCTGATTGCAGAGGTTCTTTTGCTTCCAAATACTTTAATTATATTACTGGTTAATTTCCCAGGAAAGTATTCCCTTCTGTTCCCTGTCCTGGGTGGAGGCATTGCCAACTTTATTATCAAATGCTCTCCTACACTTAGTGAACGTTCTGGTTCTCTTATTTTAATACAGGTTTAGCTCAATATCTTGTTTGGGGAAGGCCATTTCTCATAACCTCTTAAGAAAAGTGCAACACACATAGAGGGCCTATATGGCAAATACAAATGTTAAAGAGCACAGAATTTAAGAAATAATATAGTGAACCCTTGAGGATTGACCCTCCTAGAGCAACTGCTGTTTTCCCGTTTACTCATATGTACTTAAAAATTGACAGCACTTGCACAATGATAAGATGGATTCCATCATTTGTCCATGTATTGAAGTGTTAATGTTGACCTCATCATTTTGTGGAACCATTATCAGTTATGAAACATGCCTGTGAGTGATATGATATCTAGCTCTTCAGCTTGATGTGTACATTTCTATTTAACTTTGATGTCAAGCGTAACTGCTTTCTAGGTCTAAAATAAAGGATTTACAAAAAAAAAAAAAAAAAAGAAGAAAAGGAATTAGGATGTCTGAATGATATAGACATATGGATAATAACACAAGATGAACACAAAAGGGGAAGCCGGAAAAGGCCGAAGGGGAAAACACAAGTAGAACACAATAATAGGTATACAGATATAGTAAGTCTGTAGGATTAAGGAAAAGAAG
>BLSH010048212.1:475744-523978 GCA_018402905.1 Glandirana rugosa | reverse complement strand
ATCATGGACAGTGATCGGGTAGACTCATGGGATCATGGACAGTAATCGGGTAGACTCATAGGTTCATGGACAGTGATCGGGTAGACTCATGGGTTCATGGACAGTGGTCGGGTATACTCATGGACAGTGGTCGGGTAGTCTCATGGGCTGGCTAGTGACAGGTACTTGGATACTCAGATGGGCTAATGACAGGTACTAGGGTACTCAGATGGGCTAGTGACAGGTACTAAGGTACTCAGATGGACTGGTGACAGGTACTCTGTACTCTGATGGACTGGTGATAGGTACTCGGGTACTCTGATGGGCTGGTGACAGGTACTCGGGTACTCAGATGGGCTAGTGACAGGTACTAGGGTACGCAGATGGGCTAGTGACAGGTACTAGGGTACGCAGATTGGCTAGTGACAGGTACTCGGGTACACAGATGGGCTAGTGACAGGTACTCAGATGGACTGGTGACCGGTACTCGGGTACTCTGATGAGCTGGTGACAGGTACTCGGGTACTCAGAAGGGTTGGTGACAGGTACTCGGATACTCTGATGGGTTGGTGACATGTGCTCGGGTAGTCTGATGGGTAGGTGACAGGTACTCGGGTACTCTGATGGGCTGGTGACAGGTACTTGGATACTCAGATGGGCTAGTGACAGGTACTAGGGTACTCAGATGGGCTAGTGACAGGTACTAAGGTACTCAGATGGACTGGTGACAGGTACTCGGGTACTCTGATGGACTGGTGACAGGTAATCGGGTACTCTGATGGGCTGGTGACAGGTACTCGGGTACTCTGATGGGCTGGTGACAGGTACTTGGGTATTCTGATGGGCTGGTGACAGGTACTCGGGTACTTTGATGGGCTGGTGACAGGTACTCGGGTACTCTGATGGGCTGGTGACAGGTACTCGGGTACTTTGATGGGCTAGTGACAGGTACGATCGGTGTGTGAAGAGGAGAACCCGGTAACAGCTTGTTACCGCGGATTCTTGTCATTCTGTGACTGGCTGTGATTGGACACAGCCGGTCACGTGGTAAAGAGCCAATATGATTGGCTCTTCAACGTGATCGGGGTTGGGTTTTGTCCCCGGGGGCGTGCACGAGCGTCGTGCACGCCGCTGTTTGTTTTGGTCGGAAGTTACCGGCTGTGATAGGACTCAGCGGGTCACGTGGTAAAGAGCCAATAAAATTGGCTCTTTACCCCGATCATGGAAGGCCGGAGTCCCGAGGGACATGGCCGATCCCTGATCGCTGCGATGTGGGCCCCTGGGTGCCCGCAGAGCGCCGAAAACGGGAGGATGTCATATGAGGTCCACCCAGGATGGGGAGTGCACCTTGCCGGCGTATTATTACTATATGCTGGTAAGGAAGGGGTTAAGGGAACCAATATCTTCAAATGTAGAATACTATTCTAAGAATAGTGTGAGTTTAATGTATGAAATATAAATAGATACAAGTGTTTGTAAGAAATTAGACATGTGCGGTTAGTTTCTTTCCGAATTAAAATTCGGATGAATTTTTGTTTTTTGGAAATGTATCCGAATTTCTGAATTACAATAGTTCCAAATTTAAACAAATCTGAAATAACGAAAAAGAAAATTCTGAGGAAATTCAAATTAAAATAATGTTCAAATACTTTTCAAATTCGAATTCGAAAAGTTTTCAAATTCCAACAGTTTTCAAATTCGAATTCGAAAAGTCCTTGAATTTGAATACATTTTCCAATTTCCAAAGAGAACAAAATACAATAGAAAACAAAGGAATAGAACAGAAAAAAAAACAATAGACTAGTACTGAATATAACAGAAAACAAAAGAATAGAATACAACAGCTCTGTTTCACTCCACCACATTATATTCTTTAATTTTCTGTTATATTCCCCTCTATTGTATTCTATCTTTTTCCATTCTATTCCTCCACTTTCCACTCCACCCCATTCTCCTTGGAAATTGGAAAATGATTCGAAAATGATTCGAATTCGAATACGATTCAAATTTGAAAACAATTTGAATTCCAAAACTTTTCGAATTCGAAAACTATTCGAAATTGATTCGAAAACTTTTCTAATTGATTCAAAAACGAATAAACTAAACGAATTCTGAAAACAAATTAAACAAATGAAACAAATCTAACTAAACGAACTTATGTAAATAACAAATCGAAACAAAACTAAACAGATTTTTTCGCTCTGCACTTGTCTATAAGAAATGACATAATAAAATGCTGATTGGGGTCCTCACACAGGTGTATGCTGTAGTACTCCCATGTGAACAAGGCCTAAATCTGGAAGAGAGTGAAAACTGCATTCAAAAGGGACAGGAGCGGTAAGTATAATTCATGTGTTTTAAAGAAAGAATGTCATTAGGAAACATGTAAGCTACCAATAATGACTGTTTATGAAACACATCCAGTTGTTATTTCAAACAATATACCGAGACTGCTAGAACCAATGGCTTTGGACAGCTTAAAAGTTATTGTACGTGGAGGTTAAACACTAACTCCAGTTTTGTTGAGAAATAAAACAATCCCCTCTGGGTGATCTATGTACATTGCAGGGATTTTAACAAACTTTGTTGCAGAGTCCTACCTTTTGTTGTCTGAAAAAAGAACTGTTTGTTTCACCATGATATTTGGATACTAATTCTGAATGGGAGGGTCTGGGTCAATATAATCACCTGGTGCACGCTCAGTGTTCTAATGAGAAAATGTGCATTGTCTGTATCCCTTTAAAAATATTTACCACTTAGGGAATATCTCACCAAAACTGAGATTACAATTGTAGAGGATGCCTAAAATGTGACTTATAGTGTATCTTAGTGCGGACTTCAGAGAAAATCATGGTAAAAACAGGAAATAACATAGCTAAATCATTTTTTCCATATTTTAAGGACATTTTTGTTTAAAGCTGAACTTTGGGCTGCCGTGTCACTACTATCTAACTAATGGCCGCTATTGAATAAAAAAAATGCTGTTTTACTTATCTAAATACAGTATATGGTCACCTGATACTCCAGTCCCAAGTCTTTTCTCTTCTGTTTACAGGATCCTTTTTCAGGTGTCCACATTACTGCCTATGTGATGTGGATACTTTCTATTGGTTGTTCAGTGCTTTGGTTCTCTTAGGATCCAGAAGACTGCAAGCAGTTCAGTGCTTTGGTCCTCTTAGGACCCAGAAGACTGCAATGTGAGGTCATCATCGGGGAACCACCGGCACAAACACATCTACAGCGCTGGATTACTCTACCCGGAAACTGAACCAATGTAGTACCCAAACAGTAGACTTAAAGTGGTTCTAAAGCCAGAAGATTTTTTTACCTTAATGCATTACCAGCATTAAGGTAAACATAAACTTACAGTAGCTGTATCCCCCACAATGTAAATTAGAAAGAACAAGCGCCCCCTCCTAAAATAAAGTGCAAATTCGTGAGAGTACCCTCTATGGGACCACACACTTGTATCAGGGGGCAGCTCACCTCGGACAAAAAGACTGCTACAAAATGTATACACAATATTAATAAGCACCTCCCCTAAAGTGTAGTGTACCACCGGAAGCAGAAGTGACATCGACGACTGCAGCGACCGGAAATGACGTCAACGCGTTTCACCCTTCGGATAGGGCGTCATCACTCGTGATGACGCCCTATCCGAAGGGTGAAACGCGTTGACATCATTTCCGGTCGCCGCAGCCGTCGATGTCACTTCCGCTTCCGGTGGTAGGAGAGCTTGGAACACACGTTGTTTGCTGACACCATATGATTTACAAGGCGTTTTTATTTCTGCTATTCTGTGAGTATGTTTTTATTGGCGCAATAAAGCAATTTGGTTAACAGTCTGCACATGAGGTTGTTTTCTGTTTGATTCAAGCTACTCAGAGGACACCCTTTATGGAAGACTAAGTGTTGTTCCAGAGGTTCGGGCATCCTGTTGTTCCTATCCAGTCTCTCCCCACTGACATAAGTTTGTGTGACCTCTGACTGAAAAGCAACAAGTCAACACGTTTTGGTGAGTGGGGACACAAAGGGGGTCTGGCACGGTTTTTGTCACATTGCACTTGGAATGATACTTGAGCACTTTCTTGAGCACTTTAAAGCACAAGTCACTTTTTGAAGATTATGGACTGTTATATGCGTATTCAGATGGCACCAACATATCTGATCTATGGACTTTTATTTGTCATTATTGTGATATATTATTGATTGCATTTATTGATTGTACCCCCCACAACCCTCCCTAAATACTTACCTGAGTCCTTCTCACAGGCTTAGAGGCAGTGGAAGCCAATGACTCTTTTAGCTGTCATTCAAATGCAACGAGGAGGGGGCTGGGCCAAGCCACGCTGTGTGTGTCTATAGACTCACACAGCCCAGCTCGGGAGCAAGCCTGCAGGTACGCCACCATAGGAATCAGCTTCCTATGGGGAACAGAGAAGCAGATAAGGCGGGGGACCCCAGAAGAGGAGGTTTGGATTGCTCTGTGCACAGAGCAAGTAAGTATAACACAATCTCTCAGCTGATTTTAGAAAGTACCATGAGAGCGATGCCAGTTTATAGAAGTTTGTAGGTATTGATGTTGTCCACCCACATTGAAGAGGTTGTAATAGAAAAAAAAGGAGGTGTCAAAATTGGAAACCAGCTCAATCTATGAAATGGACACCCCTGTCCCTTTAGGACTGAATGTTGATCAGTATATAAACCATTTTATTGATAATAGCTAACTGTATGTTTATGGTATTATTATTTTTTTCAATGTACATAGCTAGTGAGGTTGAAAAAAGACACAGGTCCATCAAGTCCAACCTATGTGTGTGCTTTTATGTCAGTATTTTTATTTCAAATTTTTATTTTACTCTCATTTTTGTTTTTATTTATTCAATGTTCATTTATTTTTCGTATATTTTTTATTATTAAAATGTTTACATCATTTGTCCTTCTTTTATGCATATTCCTTATAAATGATTAGTTCCACTTATTATCTTATTGCATATTTTTTGCACATCTCCTATAAATGATCAGTTCCATTTTTTATTATTAGATCGAGTTTTTCAGATTTAGATTTTTTGGACTAATTGTCATTGCCATTAAAGGTTTTATATATATATATATATATATATATATATATATATATACAGTATACACCCCTCACATTTTTGTAAATATTTTATTATATCTTTTCATGTGACAACACTGAAGAAATGACACTTTGCTACAATGTAAAGTAGTGAGGGTACAGCTTGTATAACAGTGTAAATTTGCTGTCCCCTCAAAATAACTCAACACACATCCATTAATGTCTAAACCGCTGGCAACAAAAGTGAGTACATCCCTAAGTGAAAATGTCCAAATTGGGTCCAATTAGCCATTTTCCTCCTTGGTGTCATGTGACTCATTAGTGTTACAAGGTCGCAGGTGTGAATGGGGAGCAGGTGTGTTAAATTTGCTGTTATCGCTTTCACGCTCTTATTCTGGTCACTGGAGGTTCAACATGGCACCTCATGGCAAAGAACTCTCTGAGGATCTGGAAAAAGATGTGATGCTCTACATAAAGATGGCTTAGGCTATAAGAAGATTGCCAAGACCCTGAAACTAAGCTGCAGCATGATGGCCAATACCATACAGCGGTTTAACAGGAAAGGTTCCACTCAGAACAGGCCTCGCCATGGTCGACCAAAGTAGTTGAGTGCACACGCTCAGCGTCATATCCAGAGGTTGTCTTTGGGAAATAGACATATGAATGCTGCCAGCATTGCTGCAGAGGTTGAAAGGGTAAGGGGTCAGCCTGTCAGTGCTCAGACCATACACTGCACACTGCATCAAATTGGTCTGCATGGCTGTTGTCCCAGAAGGAAGCCTCTTCTAAGGATGATGCACAAGAAAGCCCGCAAACAGTTTCCTGAAGACAAACAGACTAAGGACATGGATTACTGGAACCATGTCCTGTGGTCTAATGAGACCAAGATAAGCTTATTTGGTTCAGATGGTGTCAAGCGTGTGTGGTGGCAACCAGGTGAGGAGTACAAACACAAGTGTGTCTTGTCTACAGTTAAGCATGGTGGTGGGAGTGTCATGGTCTGGGACTGCATGAGTGCTGTCGGCACTGGGGAGCTACAGTTCATTGAGGGAACCATGAATGCCAACATGTACTGTGACATACTGAAGCAGAGCATGATCCCCTCCCTTCTGAGACTGGGCCGCAGGGCAGTATTCCAACAAGATAATGACCCCAAACACACCTCCAAGACGACCACTGCCTTGCTAAAGAAGCTGAGGGTAAGGGTGATGGATTGGCCAAGCATGTCTCCAGACCTAAGCCCTGTTGAGCATCTGCGGGGCATCCTCAAACGGAAGGCGGAGGAGCGCAAGGTCTCTAACATCCACCAGCTCCTTGATGTCGTCATGGAGGAGTGGAAGAGGACTCCAGTGGCAACCTGTGAAGCTCTGGTGAACTCCATACCCAAGAGGGTTAAGGCAGTGCTGGAAAATAATGGTGGCCACACAAAATATTGACTCTGGGCCCAATTTGGACATTTTCACTTAGGGGTGTACTCACTTTTGTTGCCAGCGGTTTAGACATTAATGGCTGTGTATTGAGTGATTTTGAGGGGACAGCAAATTTACACTGTTATACAAGCTGTACACTCGCTATTTTACATTGTAGCAAAGTGTCATTTCTTCAGTGTTGTCACATGAAAAGATATAATAATATATTTACAAAAATGTGAGGGGTTTACTCACACTTCTGAGATACTGTAATATAGCCTTTACAACTGCTTTGAGTGTGTATAAGAGCTGATACAGTGGTAACAAGTTTTGAAACCACTCTGGTGGGGACCCCAGCAGTCATTAACAGACAGGAATGAGAGCCAGCATCCGCACAAAGTAGCGAGTATTGGCTCTTATTATGGAAAAAAAAAATGAATGTGTCCTTTGACCTGAGCATCATGTCGGGAAATGTTAAAATACACATTGTAGATGGGGAGTGGTTGAAATAACTCATTTAGCTTAGTGAATAGTAAACGTACCCTCTTGATAATTTGTATTGTGACCTAGAACTTTGCAGCTTCTAGACACAATTTATTGCTTTCCACCGCGGAGTAAACAGTTTTACATCCCACTGATTATTTTGGCTTTTTGCAACTGTTTCCTTTAAATTTTATACCAGCATAGAAATACATATATATAAAACAAGCCTAGACGCCATCAAGTCCTTATTTTGAGTTCTCGTTCAGTAAGGCTGCAAGCTCCTGCTTTCATTCTTTCTAAAGGCTCGGCGGGAACAACGAGTTACCGAAGTGGAGATTTATACTTCTCCAGCAACACAATTCATTTCTGTCTTCTTATTACTAAAACTGAGTAATAATGTACCGCTGTCCCCAGCCTAGCAGAAAATACATTCTTTTTTTTTGTTTGTTTCTGTAAACAAAAAGCCAAAGAAAAAAAAAAAACTTTATTCATGGAATGTGTATGTAAACAGGAAAGGCAGAGATGCAGAAAGTAAAAAATACAAAGTACGGGGTGCTTGATCATTTTTTAATATGCTGTAAAATATTGTGTGCGAAGCTTTGTTTCCAAGACACAATAAATAATGAAAATAAAATCTCATGAAATGTGATTTTAAAAGAGAATGCAAAATAAATATACAAAATTCTGTAAAAAGTGTGAAGAAAGGTCTAATACTCTGTATACATTTACGGAAGAACTGCCAAGATTTTCTTTTTTTTCTGGGGAATTTTGCCAAAACTCAAGTTTATTGAAGATTTCAAAGTTAATGTCAAAGTAAATGTTTTTCTTTTGAGGTAGGATACCCATATGCCATTCTGGAACGGGATGGGTAATTGGCCAAATGATCAGAGAGAGAGAGAGAAACTGTAACTTATGGTTTCTTAAACAGATGCAAAGTTAGAATCAATAATGCAAAACAGGGCCAGAATGGCAAAGAGCATGAATGCATTGCAAAATAATACAAAACAGACTATGAAAGCTGCACAAACATGGACTCTTCACAGCAAGGGCTCTGTGGCTTAATTGGTGTAACATGTGGCTGCATTGCATAGTCTCTGTAGGACTCTACCCAGGGCTGGCTCATGATATTGTGCTGCCTGTGGCCAGGAATGAAATGCTGCCCCCCCCCCCCTCAAAAAAAAAAAAAATTATGCCACCAAAAGGCCCCCCACATCCATTATTTTGTATCATGATAATTAAAACTAAAATTGTGTGTGGGCCCAGTCCACCCACGAATGATACACAAAAGTGCTGGGAAAAAAAATCTTGGGCGTCAATTTGCTGCCCCTCTCAAAGTGCTGCCTGGGTCCAATGAACCCAGTGGGACCCATGGTAGTGCCGGCCCTGACTCTACCACAACAAAAAATCTAGCTTAGAATCACAACATCAGTAAACAGTTCAGAACTCAGCTACTTGCGCTTATGCTCAGGAACAGCATGCCCCCCACTGTGAGATTCAGGGTCGATCTGGTAACATAGGCAAACATTAAGAAGGAGTCCAAGACACACATGCAGGGCTGCTGTTAGAAACCTTGGGGCTTCATACAGCCAGCCTTACAGCCCCCCCCCCCAAATAAACACAACTTACTATGTTTCATTTATGAATGAACACAGCGAGTGATTGGTACTGTTCATTCATTGTGTTCATTCAGGAACGGGAGGAGCTGGTAAATGTGACATATTTACCTGACCCTTCCCCCACTCTCCATCCTGAAGGCAGGGCCGCTGATAAGACAGTACAGCCAGGCCTCCTGTACTGGGCCCAGACCTCATTAGTTCAAAAGGGGGACCAGGGCATCTGCTGAGAAGGAGGGTCAGCAGTACTGCCTTATAGCTGACACTTGTGACTCTCGTGCAATGCTGTTGGCTTCTACTTTTTTTTCTTCCTCTGGCTGCACTGCAAGGGGAATGGTTCTAGTATTTGTGCCCCCTTATCCCTGTCTGGGATCCCTGTGTGCCCCTGTCCCCTGCAGTGCTGGCATTTTCCCTCCTCTCCCACAGGCAGCTGCTGAGGGCACACAGGCGGGTCCTTTCGGGATGGTGAGCCGGGGGGCTCACCATCCTGAATGAAACACCACCCTGAACGAACACAGTGAGCGATCTGTACCGGTCTTGAATAAATAAATTGTACAGCACTAATGTATATAGATCACTCTGTAAATGCGAGCAATTTAACTAAAGCACCTAAAGTGCTAGTGCTAAATGGATATTGTGTGCAAAAAACGCATAAAGTAATCTGTGTCAATGCATAACATCAAACAATAATTCAATATAAGTGCAAAAGGATTCACAAATAAAGTGCTAATGCAAAAACCAGTTCATCAAATAAAGTGCTATATAAAAAAACCCTTCATCTGTGAAATTGTAGCAGCAAATAGTTCATCAGAAGAGCTTCACAGTAAGTAGAAATAGATCCAAAGGGAGGTATCCCCAATACAGTAAATGCACAAAGGAATCTTGAATTGAAAGTGCTTAGTGCTAAAGGCTATCCTCCACCAGTTTATCTAACCGCTCACCTCACTGATGAGCATGGAAAGTATTTATCCCCACCATGGGATGAGACAGGTAGCGGGTGTGGACTTCCAATAATTATCTCCCTGTAAACAGCAACTCGGCTCCCCTCCAGTTGTAACAGACCACACATCCTCTCCTCAGTAACAACGATATGTAAAGAGAAATGCAGGGATCTAGTGCTCTCTGTCTTATAAAAATGTATTGGTCCCAGAAAAAAGCTAAGTGCACACTTACACAATATGGCACATCAAGACGTGCTAGCTGAAAACAGCGTGTGTACAGCTCATGTACTGAGATGGCCGTGGCGTGACATCAGATTCAGGCTCCTCCCCTTAGACGCATGTCATCAGGGCGTGACTTCCTCAGTAGGACCCCTACAGAGGAAGTCACACCCTGACAACACGTGTCTAGTGAGAGGAGCCTGAGTCTGATGTCAGGCCGCGGCCATCTCGGTAGACGAGCTGTACACACGGCTCTCTGCAGCAGCTGAAAGCCGGCAGGAAGGGGAGGAGAAGAAGTCAGCTTTCAGCTGCTATAGAGAGAGCCATACAGGGGATCAGTTCCAGAAATTGCCCCCCCCCTTCCATGGCGATCACCCTCTCTTTTCATATCTGATTCACCCAGCTGCCTGGGTCCCCCTGCAGGCCTGGGCCAACACAGGAAGACTGGTGGTACCCCCTTATCCACAGCCCTGCACACAGGACATGGGGCCACGACACTGGAACTGGAGTAGTCTGGATCAGTGCTCTCCACAGTACTCAAGCTGGCCCAAACTAACTTTTTCCTTCACTAACATGTGTGACCACTGTGTGTGCTGTATAAACTATGTGTAGCTGAAGCTACACTGTGGTCTGGGTGCGAGACAAAACCTTCCAGCCTCAAACCCGGAATAAAATAGCCTCAGTCTGAGTGGCTCTGAGCCATTCATAGGCAGCTTTGTATTCTATCAATGGATACAAAGCTTCCTCTGATTGGCAGTGTAGGAAAATGTGACATCATCAGCCCACCTCTCTGACTCAGTCAAGTCAGCTCCAATTGGCCCAGCACTGTCTATTGGGGACAAGGACCTTGTGTAAGCTCCAACTAAAGCAACTAGGGGCTTCCTTTCTTCACTCCCAGTGACTGAACCGATCAGGGGTGAAAGAATATGTACATGGGCCCCTATAGTGGGGATTTAAAGTCAACCTCTTTCTTTGTCTTTCACTGGCACAGCTTTGCTTTAGGGCATCATTTTAGGATTTAATTTAGGTTTTGGGTTAACATGTTCATACTCAAAGCTCCAAGCTGAGCATTACCAGCCACAAACCAACATAATGGCAAAAATATGACTACCCAGTGGCTAAGTTACTATCTCTCCAGCCTTGCTATGTACTAAAGTCCTTGGTTCAATTTCCAACTAGGACACTACCTCCATAGAGGTTGCATGTTCACCCTTGCCAGTGTGGTTCCCCTGGTTTTCTCCCACCCAACAAATTGGCTCCTGTTATGTATATATGTATGTGAGATAAAGACCTTAGATTGTAAGCTCCTCTGGGGCAGGAACTGATGTAAATGTACAATACATAAAGCTTTGTGCAAATTGTTGGTGCTATATAAATACCTGTAGTAAAAAACTCAACAAGGAGCCATAAAGGTGTGACATGTTAGATATACATTTTGACAGGCACTACTCCAAGTATGCATGTAGCTGATTAATACCTTTAAAAATCAAACTTGAACATGTTTCTTTTCATTTATTCAGTTTATTAAAATCTGATGCTGCAGGTACGAAGGGTAATGGAGCAATTTTATGATGCTCTTTATGATAGTAGCCCCCGTAGGGAAGAGAGTGTTGCGGTCTTTGAATGGTTACTGGCTCGGCAATGGACCCGCTTTTGCTTACCTTTGAAAAGTCTTGGCGTTAAGCTCATAAAATACGGAGCACGCTCTCCCAAAGCACACTTTTATGTCTAACACGACGATGAATGATTTATGAGTATTTTGACTTTTTTGTTCGGTTTGATGGCACTTCATTGAAAGCCCTACAGCAAGTTAAATCCACTCTGGCATTTTATCCTATAAAAGACCTACAAAGGTAGTAACGGAAGTCGGAGGCTGCACATCCCTGTGTTGCTTGGATCTAACTGCTATAGGTCCCTTTACAGGACATCATGTTAAAAGTATTGTGAATTTTAAAAACATATAATATCTGCTCTGAAGAGATCTTTCTGATTAAAGTGAGACTCAAGGCAAGAAATAAAATTACTCTGTGAATTGCTATTTCTGACTCCCTCTAAAGGAAATATTACAATGCCACAATACAAAGAAAAAAAATCCATTCAATTTATCTTAACCACTTGACAACCAGGCCAAAGTAAAAATACGTCATGACCTTGATCTTAAATAACGGTGTCATGGCTATGGCCAATTCTCTGTAAGATAAAAGTGGTCCCGCGGGTGGATTTGCTGTGAGATCACTTTTAAAAGTCCTCCCGCCACTTTCTGGTCATTCACGGGCTTACTCGTCTTTCCTTGACCCAGCTTACCCTGACCCATCGGTGAAGCCCAGGAACGATCCGATGCGGCCGTTAGCTGGGTATGCAGACGAGAGAGGCCAAGATGGCCTCACTCATCTCTTTGCCCTTGGAGGGCAAAAGTTAAAAAATTTATATATAAATATATATATATATTGTTTCTGGCTTTTATAGGTAAATGAGAGTTTTGGGGTCTTTTTGACATCAGTTCTCTTAATAAAGAAGACCTGTCCTCTTTATTCCTTGTAATAGGAAAAAAAAGTGATAAAAAAAAGGGACAGTGAAAAAATAAAAAATAAAATAAATAAGAAAAAAAAATTTAAACTGCCCCATCCCTCATCCCAGAAGCGAACGCATATGTAAGTTGCGTAAGCATATGTAAACGGTATTAAAACCACACATGTGAGGTATTGCTGTGAGCATTAGAGCGAGAGCAATAATTCTAGCACAGGACCTCCTCTGTAACTCTAATAGGTGGAGATTTTTAAGTAGCATAGTTTGTGGCCATTCCACGAGCGTGCACAATTTTAAATAGTGACATGTTAGGTATCTATTTACTCAGGTTAACCTTATCTTTCACATTATACAAAACATTGATTACATTTATTCATTCATTAAAGGGTATGTTTTCCCAAAAAAATTGTGTTTGAAAGACCGCTGCATAAATACTGTGTAACCTAAAATATTGCAACTATTGCCATGTTATTCTCTAGGCTCTCTGCTGTATAATGTTTGGGGGTTCTAAGTAATTTTCTAGCACAAAACACTAATGTAAGTGAATGTGCCAGGTGAAATCAGCAACCCCCTGCTTCCTTAGCAACCATTGACAGCAGGAAGATGTCATATTTGTTCTCACCAAACCCCTTAAATGTCTGGTGCTCAGACAAATACTCAGCTTATCCCTAGTTGGCCTAGAGACCCTAAATGGGCCTCAAACATGTCTGCCTTTGTTCATCTATGTTACATGGTGGATTGGTGGATCTAGTAGTTTACACAATGAGATGAGGTTCTATATTTTAGGCTTATAGGTAGTGACAAGGACACGGCATTTCAAGATCAACAGATATTCTCTGCATTTGCTAAAAAAGGCTCCTAGTCTAAAAAGTAAAAACTAATGCAGCCACCACATCCGAGGACTGGTTAGCTGAAACATATAACATTTTTGTTTTTGGCTCTAGATACAATTTAAGTTGGGTTTAAGAACATTAATGCACGTCCTTCATAAAAATGATAATAACATTACAATTGTTACCTGTTTTTCTCACAAAGACACCCTTACCTATTAAATCAGGAGAATGGCTCACTGAAACCTAGTTTGCAAAACATGCACAATGTTTATTACCCAATGTCCTCTTTGCATTATATGCACTATCCTTATAGTTATTAGTTCTGTTTTCTTCTATGTAAGGTTTCATCAAACATTATGCTGTTCCATTAAGGTGTCTAATCCCTATAATTGATAAGTAGGTAGGATATAACATGTTATTAGCACTTAAATGGAATCTACAGTTACATTCTCATTTCATCTCCAATTTGCCCAGCTAATACCCACAGAACACAATAATATTAACTTACGAGCCTTGCTGTCACAAAAGGTTACACTTAACAATCCGTACAGCCTCACTTTGCTATCTTAATCAAATTCTGAACAGACCGGAGGCTGAAACGAGAATGAATCCTGTTAAACTGAGCTGCAGATAATTTGGAGAGACATCCTTTTCCACCGTACAAAGACAATGTGACCTTGTCAATCTAAAACTTGAGGCTTCTAAGATTGTCAATTATGATTTGGTAAGTAGAAAAGTGCTTAAAGAGCAACTTTACCTAAAATAAACCTCTGTTTTGGTCAAAGTGGGGCAGAATTTGTTTTCTTTTTTTTTTTATTTCCACCTACCCAACTCCACATTTCTGATTTTCTCCCCCCTTATCTCTGTCTTACACTTAAGATGTCTTCTTCCCATACTTCTTTATAAGTCTTGTTTTGCTGTCCAGGACCTCAGCAGAGAGATCCCTCTCATCCATGGCGTGATTGTGATAGGTGAAGTCAAGATTTTATGTTAAGCTACTGTTGGCCCTGTCCTTAGTCAGTTTTTTTTTTACATATTCTAATGGAGAATCTACTGGTGGGAAGCACTATGAGCTAAAGCTCCTACAAAAACATTAAAAAAACTCTACAAAAAAATAAACAAAAACTAGACTGTCTAATCTATCTATCTGTGTTTATGGAACTGTTTTTAAAGGAATTGTGGGGGTCCAGTTTTCAATTATTACACAGCAAATAACTTCTGTAAATACCAGTCTCTTTTTTCTTTTAGGTTTCGGGGGATCCCCAATTCCTTACCCTTAATTTCCTCATCCCATATCACCCTTTTATGCTTCTGATTCCCTCTATTTTTACATTTCCAACTCGTTTCCCGCATTTCCAACTCGTTTCTTTTACAGTCCCATCTTACAATTCCTATTCTCCCCGCTCACACACTTCTGATTGCTTCATCTGTCTTCTCCCTTTCTCCAGCTTGATTTCCATCTTCCATACTCCCAGCCTACACTTTCAATTCTCTCCTTCTGTCCTGCTCACTTTCCTGCTACATTTCCAATTCTCTACAGCCTCACTCCAGTCTTACCCTTCTAATTCCTTCTTCTCACACTCCTACGCTTCTGATTCCCCCTTTTCTCATTCTTCGTCAATAATGCACTGTTTTTTTTTTTAGGAGATATAACAACAGTCAGTCCAACGCAGGGGCTAAAACATCGAAAAGAATGTGTAACCATGTAGAATGGAATGGACAAACATTTATATGATTAGGTCTTTTTGGTCCCATAGGAGGAAGTCAATTAAGACTTCTTATGAGCCTAGAGTAACGGGTGGGTGGTCCAAGCCACTATATAGGCAGATAGGTCCAAGCAAGAAAAGATGGGGATGGTCTAAAAAACAGTGGAAAGTTGGGAATTATAGTGAGAGCAAAAGTTATAGCGTCTACAAAATAGGGAATACATTTATGGCATTTTTATTACTATATATTTTTTTTTTTTACTAGTAATCGCAGTGATCTGCAATTTTTAGTAGGACTGCAACATTGCAGTGGACAGATCGGACACTTTTGACACTTTTTGGGACCAATGACATTTATACAGTGATCAGTGCTATAAAAATGCACTGATTACTGTATAAATGTCACTGGCAAGGAAAGGGCTAACACTAGGGGGCGATAAGGGGTTAAGTGTTCCATAGGGAGGTGTTTCTAACTGCGAGGGGAGTGGACTGACTAGGGGAAGAGGGAGAACACTGTTCCCAATCACTGGGAACAGCAGATCTCTCTCCACTTCGCTGTCAGAACGGGGATCTGTTTGTTTACATTAACAGATCCTCGTTCTTGCTCTCTGTGGAGCAATTGCTGGTGGCCAGCGGACATCGTGGCTGCCGGCCACGCGCATTGGCTCCGTGGATGTACAGCGGGCGCATGCCTGCTAACCTCTTTCCCTCGACCGACGTACAATGATGGCGATTCACGAGAACGTGCCGACCTACCGCAGTAAAATGGTGGCGGCTGGTCGGCAAGTGGTTAACCAGCATAAAATTCATACAGTCTTTGGCTTCTCGAAAGGGGTCTATGGACTTCTTCCAGGCTTTGACAATCATTTGTATCACGGTAGGAAAAAAAATATGTAGCCCTGAAATTGTGTGGTGAGGGCTATCCCCATAACCTTAGGGGATATTATATGAAACAGGGTTTGAAGGAGGACAAATGTTTTAGACCAAAATGAGGTCAAATTTGGACAGGACCACCAGATGTGTAATACCTTGACCACATTCCCTTAAACACTGGTTGCTGTAGCTCGGGGGAGTATGAGTTATTCGAGCGGGTACTTCATTTTCTTCTTTACTTCAAAATTTTCTCCGCTTACATTTCTGTCTTACCCCTTCAACCTCTACCTTTCACATTAATTTCCCACACTTCTGATTCTATCCTCATTTCTTCCCTACACTTTTAATTCTTCCCTTCCACACACCTTTACTACACTTCCAGTTCTTCCCTTCCACATTCCTTCACTTCACTTCAGATTCCCTTTTTCCACTCTTTACCGCACTTTCAATTGTCTTCTCCCATGCTCCAGTTTTACACTTTTCGAATTTCTTATTCTATTCTTCTGTCCTACACTTCAGATTTCTTCCCCCAACATTCTAATCCTCCTCCCACATGCAAAACTTACATTTACAATGTTCTCCACCAAAACTCCTGCCTGTCAATTCCGATTCCCTTTACCCACACTCCAGTTTTACATTTCTGATTCATCCCTCACTTCTGTCTTGCACTTCAGATGCCTTCTTTCCTTACTTTTTTCTTGGTCTTTATTGCTGTGTGGGAGCCTAGCAGAGAGATCTTCTCTTATCCATAGTATTATTGTGAAGAAGGCATCTTCCCATACTTATTTCTTACTCTTCCAATTCCCTCCTCCCTTTCCTCCTGCTTATACTTCTGACCCCCCATACTCATTTCATGTGATTCCCTGTCAAGCTATGGACATCTATTTTATTAGAGTGAATGGTGGCCATGGCATGCGTGTATGTATAGGTCAGCAAATTTCCGAACATTATGGCCAGAGTCTGTGCGGTGGTCAGATGGGCTGTATGGTGGAGAACAGCAATCAAGATACTTGACAATTATTGAAATGGGTTGGGTGGTTGTAGAAAAGGATTAGAACATTAAGTTAAAAATGAATCCCAGTCCACAGCAGCCTCAGAATGACAAGTGTCTCTTTTAAAGAAAAAAAATCTCTTTCTGATGTATGATATAAAATACTTTAAAGTATGTAATATATGGACAATTTTTATCTAGTAGTATAGTAGTTATATATGTAGCACCCTGGTCCTAAACAGGGCTGCTAAAAAATTTAGTTGTGCTAGGTGGTAACTAGCCTGGCTAATTGGTAGGGGGTCTACTGACTTTACCCTAAGCCTGGGTCTGGTGTAGTTCCTCTCTTCTGTCACAAGGCTGCATTGCTGCCTCTGACATTAGAATGATGGATTACAGATAGCACAGGTTATGAATAGATATGTTATCTCAGCCAATCAGCAGGGGTTTCTTTCGGCCCCAGAGCATGCTGGGATAAACTATTTATTCAGGAGGACTCAGGTGATCGGGGTTCTGAGCCAACTGGGTGGCCGCCTGGGTGAACGTGTGTGTCGCATGGCTCCAGGTTGCTAGGCCAGAAGCTAAAGGCTAACTGGCGCCCAATCATTCCACCTTGCACTACACCCACCATGCCTACTAACCTGCACCCTGAGGAGGAATGCCAGCTGCCCCTGACTCTGGAGGTCACCATCAGGCCTCTGGAGGACGGGGGCATCGCTACATATATAAAAGATGGGGTATTTTCTTGACACTCATTGTGAAGTAGTTTGGAAAAGTTACAGAACATCTTCAGCATCATAGAAGAAGTGAAGTTGAATGTGACTAATTACTACTAGATACACCATGATCTGGATAAATGAGAATCTTCACAGATATTGTTGCACTTTGCCAGATATTCTTGAAACCCTTCCTTTTTTCATTAACTTTGCTTGAAAACAACAATTTCTTCCATATTCAAAATATAAATGATGCCAATGAAAAGGCACTAAATTCTGGAAGTATCACTGTCCCCACCAGCTAGCTAAACATAGCCAAGGCTGGCTACATGTTGCAGCAAGGGATAATTATGTAGTGGCGCCTCATACAAATACTCTGCGGACAGGCACAATTGCTGCAGCTAAATGAGCTTTCATGATATTGTCGACTCTAATGATATCCGGCCTTGGTTTCTGAGGTAAATGCCACAAGGGCAGTAGTCTGTTTCAATCACGGCCCAGTTATAAAGCTCTTTGGCTGCTGCGCTGTTGCTTCCTTACCGGTGTAAAACAAAGTGACACACAGAAGACTGAAAGGCGCAACTTCGAGGAGAATAACTCAGCCGGCCAGCTGTTGGGCCTAATCCCATTTCCTCACGTCTCCTCGGCTGTTGCCAAGCATCATCGTGGTGAGGAGCCTACGTGATATGTTTTCAGCGGTTTTGTTCTCAGCGAGGAACAAATGTCTCGTAATGTAAACAGAGCGTTCCCAGAGCCACCTCACGGCAACCTAAATTGCGTCACAGAAGCTTTTCCGAAGTCCAGATAACATTTGGCCTTTCTATCGGAGAGGAAACGTAATGGGTTTTGGACAATTTTGATTATTTCTTATAACCGTTTATAATCTAATTTGTATACATTTATTATCTGTGTTTTTACTATAAATAACAGTATATAATAATAATAATTATTATATACAGTATATATGTAGCCAAGATCCCCCTTAGGGGTGGCTGGTTGCTGTGGTCCACCTGTCACTCTGTCCTCAATTATACATTTCCTTTCATCCGGAGTCACGGAACAGGCCGGTGCTCTTTTGTTGTTTATTAAGGGATGAAACTTGGATGGGGCAGGGGTGATTGTGGGATGCCCAATGGATCAAAGTTAATGGGACCTCCTATATATACTTCCATATAAACTATATATACACTCTTCTTTCTCTCTAGCACAAACTTGCTTTAATTCTCACTTTTTCTCCAGGTTCCTCTCTTCTGTGCATACTTGGTCCCGGCCTAGCTAGCACATGGTGAGGCCTACGTTTCTGTTAGCAGGGCCTCCGGACCACCCATTACAGGCAGGAGACATGGGCCCCCAGGGTGTAGCAAAGTACATTTGTGCTAGCTAGGGTTGATGGACTACAGATCTCAGCCCATCCTCTTCCAGGCCACCTCAGCCCTCATGGCTGCTCCAGCCTACTCCACTTGCCCAGTGGCACCACTACCCTGACTGGCTCCTGTAACCTTCTCAGACTGGCCACTGTATCCTCCCATCCTGCTCCAGTCTACTCCTTCCAGCTCCCAGGTTGTGTCACTCACCGACATTGGTGGATTCTTTACAGAACCCTTTTCCTGTACCCTTTTCTGTTGCTCTTCTGCTCTTTGGTCAGTACACCTCTGTGTATTGTAAGAGGGGTTCTTTCCACTTCCCGAGCCTCCAGGCCCAAAGTCACCCCCCCAGACTGGGGACTCCCTCAGGGCATCCACAGCACCTGCTACATCTGAAGCTCTTCCACCCGACACTCTCCTCCCACCACTAGGCAGAACACAGTATTTAAAGAGACCTGCCCTCTGCCAATCCAGGTTGGGGATTGGTCAGGGCTCCTTAACATACTTCAGAAAGCTTCACCCCCTCTTTCCACCCCCTTTCCAGATCATTCTGAAGAGAGGGGGAGGAGTAACCAAGGGATGTTCCTTCCTGCAGTCTCCAGCTCTTCCTGGGCCATTCCTTTGCTCAAATCAAAACAATTAGGCCTGCACATCAGTCAAGCTTGAATAAATGTGCCTCTCCTAGCAAAAATCTATCACCAAAGCACCTATCTACAATGGGGGCTCTACATATATACAGTATCTCACAAAAGTGAGTACAACCCTCACATTTTTGTAAATATTTTATTATATCTTTTCATGTGACACTTTGCTACAATATAAAATATTGAGTGTACAGCTCGTATAACAGTGCAGTCCCCTCAAAATAACTCCATTAATGTCTAAACCGCTGGTAACAAAAGTGAGTACAACCCTAAGTGAAAATGTCCAAATTGGGCCCAAAGTGTCAATATTTTGTGTGGCCTTTCAGTGCCCATCAGTGCCTGCTCATCAGTGCTCCCCATCAATGCCCATCAGTGCTGCTCATCAATGCCCATAAGTGCCTCCTATCAGTGCCATCCATCAATGCCCATCAGTGCCAGCCATCGGTGCCCAACAAGTGCCACCTATCCATGCTGCCTATCAGTGCCCACCAGTGCCACCCATCAGTGCCACATATCAGTGCCACCTATCAGTGTCCATAAGTGCAGCATATTAGTGCCTCCTCATCACTGCCACCTAATCAGTGCCCATAAGTGCCACCTCATCAGTGCTCATAAGTGCCACCTCATCAATGCCCATCAGTGCAGCCTATCAGTGCCCATCAGTACAGCCTCATCAGTGCACATCAGTGAAGGAGAAAAAATACTTACCGTATATACTCGCGTATAAGTCGACCCGTGTATAAGCCGACCCCCCTACTTTTGCCCAAAAATATGGGAAAACTTATTGACCCGCGTATAAGCCTAGGGTGTGAAATGTAGCAGCCAGAACACAGGGACAGGGAGCCAGAACACAGGGACAGGGTGCCAGAACACAGGGACAGGGTGCCAGGACACAGGGATTTTAATGCCAGGACACAGGGATATTAATGCCAGGACAAAGAGACTGTAGCCAGAACACATAAGGGATGAGTAAGGTAGTTTAGTTTCACAGAGCTGTGCTGCTTCTAAGAGCCGTTCTGTGCTTTGTAAGTGTGACTAATCACATTGGAATGCAGATAATGCTGAGAGAGAGCTGCAGCTCTTCACTGAGATCAGGAGGTGGGCGGGACTGAACAGCTAACATCAGCTTGTCCCGCCCACCTCCTGACATCAAGCTGAGAATCTGACACCTCTCTCAGCATTCTCTGCATTCCAATGTGATTAGTCACAGTTACAAGCACAGAACGGCTCTTAGAAGCAGCATGGCTCTGTTTAATGTGAAACTACTGATCACCACAGACACTGACTCGGGTATAAGTCGAGGGGGGTCTTTTTCAGCACAAAAAATGTGCTGAAAAACTCGACTTATACACGAGTATATACGGTATTTACAAAATTTACTGAAAGAAACTAAGAAAAACTTTTTTTTTTTCAAAATTTGCGGTCTTTTTTTTTTTATTTTTAGTAAAAAATAGAAACCCAGCAGTGATTAAATACCACCAAAAGAAAGCTCTATTTGTGTGAAGAACATCATAAAAAATGTCATATTGGTACAGTGTAGCATGACCGCGCAATTCACGACAGCGCTGAAAACTGAAAAATGGCCTGGTCAGGAAGGGGGTGAAGGTGCCCAGTATTGAGGTGGTTAATCATCAACCATGTGAGTTGCTAAATGTTGTACCTTCATTAAATGTAACCATATTACAAAGGCACCTCTCTTCTTTTTTATACTCTGTAGCTCCTGCTGAATTTTGCTTCTACACTTGTGGAGGCGGCCATTTGTGTATGGACATTTTATGATTACACAACCTATCACATTGCCATAATATTTTTATATGGACTATAAACTGGAGGACTAATGAATAAATGGCTGTGAAACAAATCATCTCAGCGTCCATTATTTTTTAGGGGGAAATTCGCTTTGTTATATGAGAGCTTTGGATTACAAGCATGTTTCCGGAACAAATTATGCTCGCAATCCAAGGTTTTACTGTATATAAACATTTTACTTGATTGATTAATTGTTATGAATGTTTTTTTTGGTTTAAAAAGAATAAAAACACAGTTTAGAATAATAATAACATATTAAAATCTATATGAGATTTTACTGATTGAGTTTGGACGGACTAAGAACATTATTGCCTTAGAGACAAATCATTATATAATGCTTTTCAGCATAGAGAGCCAGCCACCTTACGCATGGTTCTTCCAAATGTCGCAAAGATGAAACTCTGGCAAGGTTAGCACAGGAAAGTGCCTCATATTTCCTGGTAATTTGTGTCTCACTGTGGTTCATTGCTGTGACTTAGACGTTTCTTCATCCTGGCATCAGGGAAGCAAAAAAGGTTTGCCTATTATGTGAACAAATCGTCTCAATAAAAGACCTCGGCCTGCAGCCGACTGGCGGAGGACTTCCATCTTTCACACTTTGTGATGGGTTTTTTTTTCGTAGAACGTGCTATCTTTGTTTGTCATAATAAATCTGTCGGTTTAAATGTCACATTTATTTTACATCAATTGAGCATGGAACATTGCGTACTTTGAAGAGCTGCGTCCCAGAGGCCTGAAAATTTAGGTGCACATTACAGAAAATGCTCTCATTTGTTCCTTCATCGAGAATTACAGCAATATATTATATAAGTGACAATGTGTGTGTGTGTTAAGTGGAGGGAGGAGAAAAAATGAAGCAAAACTGATGAAACCTTTATCTGCTTAGGTTTTCGGAATTACCTTCTTTAAAGCTGAATTCTAGATTCCCTTAGAAAAGCACAGCTTACAGGCATCAGGCAGATAAATGTGGAGAACCTAAAGCCAATCTGTTTAAAAAAAGGGATCTTGCAAAAAATACTGTTCAGATGTTCCTCTCCGGTGGGCCCTAACTGTTATTGTCTTGCTCATGAGCTATGGCCTTTGGGAGAATCTTGGCATCCAACACTTCTGGGAAATGGTTGCCTGCATGTCCCGCCACACACAGTTGTTCCATCCACCAGCCCCTTTGTCACTGCAGGATACACTAGTGTGCATATGAAGATAATGCACAGCACATAATAAATCTTAAAAGGTTGCAGAGGTTGTAGTTGACATTGAAGTTGACCCCTGAGAAGATTCCAGTGAAGGCCTCATGTCAGACATTACTAGTCACAGCTTCTTCTGTGCAGCAGGCAACATTTGCTTCATCAGGCATCACATGCCTGATGAAGGGGCACTGCGTGGCTGCGAAACGTTGCACTTTTCTGTGATGTGATCTCTTCAATAAAGAATACTTTGGACAAGGATCCACGTTGTGCTGATGAATATGTACAATGGCAACATTTGCCTAAACACAGTCAAGTGTCTTAGCAGTCCTCCTTCTCATCTAGGAGTAATTATGTTGAGAAATTCTTGCCCAGCCCAGTCCAACCAGCATCCTGTATGCCTGTCTTCCCGAGGCTGAAAAATTGGCAAGACTGCCAAGGTCTATAGTTCTGCATAAAAGCCAAAGCCACTTAAGGAACAAGCATTTTCAGGCACTTTTTGTTTACAAGAAACAATCAGTATTATCTGCTAAAAATGACTTAGAACTCCCAAACACTATATATTTTTTTTTTTAGCAGAGACCCTAGAGAATAAAATGGTGATTGTCACACGGTATTTGCTCAGCGTTTTTTTAAATGCAATTTTTATGGAAAAAATACACTTTTAATGCAAAAAAAGTAATATATAACCCAATTTTTTGGTAAAGTATAAAAGAAGATGTTACGCAAGTAAATAGATACCTAACATGTCACACTTAAAAATTGCGCACGCTCGTGGAATGGCAACAAACTACAATACTTAAATATCTCCATAGGCGATGCTTTAAACATTTTTACAGGTTACCAGTTACAGAGGTGGTCTAACACTAGAATTATTGCTCTCGTTATAAGGTTTGTGGTGCAAACACCTTTAACATACGTGTGCATGATTTATGTATGCATTTGCTCCTGCGCACGAGCATGGAGGGATGAGGGTGCTTTAAATATTTTTTTTTTACACTGTCCTTTTAATTATTTTTGAACTACTTTTATTCCTATTAAATGGAATGTAAACATCAATTGTAATAGAAATGGAATGTCAGGTCCTCTTTATGGAGAGATCTGGGGTTTAGAAAACCCAAAATCTCTCCCCTACCTTTGAAAGCAAAAGATAAAAAAAAAATTGATTCTTTGCTTTAAAAAAAAAACATTCTTCTCTTCTGCATTACAACGGAAGTGACATCATGACGTTTCTCCGGTCCTCCTAGATCAGGCATCCTCAAACTACGGCCCTCTAGCTGTTGCGAAACTACACATCCCATGAGGCATTGTAAAACTCTGACATTCACAGACATGACTAGGCATGATGGGAATTGTAGTTCCTGAACAACTGGAGGGCCATAGTTTGAGGACCCCTGTCCTAGATCATAGAGGTGATCAGAGATGGTCTGGTCTCTCTTCACCTCTATGGCCAGCCTACAGGTGTAAGGGTGTTCCTACCTCTCAATATATCACATTATTCTTTAAAAAAACTGATGAGCTACTAAAGACAGAGTAGATAAGCTGTAAAATTAGGGTAATGTTTATTTCCTGTACTGTTGCTCTTTCCTGATAACTTCTATCCACTGCACTGCTTTCAAATAATGCACAGACTATACAGACAGCTGTCTTGCTATCTGTCCATGATTTAGGCATACTGTACTTTGTGTTGAGATTAGGGGCAATGTATTATAATAGTTCCGTGATGACGCTTTGGCACAGGAAGCGAAACGCGTTGACGTCACTTCCAGCCCTTCGCAGCTGTACACGTCACGTCTGCCGGCGGTGTGAGAGAGGCGGACGCTCGCCAAACTAGTCACCACGCTGTGTTATCAATCTATGCAGTTTAACATGGAATTCCTGTAAGTAGAATTTTTTATGCGCAAATAAACTAGTCTTTTTATGGTTTACACTATGAGTGTTCCCTTGCTTTTTCGAGTCATCTAGGTTTGATACTTTCTGGGAAACAGCATTATATACACCTGCTTCAGTGTTCAGCCAGAAACCACCTATAACCATCACCCTGCGTTTTTGACCTGCTGACTGCAAAGCAGTAGGTCCATTCCTTCCGGTGAGTGGGGACACAAGAGGGGTCCTGGCACTTGGCACGTTTTTTGCACACTTTGCACATATCTCTATGAAGCACTGAAGAGCACAATTGTCACTTTATCACATCATCAGCCAATTATATATATTTTACAGACAGTTATGGACTATTTTTTGCACCTGATTTAGTTATGATTACGGTTGAACATTTTACTTACTTTATCATTATGGATTATATATATATTTATATTGTTTTTCACTGTTTAATTATCTGCACGAGGTTGGCGCTGAAGTTGTGTTTATTATATTATAATAGTTGACACTTATAGGTGTGAAAGGGAGAGAAGTGACTGGTGGGCCCATCGATAGTTTGTGTAGTGCCTTCTACCATAGGCGGGTGCTTAGGAGTAGATTTTTGTGGAGAGTAGGAAAAATTTAGTCAGGCCTGGCCTGGTTGTTTTGATTCTGGGCAGGGGAGTAGCCTAGGGAGGACTGGAGACTGCAGGAAGCAACACCCCTTAGCTACCCATGCCCCTCTTCCTCAGAAAGCTCTGAAAAAGGGGATGGGAAGAGGAGGTAAGGCTTTCTGATGTATGTTAAGGAGCCCTGACCAATCCCCAACTTGGATTGGCAAGGTGCAGGCCTCCTTAAATACTGTGGTCTGACCAGTGGGGGGAGGAAAAGTTTGGGTGGAAGAGACAGAGCTGAAGTAGTGTGAAGGCTGTCAGGGCCTGAGGGGGCCCCTAGTCTCTGGGGGGGGGGGGGGGTGACCTCAGCCTGGGAGAGCTCTGATGCAGCCAGGAGGAGAGAGAGATCTGGAGGAGAGGCACAAGGGCAAGCGGAAGAGAACAGCAGGAGTGAGAACACTACTGAGAGATCTCTGGGAGGAACTACAAGTAACAGTGACACAACCTAAGGGAGTGAGATGCACAAGACAGATTGGGAAGAAGACAGTCTGGAAAAGGTGCCAGAGGAGACTGGGGCCTGGTGTCATTGACAGTGTGCGGATGGGCTGGGAGTTGTAGTCCATCATGGCTAGCGAGCACCAACTATCTAACTTTGCTACACAAGGGGAACCCCAACCCCATACCCACAAAGGGTGGTCCGGAGGCCTGATAAATCTACATCAGGTCTCATATGTGCTAGTTAGGCCGCACAAGTCTGTTTGGAGGCCAGGTAAATTTCCTTCCAGGCCTCGCCAGTGAGAAGCAAGAAGTGTGCTGGAGAGAGGAACTAAGAGTTATCAGAGAAGCAAGAAGTGTGCTGCAGTGAAGTCGGAGAAGTGTTTATACTGGAGAGTGTATATAGTGGTCCCGTGTATAGAACTGTTTGATCTTTGGCCATCCCATAACTATCCCAATCCCTAGCCAAGTTTAATCCCAAAATAAAAACAACAAAAACAAAGAGCAAGCCTGTTTTCTGACTCCGGATGCCAGGAGAAGTGTGATTGAGGGCAGTTGTGAGCAGCTCAACCACATCAACCAGCTACCCCTAAGGGTGACATTGACTACACTATCTCACAAAAGTGAATACACCCCTCACATTTTTGTAAATATTTTATTGTATCTTTTCATGTGACAACACTGAAGAAATTACACTTTGCTACAATGTAAAGTAGTGAGTGTACAGCTTGTATAACAGTGTAAATTTGTTGTCCCCTCAAAATAACTCAACACACAGCCATTAATGTCTAAACCACTGACAACAAAAGTGAGTACACCCCTAATGGAAATTGTCCTTATTGGGCCAAAAGTGTAAATATTTTATGTGCCCACCATTATTTTCCAGCACTGCCTTAACCCTATTGGGCATGGAGTTCACCAGAACTTCACAGGTTGCCACTGAAGTCCTCTTCCTCTCCTCCATGACAACATCACCGAGCTAATGGATGTTAGAGACCTTGCACTCCTCCACCTTCCATTTGAGGATGCCCCATAGATGCTCAGTAGGGTTTAGGTCTGGCGACATGCTTGGCCAGTCCATCACCTTTACCCTCAGCTTCTTTAGCAAGGCACTGGTCTTCTTGGAGGTGTGTTTGGGGTCATTATCATGTTGGAATACTGCCCTGCGGCCCAGTCTCTGAAGGGAGGGGATCATGCTTTGCTTCAGTATGTCACAGTACATGTTGGCATTCATGGTTCCCTCAATGAACTGTGGCTCCCCAGTGCCAGCAGCACTCATGCAGCCCTAGACCATGACACTTGACTGTAAGCAAGACACACTTGTCTTTGTACTCCTCACCTGGTTGCCACCACACACGCTTGACACCATCTGAACCAATTAAGTTTATCTTGGTCTCATCAGAGCACAGGACATGGTTCCAGTAATCCATGTCCTTAGCCTGCTTGTCTTCAGCAAACTGTTTGTGGGCTTTCTTGTGAATCATCTTTAGAAGAGGCTTCCTTCTGCGACAGCAGTCATGCAGACCAATTTGATGCAGTGTATGGTCTGAGCACTGACAGGCTGCCCCCCACCCCTTCAACTTCTGAAGCAATGCTAGCAGCACTCATACGTCTATTACCCAAAGGCAACCTCTGAATAGGACGCTGAGCGTGTGCACTCAACTTCTTTGGCCTGTTCTGAGTGTAACCTGTCCTATTAAACCGCTGTATGGTCTTGGCCACCGTGCTGCAGCTTAGTTCCAGAGTCTTGACAATCTTCTTATAACCTAGGCCATCTTTATGTAGAGCAACAATTATTTTTTCAGATCCTCAGAGAGGTTTTTGCCATGAGGTGATATGTTGAACATCCAGTGACCAGTATCAGAGATTGAGAGAGATAACACCAAATTTAACACACCTGCTCCCCATTCACACCTGAGACCTTGTAACACTAACGAGTCATGTGACAACGGGGAAGGAAAATGGCTAATGGGCCCAATTTGGACATTTTCACTTAGGGGTGTACTCACTTTTGTTGCCAGTGGTTTAGATATTAATGGCTGTGTGTTGAGTTATTTTGAGGGGACAGCAAATTTACAATGTTATACAAGCTGTACACTCACTCCTTTACATTGTAGCAAAGTGTCATTTCTTCAGTGTTGTCACATGAAAAGATAGAATAAAATATTTACAAAAATGTGAAGGGTGTACTCACTTTGGCAAAGAAGCCAATTATTTGTAGTTACACCTCAGATTGAAAGAGTGCATTCTAAAGTCTTTTTTAGGCTATGTCTTGTTTCTCGTCTTGCTATTTCATAAATTGCTTTTAAACTTTAAAGACAGGTCTTGTAGCATACTCTGGTGAGCATGAGGTTGCTACTTGGTTCAGGGTGTGACTTAGGCAACATTTTATTGTCAAACATTTGTGGAAACCTGACATTCACACCAATAACAGGATTGTTGGACAAAGCCATGACCATTAATTGAAGTCCCCCCCACACCCTTTGTGACTACAACAGTTGTGAGAGGAGCAGACCTGGCTTTCAATTTCTTTCCAATTCATCCCAAAGGTCAGGTCTCTGGGCAGGCTACTCAAGTTACTCCATTTTAGACTAGTCAAACCATGTCTCAATGGAGCTGGCTTTGTATTGTACACAAGAGAATTCTGGAAGAGAAAAGGGCCTTCCCCAAATTGTTGCTACAAGATTGGAAATGTAAAGTTATGTAAATGTCCAGACTGTACATATTAAGTTACTCCATGTTAGACTAGTCAAATTGTGTCTTTATGGAGCTGGCTTTGTACACAGCGGCATTCTGGAAGAGAAAATTACCTTCCCCAAAAGTTGGAAATGCACAGTTATCTAAATATTCAGACTGTACATATTAAGTTCTTGAAGTCTTTCCTAATGACTCTTCTCCAAATTGTTGCCACAAGGTTGGAAATGCACAGTTGTCTAAATGTCCAGACTGTACATATTATGTTACTACATGTTAGACTAGTCAAACCGTGTCTTTATGGAGCTAGCTTTGTACATAGGGGCATTCTGGAAGAGAAAAAAGTCTTCTCCAAAAATTGTAAATGCACAGTTGTCTAAATGCCCAGACTGTACGTATTAAAGGGGTTGTAAACCCTCCCTGTTTTTCACCTTAATGAATTCTATGCAATAACTGCTTACCAGATGTAAGCGCATGAGCGATTTGGCTGTACCCCAGCCCGGGTCCCCGCTGGGTATATGTACGACAATCTTGGGGTCCTGATGTAGCAGAGTTGGCTTGGGTGAACCACAGAGGTAGTGGAAAGGGCTAACTGAATCCGCCTCCCACCGTTTGTGGGATAGCAGTCCAATACAGTTCTCTACACCCCCAGGTAAACTCACCATGGCACCCAAAGAAAGAGAAGGTACTGATAGTGTGATAACGTTTCAGTGGATTTAATAAATAAAAGTATTGCGCTTACATCAGATAAAAACAACAAGGGCGTCCAAAAACATTAAGCCGGCCGGCTGTAGACTTCAAACACTCAATGGCAGTGACGTCAGCGCGTTTTCCCCGACGTACGTTCCAGCCCCATGACTATGTCTCGGTAGATGAAACGTACGTCGGGGAAGACCCGCAGACGTCACTGCCATTGAGTGTTTGAAGTCTACAGCCGGCCGGCTTAATGTTTTTGGACGCCCTTGTTGTTTTTATCTGATGTAAGTGATCAGATCAGACTAAGGGTCCCTTAGTCTGCCTGTAAAAGGGTGCATCTCTGTGATGTTTAGAACATAGCCAGAGCAAAATAACATTTGTGAAAGAAAAATTGTAATTTATTATCGCGGCTGTAATGTATTGCTGACTTCCGGCAATATACAGAAAAATCACCCCCCCCCCCCACAGTCCATATCAGGCCCTTTGGGTCTGGTTTGGATTTTAAGGATAACCCCGCGCCAAAATTAAAAAAAATGATGTGGGGTCCCCCATAAAATCCAAACCAGACCCTTATCCGAGCATGCAGCCTGGATAGGGGGGCCGAGCGAGCGCCCTCCCCCTGAACCTTATCAGGCTACATGCCCTCAACATGGGGAGTATGGGTGCTTTGGGGCAGGGGGGGCTCTGTACCTCCACCCCAAAGCACCTTGTCCCCATGTTGATGGGGAAAAGAGCCTCTTCCCCACAACCCTGGGCTGTAGTTGTGTGGGTCTGCAGGCGGGGGGGGGGGCTTATCGGAATCTGCTACTAATTCACCAACAAGTGTTAAAAAAAGAAAAAAACACAGGAGACAATTAGGGACAAGTCCTTTATTAAAAAATAAAAATAAGTGTCCCCCGTTGTAATCCATCGTCAATCATGGTGAGCGGCGGACCCGAAAGAAAAAAAACCCAACAGATCCTTATCCATGGGAGGGCTCCCACCGTCTGAGCTCTGTTTGTTGTGACACTTTATTTATATGGCAAGGCGGGGGCATATAAACTGTCATAACAAACACCGGGCAGACATGGAGGAGGATCTGTGCGCACCATCTGCACGCAATGCATTATGGGGTGCTCTGCGACGGCGAAGTTGCTGCAAAAGCCCCATAATGTTCTAAATTCGACAAATGGGCGACTCGATCCACGGGCCCATCCCTACCTGTTAGTAGGAGGAATAGTATCCCATCATTGGTATCAGTGGAAGAAATAGTGCCCCCTTGTTGGTGTCAGTGGGAGGAATAGTGCCCCATATCAGTGGAAGGAATAGTTCCCCAAGGGCCAGATAAAGGCTAGAAAGGGCTAATCAAAGGGATGAACTTTGGTTTGTAAATTAGGTTACTTTAACCACTTAAAGACCAGGCCTTTTTTTGACACTTGTTACTTAGTTACAAGTAAAAATCAGTGTTTTTTGCTAGAAAATTACTTAGAACCCCCAAATATTATATACTTTTGTTAGCATAGTCTATAGAGAATAAAATGGCGGTTGTTGCATTATTTTATGTCACACTATACTTACGCAGCGGTCTTTCAAACGCAATTTTTTGGGGGGAGAAAATACACTTTAAAAAAACTAAACAGTAAAGTTAGCCCATTTTTTTGTATAGTGTGAAAGATGATGTGATCTTTATTCTAAGCAAAAAAAATCTGATTCTCATTTTAGCCGGAATCGTGCAGTAAAATTCACATTTTCTGCATCTTATATGTTGCTTATTTTGTCAGTCATGGTGCCAACAAATAAAGTTATAGCAGAATCTCATGATATCTTGGTCTGCTGATCACTTCAACCTTTACAATGGATATGGAATGTGCAGCAGCAGCATGCATCACCTTGTAGAACATTCCAGACTGTGTAATCTGTGATCCAGGAATAAGGCGCTGGATTAAAATGATGCTGATACATCCTGTAGATGGCACAGGCATTTAGAGCGGCAGCTTGAAGAAATCACTTACTTTCTGAAAAGTTTGTTTCTTTGCTAAAAATGTGCAAATTTAATTTAGATTTATATCCCTTTATACTATCTGAATTTAATTATAAGGATTCAGTTCCACTTTAATTAAATCCAATTTTCCAATTTTCAGACAACTAAAAGATCCCACAGCTAATGGCCCTAAATTACTAGCGTGAAAAAATGTCATACTAAATATCTGGCCAACGGCAAAGTGTTCATGTCCTCCAACAAAAGCCGTTTTGGAACTCTTGTGAAGAATTGGTTATTATGGGTTATCTGATGTAACAGTGACATCTTAGTTCCAAATACATGAAAATTCAATTGATATAAATACATTCCAGAACACATAGGAGGGGAGAAGTGCAAAAACAGAGTCTGGGATGTATTCTATTGGCTATTAATGATAGCGCCAATAAAGTGCATGTAAAGGTTTTCTTTTTACAGTGAAACTAAAGTCCACAATTCTTATCTCTGCTTCAACGGTTTGATGCCCACAAGGTCCCTCTAATCAGGCCCGCATCATCTCCCCAGCTTCTTATGAGCACCAGTCTTTGGGCATCGGCTGATGTGGGAAGACGTCATTCCTGCGCATGTGCAGGAGCTCAGTCACCCTAACACAAAGGCATTGAGCCGGAATGTAAACTTGCAAAACTAAGCATGCTCAGTATATATTTAAAGAAGACTGTGAGCAGGCTATTGGGTTTATTTTATTCAAAACAAAACCAAAGAAAATTCCCAGCTCAACTCTCCAGCCAATCTGCAACCAACCAAATTATCCTGTCTAAGCCTCGGTTCACATAGGTCCCATGCGGGAACCCTGCAAATCCACTGCAGGTTCCCGCATCGCACCCGACTCGCACAGCAGTTCACACTGCCCTATGTGAACTGAAGGGAGGTGTCAATACATTGTTAATGACACCCCCTTTTCAGCTTGCATATTGCAGTGTGAACTGCAAACTCGCACAGAAATCGGATCGAATGGGTATGAACACCCATGCGATCCGATTCTGGTGCAGACCAAAATAAGGGACCTGTGCGAGTTTGGTCCGAATGCAATGCAATATCAGCCATACAATTTGTATGGATGAAATCACATTACATGCACATCGCATATGATTTGCACTGCACTTCGGTACAAAATCCTATGCGATATTGGAGAGCGCACATGTGTGAACCAGGGCTAACAGTTTGCGTTAAAAACAGGGGTTAAGTTTGCACACATTTACAAATACATGCATAAGCTGCAGAGCCACTCCAAGGCACCCCAGTGTTATCTGCAGTCCTAACTAAATTTAAGAGAGCCTCTATAGTGGAAGCACATGTATTCTAATGGATAGATAAAGGGCAGGTGAGCCTGAAGAGAGCCCACCACTCCTTAACCTCTTCATGACCAAGCTATATATATGGCACCCTCCTGTGCCTGTGCTGCCTGCACTCCCCCTGTGGTGTGCATCGACAGTGATCGCAGATCGGGCTAAACAGCCAATCACAGCGGCTCTTTACTACGTGATCAGCTGTGTCCAACCACAGCTGATTGTGGATGTAAGCAGGTTTTGCCGGTTATCGGCAATCCTCCCCTCACCCTGAAAAATGCCAAATCCACACGGGACATCTGAACTGACAATCAGGGCACTGATCATCAGGGTCCTGATGATCAGTGCAGCCCCAACAGTTCCCACCAGTGCTGCCAATCAGTGCCTATCTGTGATGCCTGTCAGTGCCAATCAGTGCCACCTATTAGTGATGCCTTTCAGTGCCACCTATCATTACCACCTATCAGTGCCCATCAGTGCCACCTATTAGTGCCCATCAGTGCCGCCTATCAGTGCCCATCAGTGCTGCATATCAGTGCCCATCAGAAAGTCTCAGGCACAGGGGAACCCAGTACATAGCACAATGGCAACAAAGGTGTCCAGTGTGTACCCTCACCAATATTACATCAGTAACAAACAAATGGCCACTGCCCTCACCTATAATTGGCCACAGCAAGGAGCGCATAGAAGGGCAATGCATGCAAAACAAAACCAAAGAAAACTCCCAGCTCAACTCACTAGCCAGTCTGCAACCAGACTATTGCAGAAGAGACATTGCATGTCTCTTCTTCAATAAAGAGCCTGCCTTCTTGCACCTTTTTAATTTGAGACCTTACTTAAACTTTAAGTTTTAGATAGCATGGAGATGGGTTATACCCATCTATTTGTCCTGGTGATCTTGATCTCTGTGAGGGGACAAAAGTGAGTGAGAAGCTGTCAATGGCGATATCTGTTATAGTGTCTAAGATAGGGTTGCCACCTCATCCCTTTAAACCCGAACACATATTAATTACACAGGTTCTGTGGCTGATTAAGGTGGTAATTAAACTCATTTGGTGCCTTATCTGCATTGCATCAGCCTAAGAACCTGTGTAATTCATATGTGTTTGGGTTTAAAGGGATGAGGTGGCAACCCTAGTCTAAGAGGGGAATTTTCATTACTATGGGACATTTCCTCTTACTTCCTGTTTTGTCTCTGGGATAAGAAGTGCAGGAAAATCTCCTAGACCAGTGGTTCTCAACTTCTGTCCTCGGGACCCACTAACAGGCCAGGTTTTCAGGATAACTGAAATGCATCACAGGTGATATCATTTGCTGCTCAGTGATTGCAGTATTCTGGTCTGCATCTCCCCAAGGTAATACTTAAAATCTGGCCTGTTAGTGGATCCTGAGGACAGGAGTATAGAACCACTGCCCTAGACGGTTCACCAACAGCAAAAAAACTTTAAACACTTTCCTGCTCTATGCACAACTAAACAAATTTTTTTACATACACTTGAATCAAATGAGGCTCAGATATACACGTTGCTTACAACAAGCGAACTTATATTTGCACAAGCAATTTCTTTACAAGCACATAAAATGGTGCATTATATCTTTCAGTTTCAGAAATTGCAAACTATAAAATAAATAGAATTTTTTTTTTAAATAGAACCTTTAAAAACCACCTTGACATCCATTAATGTTGATAAATTGAAAGCAGTGTTTCACAGACATGAAATTCCAGAAGGGTTTGTGTCAAGCAATGGCATTCAGTTTGCTTCAAAAGCATTTGAAAGGTTCACTAAGAACTATGATTTTCAGCATACAGCTTCCGCATCTATCTATTCACACTCAAACAGAAGGCTTTCAAAGGCCATCCATATGCTGTGAGGCTGAAAGGCAAAAATACACCTACTGATGGCACAAGATCTTACATTCAGCTGCTCCTAAGCTGGCAATTGTTGTCCACCCCACCCAGGACTGTAGCCAAGGGTTAATCCTGCCATAGTAAAAACAATATTGGAGGATTAAAGTGAACCTGTGCTATGTCCATACAGAGAAATGTGACATCGCCACTTTAATGCCCCCCTTCCCAACTGGATTTACTCATAATTTCTAACATTCCTTTTCTCCTGCAGTAGGGGTCTCCACATTTTACAGTACCAGGGCCACACTTTATATTTTACAATTGTTTTAATGTTTTACAATCCCCATTAGAGCCTCCTTACATCAGGAGTGCCTATCAGATCCCCCCTTTACATCAAGGTCCCCATCAGAGTCCCAATCAGTGTCCCCCATACATCAGGGTTCCCATAGGATTTCCTCTTACATCAGAGAACCTCTTACATCAGAATTCCCATCAGAGTTGTCAAATGCATCAAAGTCCTCTCTTATATCAGGGTCCCCATCAGAGTTCCCCTTACATCAGGGTCCCTATCAGAGTCCCTGTCACAATCAGGGGTCAGGCTCAAAGACCAGTTACTATAGCAGTAGCGGGACTGCCACCGACCAGACGGATAGGTAAACAGGCAGTCACCCTGGCAGATGACGTGGGCTCATCTGAGGAACAGAGTCTAAGTACTAACCAATGTTCACCAGAGCTCCTGATGGTGGAGATGGATTTTACTGTGTGTTAATATCCAGGTTGGCGGTCCACAAGATTGCCCCACCAGGAGGCGAGCAAGCCTGGGTCCAGAAGCAGATAAAGTAGGTAGGGATCAAGCAGAAGCGTAGTCAGTAAACAAGTCAAAGGTCAGTAATAAATAGTTGCAAGTTGGGATCGGGCAGAAGCATAGTCGAGGAACAAGCCAAAGATCGGTAACAAGTGGTAGCAAAGACAGGGATGGCAGAAAAGAAGACAGAGCAAGATATTGGCTGGAGAAAGCACAATAATTTGGCAAACAGGAGTGCAGAGACATGACTTAAATGAGGATGTCCATGGGAGGAGCAAAGAGTTCAAGGTTCAGCAGAAGTGAAGTCACAAGGCAGGGTTGTCCAATGGATCAGACAGGGTGCTGTCCAGCATCTCAGGTACCTCAGTGAGAAGAGTCAATGCCAGACACAGCAGAGGTCCCAGGTTCAAGTCCAGGCCCTGACAGTCCCCCTTACATGTGTAGGGAAGTTGTTGAAGAAGGGACCATAGACAGCCTCTGCTGACCGTATTCCTCAACCTGTATACATTGATACACCACTGCGGGCTAGATGTAGTTTGGCGACCCCCTGCAAGTAGCTCAAGCAAAATTTTACACAGTGCTATGGACTCTTGTCATGTGACAGTGTTGGTACTTGGTCATTGGCTCAGGTTTTTGTGGTAGTGAGCCCTCATAGAATGCCAAACTATGGTTCCCTAGGGTGTGGACCCAAAACAGCATGGCTTTACTGAGGGCAGATCATGTCAGTCTAATCTGATTGAATTTTTTGACTATATTACCACTGTTTTGGACCAGGGTGGTGCTGTTGACATAGCATATCTTGATTTCAGTAAGGCAATTGATACAGTTCCACATAATGTTTTAATACGAAAGTTGTAAAAGATAAGATTTAACCCTTAGGTGGTTCAGTGGATATGCAGTTGGCTAAAGGATAGATACCAGAGTGTGGTTGTAAAAGGGGTTCACTCAGAACAGAGACAAGTCACTAGTGGGGTACCACACGGCTCTGTACTGGGTCCTGTTCTATTTAATCTCTATGTAAGTGATATAACTAAAGGGTTGTTGGACAAGGTATGTACGTTTGCTGATGAGGGGGTTCCCTGTATGGTAGGGGTCTGCTGGGCCCATACTGGGGGGTATTACAGAGGTATGATGGGGGACACTGCTTCCTGTGGGGTGCTCAGTGTGGGGTGATTAGCTGTGTACTGGCAAGTGTAGGTTTGGAGACTAAGGTGTGCCAGGGGGAAGTTTGGGGTGCTCAAGATGGGGTGGACTAGTTTAGGGTGCCAGGAGAAATGTGGGTCTGCTTTTGAGTGCTATAATTAGGATGGGATTCTTTGGGGTGCAGTGAGTAGGTTGGAGTGCAGTTGGTAAAATGAGGAGTGGATGGGATGACTCTCAGTCTCCGGGGAGGAGAAGAAGTGCCGGACTCCCCTCTCTCCCCCCTCTGCCACCAACTGTCACAGACACACAGCTGTCCCGGTCCCCAACGCATACTTGGGGACTGAGACATAATGCTGTTCTATATTTATGAATACATCCTTAAAGCTGAACTCCAGGATTTCAGCCACTTTGATAAATGTGCAGGCATACTATGAGTAAGTCCAGCAAGGTGCATGATCTCTTTAATTTGCATCTGACAATTTTAAGGGGCTCCAGAAGGATTGCTATCACTATAGTCCGGAGCTCCGATGCTAAACCTTATGGTCTGAGCTCCTTCAGCTGCAGAGTTGCCTGTAGCTGCTGTGCCCAGCACTCCCCTTCTCCTGTTCAATCACAAAGCACTTTATATTTTGTGAACTCAAAAAATACAAAGGCTTTTATGAATGGACAGCAGAGGAGAGGGGCGGGCAGAGATGCTGTGTGTGAAAACACAGTGTCTCTCCTCTGAGAGACTGTAGAGATACAGGTAGCTATTCTTCTGGAGCACCATAAAACAGCCAGATCTACACATCCATGGAGTGGCTTGCACCTCATTGTACCTTATGGCTCGTACACACGGGACGACGATCGTGCGCACGACCGTGTTGAATCGTACGTTGATGGTCGTATGTAGCCCACTGACATGCACACGACGGTCGTACATACAACTTGCGGCCGGCCGAACGTGATGACGCGAACGAGCGTATAATGAGGAAGTAGCGTCACCTTTTGGGCTCCTCTCTAATTTCATGTTAGTTGAAAGTGGACTTGGCGCATGCGTGTTTAGCACAATACAACTTTGTTGAACACAGCTGCTCTACACACGACTCAACGGTCGTATGCGAGCTTGTTGACACGACCAAGTTTTCTAGTCTGCACATACAACTCCCACGAACGACCGTCGTACGTTCAACTGTTGAAAGCGCCGCCACAGACGATCGATTCTGCATGCAACGGTCGTGAGTACGACGTGTTGAACACGATCGTCGTCCCGTGTGTACGAGGCTTAACTCATGGTGTGACTGCACAGTTATCAAAGTGGCTGAATTTCTAGAGTTTGGCCTTAAATGTATTTTATTATATACAAGCAGCACAGTAAGTATCTTAATCAGATTTGGTATCAGGCTCTAGTAGACTGCATAGTATAGGAGAGCATGAAGCAGCAAAGGGAGTTAACTAGATATGCTGACAAGAAGCATGCTGATAGGAGAAGAAAGCAGAGTAACAGCTGGATGAAATTATCACTGTGCTGCTTCTCCTTCACTATCCTGTTGCAGGCTTTGGGCGGATCCATGACAGCCTAGGCTTATTGGAAGTCATTGAATGATGCTGGTTGTCAACCCTGAATACTATTGGCATCTAGTGGGGGAAAAAAGTACTGCAGGAACTAAGGTAAGTATTGCAGCAAAAGCTTGAAAAAAAAATATCTTGAAGGAGTTTTACATCTTTTTGACTGGAGTTCTGCTTCAGGCTTGTTCACATTAAATATTGAACAGAATGACACAGCAGCATTTCACTTGTGTCTTGAATGTCTCCAGATGCAAAGCATAGAATCTGATTGGTAGTTGAAAATGATTCCTACTACTGACTTTTGTGTCATATCAGGCTTCCAGTATGTGATTCAACAGGGGTGTGTTTGGGAACCTCTCTCCTGCATCACAGGGGAGAACAGAGGTTCTCAGATCATCAGATTACCAACAACAGGTAGCAGGATAAACTGGTATGCTATTGTTAGTGGGGGTTTTTTTTCAGCGGGAACGTAGGGGAACACAGCACCTCCAGCACTGACTTTATGTAATGGCAACGGGTGTAGGGATGTTCTGCAGGGTCTATTGATGCTGGCTGTTGGGTATTTACAATTTTAGCTAGAGGGGATCTACTTTTGCAGGGGGGGTCTATTGTTGATGAGGAGGTCTATTATTGCTGTTAAGTGACCTACTGTTGCTGGGGGTGGGTCTTATATTGCTTGGGGGGGTCGGCTTGGTTGCTGGGAGAGATCTGCTATTGAGGGAGGGATCTATTGTTTCTGGCTGATGGAGAGTCTATTGATGCTGGCTGTGGGGAGATCTGTTGTTGCTGCCGAGTCTATTGTTGTGGGTGATCCATTGTTGCTGTCGGAGGGGGGTGCTGCAGGAGGGGGGGTGCTGCTATATTGTTATTGGCTGCAGGGGATCTATTTTACTGTTTTTCTTGTTATCATTACCAAATTCCATACAAATTACTTAGCACCACAAAATAATACTTGGTTCTGTATTCTCTATATGGGCAGTACTGGAAGGTGGGTAGGGTATGGGACCAAGGAACGGTGTTCAGCATACCTCCCAACTTTTTGAGATGGAAATGAGGGACACCTACCAGAAAAAGTATGTTGACATAGGACACGCCCCCCTGACACGCCCCCTTAAAGGAGAATTAACCAAAAATGAAAGATTCGTTAAACCCACAAGGGCTTTTTTTTTTACCTCTTATTCCTTTTATTGGCTTTTGATATTTACAAATGCAGCAATTTATAAATTTGATTAAAGGTTTAGCACTAGGAAACACTTTTTGAAAGATAAATAGTGCATTTTATGTACAACTATGTAGATTAGATCATAATGAGGGACAAATGAAGAGGAAAGAAGGACTGAGGGACATTGCTTCAAAACAGGGACAGTCCCTCAAAATCAGGGACAGTTGGGAGCTATGTGTTCAGAGGTGGGTAGGGGTGGAAAAAAGGGGTGACTCATAAAAGGCGGAGTTCCTGCACCTATTCTCTGAGAAAAAAAGCCCTGGCTATTGTTATGCCTGGACAACAAACTGAATTATTGAGGCCGTTCTCCATGAATCCAGTTCATATTCAGTTTTTAGTTTTGTCTGTAGTGTACCATTAAATAAAGCTAGGAGTGATCTAAGGTCAATATTTGTTTGCACTTTATGCTGGCTACCATAACATGAACATAAAAAAAATAAAATAAAAAAAAAATAAAAGAGGAAAAAAAATCCAGTTTTCACGAAGCCGCGTCCTGCTCGCTTGAGATATTACACACGGGCAGAGGAAGAGATAAACCACACAGCTTTTCCCTAACACAATGATTATTTTCCATTTTCTGGTTTTAGAGGGCGATCAAACAGCTTGCGGATCTTATTATGCTCTCTGGGTTTTATTGCGGACGATGTGTTTTGCAGATACATGTGTAAACATTTCATTGATAATAATGCGGCATAAACCTGTCTCACCCAAGTTCCGCCAATGTTTGTGACCTTGTTTTGTCGGGATGTACAATGCACGCAATCTGACTCCCAATTATATATTACACTCCACGCTACGCTGTAAGTCTGGCATAAACAGAGCTGAGCGCGGCTGACCGTTTTAAAACCGACAGGCTGTATAACGGCTGAACTGCACAGGGTAATATTTTCTAATTGGTATAATTTAATACATTAAATCACAATGATCAAGGCATTTTACATTCCATATTAATGTTGACCTCTAGAAAAGTACAGAACTTTCCAGCCAGTAATACATTTGTTAAAATATCCATTTAAACCCCATTCACACTAGTGCAGCGCGACGCTGGGCATCACACATATGTGTGTATTTGACACATTGTCATGTTTGGAGTATGAGAAATAAACAGTTAGATGTTAAACTTACACATATGAATTATCATTCAGTTAGGCATGAGCGATAAAACACTTGAGAATATTTAATAATTTCCCTTTTGGATTAATAAATGTAGCCCTACCCCCCTGGAGCCGCTAGAATACTCTCTTGATTCAACTCTTCAGCCAGGCACACAGTATTTTCCATAGTCAGGCACACACTTAGGCTTGTTTCTTGAATAATAAGTCTAGGGGTTTTGGCAGTTTTTTTATGTTTTATTGATAACTTGGATAGGGAAGGGAATGTAGTGGGGTACTCCAGATTCAACTAATTACAGAGAGGACAACTTCTTCAACTTGACTGTGGAATTCCTACTTGAAGCAACATGCACTCTAGTGCAATTCCTCTATGAGAAGGCTAGACTATTGCTCTTCAGAACACTAGCCAGCATCCCCTTTCTGCTGAACCCAGTAGCTGACTTTCCTAGCACAGAGGCATAGCCTACAAGGGAACTCGCCCCTAGATCCTTGGTCTGAATTCACATGAGTCGCACCTCGATCCTCTCAGGCATGGCTCCCCTCAGTTAAGTCTTCAGAACACATGGGTCAGCTCTCCATCTTCCAGGCTTCCGGCCTGAGGACGCATGGCAGCAGCTACTAAGGAGGGCAAAGCGCCCGCTCCTCAACTGGACTCTCTTATTCAGGCAAAGACCACTCCCTGTGTCTCGCTGAATATTAATACCCCTTCCCAGCATGCATAGGGGCCCATATGCCTGTAATTGGCTGGGATGACATCCATATTCATGCTACTGATCTGCATGAGTCACTCCTGTCCACCCAGCAGTTTCCAAAACTGCCTGGATATAGATGAGTCAATGCAAATCCAGTAACACTTGTTACACACACAGGACTCCCTGGCTGTACCAATTCAGTCTCCCTGTTAGGCAGGAAAATTACTATGTTTTACCTTAGTTTCCTGGTAAGCAGGAGACCACACTATTCTAACTATATGCATCCTAGCAATCTACCTAGGAGGGTGCTACATAAAGTATTCTGAGTAACATTTTGCTGGTTGTACTGATGCCCCCCCCCCCACAAAAAGGGGAGGGGCGAGAAATTAAGGATATTCAAGTCCTGACAGTCTGCGCAGTAATAGCATATTGAGTGTCGTGTGGATGAAAGAGAAAAAAGGGAGTAGAGGAAGGCAAGAGGGGAAAGAAACTCAAAAGAGTACAAACAGGTTATGGAAGGAAAGTAAGGGAAGTCACCCATGGTTTTTCCTGGGGTACCCAAGTACCGCTTGCTATATTGGCTACGTTGGACTTGAAGCTGAGCCAGAAGTAACAGCCCTATGGAGTAGGGGGAGATGGGAAGGAGAGAATGGCACAAGATTGGATGCATTAGGGAAAAAAAAGGTAGAAGTGAAAACCGCAAGGCATGCATGGGTAGTTGTTAGCTCTGAGTGGCTCTTAGATGTTGGCTCTTAGTTTTTGATTGCCTTGTATGATGCTGATTGTTCGGGTTCGGTGGGTTCGGCCGAAGTTCACGAAAAAATTTGGGTTCGGTACCGAACTTGACCCGAACTTTACCCCGAACCCCATTGAAATCAATGGGGACCCAAACTTTTCGCCACAAAAATGACTGTAAAAAAGTCCTGGAAAGTGCTAGAGGGCTGCAAAAGGAAGTAAAATGATTTTAGAACAATAATCTGTCCCTTACAGCAACAGCAGGAACCTGACCCTATAGAACTAGAAGATGATTTTAGAACAATAATCTGTCCCTCTAAGCTGTAGACTCTACCTAGTCCAGTCAGATCGTTCTGTAATGCAGGATGAGATGTTATTATATCTGCAATCTGTCCCTCACAGCGCTGGCAGCATCCTCTCCCTACACTAGCCAGAGAGCATGTGGCATGCAGCACTAAGTGACTCCAGCTTATAAAGAGGCTGGGTCACATGATGCACTGGCCAGTCACAGCCATGCCATTAATAGGCATGGCTGTGATGGCTTCTAAGGGCAAACCAGTGAAACACTTGTTGATTGGCTGCCCTGCAGCTATTCAACATGCGTGATCAAATACCCGAACCCAAACTTTTTTTTAAATGTCCGGGTTCGGGTCCACTCAACTCTAATGCTGATCTATGGAATTCCTCCCATGCATTCAATGTGCAGTTAAATTGCAGCAGTCTGACAAGTTTGTAATGCATTATAGACCCCATCTTATGGCCTCATGCTGCTGGTAAATGGACATTTAGAGGCTTATGGGCGTTTTTTTCAGCTGCCCATGAACTCTCCTCTATGTTATCTTATCAGTACATTTACACAGGGTCGTTTAAGGTCGTTTCCAGGCAGTTGAGTTTAGAGGCTTTTTTTTTGAATGCCAAAAATGTGTTCAGGCGCCAATTCAGAGGCATTTGAAACACCAAACAGCTTGTAAACGCGCCCAAATGTGGTAACTCAGAGCGTTTCGTTTACAGGCATTTCCATTTTAAATAAAAATGCTCCTAGACGCGAACATAGCAAAACGCCATTAAACGCGGCATGCAAAATGCAGAAAAACGGGGTTTTGTCTTCTAGCTGTCAAAAAAAATTGTTCAGGGAAAACAGCGTCCTGTGTCCTGTGTAAATGGAGCCAAATAAGTAATAAACCCGAGCTATCTAGTCTTTCAGTGAAGGCACTGTAGGTGTCCACTATAATCGGGGTAGCAAGCTGTGTGTTGCATTAATGAGGTGCCTAAGTAAGTATTCAGTCAGTAAAGGGGGTTGTTCTTTATCAGCATGTAGCAGTTACAGTTCAGGGGAGTATATGTCTGTGCTCTTGTGCATGCATAAACACGCCTGTTGCTTGGCACATTTGGGGTACCATTACCAATCAATGGCAGGTGTAAACATTTTTTCTTTCAGGGTTTCCTGAACACACAAAAAAGGTCAGGGATTTTGAAGACATTCAAGCACTACACTAGTGAGAATGTGGGCTAAGCTTAATTGTCTCTTCAGGGCAAAGTGACAATATTTGTGAAAAACCCCTGCCACCCAACCCCACTTACAATTCTTCTCCAGTGTTCCTCCACTGCGCCTTCCTGCTCAGCAGCCACAATCAAAATACCCAGTGTCAGGGTTATGTAACAACGTTTGTAAAAAGTCATAAGGCCTAACTATTGCATCACAGGGGCAGTTGACATGCTCCTCTACACCAAGCAGCACCAGGTATTTTGCACCAGCTGTGATGGAGGGAGGAGTGGTGAAGGATCGCTGTAAAGTAGGGTTGCCACCTCATCCCTTTAAACCCGAACACATATGAATTACGCTTCTTAGGCTAATTTAATGCAGATGAGGCACCAAGTGAGTTTAATTACCACCTTAATCAGCCACAGAACCTGTGTAATCAGTATGTGTTTGGTTTTAAAGGGATGAGGTGGCAACCTTACTGTAAAGGTATCAGTGGGTCAGATGGTGGCTTCTCACTGATAGTATACAGCAAAAAGAACCGTCACACTGAAGTACGATAACCAATGATCAGGCAGAGCGCAATAGGCAATGCACAGAATTGCATATGGAATTATCTTTGGGGAATAGGGAGCATGGCATACATATATATTTCTCTACAAATACAGAATGAAAATTGAAAGGTCATTTAAGGTTACCTTTAAAGAGACACAGCAAAATACAGCACACGCGTTTCGGCTTGTAGCCTTGTTCACAGCAGTTGTGCTGTGAACAAGGCTACAAGCCGAAATGCGTCTGCGTGTGCTGTATTTTTATGGGCATGGAATAAATTCATTGGATATCGTACTTCAGAGTGCCGGCTCTTTTTGCTGTATATAATTTGGACTATCGGATGAGGAGGAACATCCTGAACCTGAGCACCTGACACAAGTGTGCATACTTTTATAATGAACTGAATTTTTTTGTGCTCTGGGTTTTGAGCGGTGCACCTTTGTGGTTCTCACTGATAGTGTCTCTTTATAGGTAACCTTAAATGACCTTTCAATTTTCATTCTGTATTTGTAGAGAAATATATATGTATGCCATGCTCCCTATTCCCCAAAGATAATTCCATATGCAATTCTGTGCATTGCCTATTTCGCTCTGCCTGATTTTGTATGCCATTCTTTATGTTTCTTGTTAAGCACAACCTCATTCTTAGTGCAATTAAGTTAAGTTAGTGGGAGGGTCACTTTAAAAGAGAAATGTATTTTTAAACTATGTACACTTTTTCTAGCCCCCCTTGCTGGGTAAAGCCTGGTACACATGGGACGAATATCGGGCGGTTCAACAGAAACTGGAACGGCCATGGCAGCAAAACAACTGTCAATCGACATCTGATTAGCACTTGCAGAACTATGTGTTCTGGCGGGTGGGGCGGCCCATCTGTCAGAACACAAAAGCTCAGTGGGAAGATCGCTCTACTAACTTTGCATAGTTAGTACCGAGACCTCTTCATGAGCTACTCAGTTTTTTTTCACTCATAGTAAAACTCATAGTATGTACCAGGCATTAGACCATTCCCCTTTTCAGAGGAGTTCTAGTAATTGTTGTGTTGTACAATGGTGTTTTTTTTTCCTTTGAAGATCAGTTAAAACTTTTTATATGGGGCCCTGTGATTTCCAATAGGGCCCTCAAATCTGTATAGGAGGCATGCCCTTGGGGAATTATGACCAAAGAAAGGCATCATATCTCCCTTTATTAGAGGGAACTTGGAGTCCATCTACATGGTGACACTTAATTTACTAACTCACTAAAGAGACCCAAGACAGATTTTTCTGCTGAACTGCGCCAAACCACACCAAGCATGCTGATATGCTCACTTCTAACTGGGGAACTCCACCAACGACAAAAAGGGCAAGTCGTACAGTAAACTTAAGGGAGCTCAACAACATCCTCTTAAGAACCCGAAATGTAAGCTCATATATATATATGTTACATGGATAGGATTTTTTTTCCAAAAAAAGTTCAGTTTCACTTTATTTTACACAATTATTTTCTAAGCAGCCAGCATAGGCATATCGTTCTTGACTCAGGGACTGATGGCGAAGCTGCAGCCGTTCACAGTGAGCAGCTGTGGCTTCCTCATCAGACCCTGAGACATGATACGTCCAAGTACAATATATAGAATGACTGCCCATGATTTGACACTCGCAGTGATACCTCACATGTGTGGGGTGATCGCTGTTTGCGTGCATGCGGGACAGACACGTGTATTCACCTTTGCCCGCAAGCACAGGAGGACAGGGACACCTTAATTATTATACAAAAATTATGTTTTTTTGTATGATGTATGGGGATGGAGGTGTGACATAATAGATGCAGCAACCAGACCTTTCTTTTCTACACTTTAGTTATTACTTTTATTTAATTATTTTCTATTTTTACACTGTTGCTTTAATTTTATTTTTTTTTTATCACTTTTAAACATCCTTGTGACAACAATAGGCAGTGACAGGTACTCTTTATGGAGAGACCCCAAATCCTCCTCCGCACAAGATTGGTGTTTTTGAATGCTTTCGATTTTTTAAAAACTGGCACCAATGGTTTCCGAGTAAACCGGAAGTGATGTCAGGTCATTGTTTCCAGTTTACTGTTACGAACAGCCAATCAAAGCTGATCCTAGCTTTACTTGGCTGTCTGGAAGGCGTAGGGAGGAGGGGGAGTCTCCTCCCGCTGCTTGTAATAGCAATCGAGTGGCTAGTAAGCGGATCCGATTGCTATTAGAAGAGAGCCAACCGCCGGCTCTAAAAAACGATATTGGGGTGATGCCTGCAGCTGTAGGTATCATCCCGGTACATCCACTGAAATGATGGGAAGCGGTTAAAGAGCCTCCTCTGCCCTTCTGCCTGGGAGCGGCGCCGCCACCCTGAAAAATGCCTCCCAAGGCAAGCACCTTGTTTGCCTCATGGTAAATACACCCCTGATTAAAGTGTTGTTAGTTTAACACTGTGAACATACCTGCAGGACAGCAAGGCACAGGAATGACCCTATCAAGGTACTGATGATCATCCATTTGGAAAGCTGATGACACTACTATATTACTTGAAGGGACCCTGTTACCAGACCTTTCATTTTAATAACAACAAACAGTCAAGGAAAAATCCAAGGAAAAAACAAGCTCTACTTACCACCAGCTTGAAACCATTTGGCTGGTTTCAAGCTGGTTGGTAAGTAGAGCTTGGTTTTTCCTTGGATTTTTCCTTGGCTGTTTGTTGTCACTTGATGCCCTCCAACGCTCCTTACTGTATAGACCAGTTATAGATGGAGGCAGTGGCTTACTTTATGCACATTCATTTTAATAACAACCTTCCTTAATATTATACAGTATATGCATTCAATGTATTTTATGCTTGGTATTTACCTGTAAAAGTCTTCCCTGTGTAGACATCTCAAAGCCCTGAGCCTGCTGCAGGGAGCCACCATATTGAAAGTGATGTCTGTAGCTTCCAGATGACTCAAAGCTGTCACTCAAGTGACACTCTGTAGTAATCTCATACGCTCCACCCCCAGTGGCTACATAAAATGTTATGTATGTAAGTGAGAGGAGGGATGGAGGAGCTGGGCCAGCAAAGACAGCAATTAGACACTCCCAGAGGAGGAGAGGGCTATGATATGCAAGAAGATAGGAGATGTGCTAGACTTGCAGGGGTGTCAAGCTGGCGGCCCTCCAGCTGTTGCGAAACTACAAGTCCCATCATGCCTCTGCCTGTGGGAGTCATGCTTGTAACTGTCAGCCTTACAATGCCTCATGGGGTTTGTAGTTCCCCAACAGCGGGAGGGCCGCCAGTTTGACACCTCTGTGCTAGAGAATTGGTTAGTCATTTTTATCTAGCACATTGCAAGTAAGTAAAAATGACTTATGGAAAGGAAACCAGTGCAAGCAAGCCTTTAAAATACTTGATTTTCTATGGTTTTACCTGCAATTTTTATGTTGGCGACAGGATCTCTTTAACTGTAATAGAGGAAGTGGTGTCAATCTACTGGCTGGTCAGAGGGCAGGGGTGTGTGAATAACAAGAGTGACTGCACAGAATAATCAACTGTTTTGGAAAAGGGACTGTTAAGATCTTAGAAGTGGGGACAGGTATAAGTAGGATTTTGGAGAAGGAGGGTGGGGTGCAGTGGGGCTGGTCCGATAAGATAATAGTATTACAATTACACCCGTGCAGTCCAAAGCAACATTTCACTTTAAAGCTAGATTACAATTTCTTTTGTATCTTCGATTAAGTTCAGCGGTAAACCCTCTAAAGGGCATTAAGGAAAAGTAAGTACATGTTTAATAATGCAGAGGCATTTAGCAAGTAAATTTACTTTTGTTAAATTGATATGGCCAGCTACTGAAAAAGGAAGCTCATGCCATACAAAATACAATACCATGATATTCTACAGATAGTGATGCTTTATGGGTTGGAAAACATCTTATCACCTCTGCAAGCTGCAACCCATTATGATTTGAGGGGGCTACCCAAGTGACACGAGGTAGACATGTAATTTTAAGAGGTTAAGGGTTTCTCATACATTTTTGACTTCCACCAAACAACCTCAACAAAAGTTTCGGAATGACTGAACTCTATACACATTTCTGTGTTGATCATGCATGGGTGAATTAAAATGTTCTCAACCTATAAAGCTGCACCCGTGATATATATTAATATATATATATAGCGTATAAACAGATTGGATAAAAATCTGTGAAAAAAATATTATTAATAACAATAAATAATAATATTAAATTTGTCAGAAATTATAAAATCCATGAAAAATGAAGTCCATCCACTAATAAGTGTATTTCTTATCACCAAAATGATCATGGAACTGAGTGCAATCCTCCACCATACAGAGTGCCTACTTACCGGAACACATTGACCTCCTATTACGTGAGGTCAATCTCGCCTGTGGCTTGTAAGCCAGCCAGGGCCTTTGTTCCCCCAGAACACATGGGATTCCACCTCTTTGTAGGTACTCAGTGTTAGAAGCTTCCCATGCAAGAATAATAAAAATTTGCCATGACATAAAATCATCCTTTATACATTTATTGTAAATTTCATGCGCATCCCTGGATTGAGATAGGGCTCAGGTAACGTGCCCCAGGACGATGACATTTGTGAAAAAACGCGTTGGATGGAGCGACTTGCTGACGTCACCATTAGAGTTGAGCGAACACCTGGACGTTCGGGTTCTGCTGGTCCGTCCGAACTTCGGGACAAAGTCCGGGTCCGGACGGAACCCGAACGATCGCACGGACAACGAAGAAACAGGGCTTCAAGCCTGCCTGGTCGTCTTGGGCTTGCAGGTCCACAAGCGAGTTGAGATTACCACTGCAGTCGTTCAGCGAGGTAGGTTGCGCAAAAAAGTGTTTACAGTAGCAGGACCCCGTGCAATGGACTCGGGATAGAGTTAGGTCCCTACGCGTACTTTAAATGTTATTTACATATTTCCTACTAAAATACAGTACCGTTTAAAAATAATAAGAACGTACCCTTCGAAGATTGTGACTCATGGATGTTTCTCCACCTTAGGGTACACAAGACCCCCTTGTTTCCGGGACCGACCGAATGTTCGGTGTCCGCTCTAACTGGAG
>BLSH010048212.1:447030-466855 GCA_018402905.1 Glandirana rugosa | reverse complement strand
ACCAAGCGCACACAGGCCTTGGGGGAAAAAAAAGAACATTTGGTTGAAGAGGATCTCCCATGTTGAAATATTTTCATAAAAAAGGCTAAAGTAAGTTATAGAATGCTTCCACATGCTTATTGATTTTCTTTTTTTTTTTGTCTTTCTCTTAAAACTTTGGTGTAGCATAAGAGGAAGAAACATAACTGTGGTCAGATGATAACTATTCACAAAATGACTAAAAATTATTAATGATTATAGGAAGACTTTATGTATGTTTTAAGAGATTAGGCTGAAATTACTATTGTCATTAGATTTGAAATATTAAGCTTTTAGGCAGGTAGAGGTTACTGCTGCCCCAGCGGGAAGTTAGGGGTTAACTTCAGCTCCCAGGCTTTTCTTGGTGGGTTTTTCTTGGGTCTGACCCTGTGGTCCTGTGTGCTTTAAAAGGGGGCCCAGATCCTGAGGAGGGGGGGATTTCTACACATACACGGAGGGATGCTCTGCCTGATGCTGCTGCCAGAGTCTGGATGGCCTGTGTCCTGCCTAAGCTGGAGCTAAGCTCCAGACATGGTGAATAACTGCTGGGTGGAGCAGCATTTCTTGACGTCACCATGCATCAGCCAGCTGACTAGAGTCATGGCTATTTGAAGCACATCTTTTACCGTTTTCTTAAGTGTAAGTGATCCTATGTTTTAATAATTTTTTTATTGGATAAACTGCACCATGAAGCTTCTCTTTTTTACCCTAGGATATCAGGAAATATTTGGGATAAAGTGATTTGTGTCCCTAAGACCCTCTCTGGATAGGATACAGCCTGCAAACATTAAGAGGGATCTTCACCTGGAGGAGCCTGGGGAGTGGATTGCCTAGTCGGAAGTTACCTGTCTGAGCATCTATGATCTCTATAACTTGAGATCCAACATCTCTGGTAAGCAGCACTGCTTGTTTTACATTAAGAACAGTGGATGAATAAGTCACAAAACTTCCTAACAAATATAACATTGGATGGACTTGATAATTTACACAATGTGTCAGAGATTTTAGTATGAGCACTGGATGGACTTATATTATATTTAAATTATATTTAATTGCGTTACTGCAAGTTTAACACCATATAGTTCTGTGCATTGCCGCAAGTTTAACGCCATATATTTCATTGTGTTACTGCAAGTTTAATGCCATATATTTCTGTGCATTAATGCAGGTTTGTCGCTATATACTTCATTGCATTACTGCAAGTTTCACGCCATATATTTAATTGAGTTTCTGCAAGTTTAACGCCATATATTTTATTGTGTTACTGCAGGTTTAACGCCATAAACCTGTGCGTTACTGCAAGTTTAACGCTATATATTTAATTGCATTACTGCAAGTTTAGCGCCATATAGTTCTGCGCATTACTGCAAGTTTAACGCCATATATGTCATTGCGTTACTGCAAGTTTAATGCCATATATTTAATTGCATTACTGCAAGTTTAGCGCCATATAGTTCTGTGCATTACTGCAAGTTAAACGCCATATATTTAATTGGCATTAATGCAAGTTTAACCCCATATAGTTTTGTGCATCACTGCAAGTTTAACGCCATATATTTCATTGTGTTACTGCAAGTTTAATGCCATATATTTCTGTGCATTACTGCAAGTTTGACGCTATATACTTCATTGCGTTACTGCAAGTTTCACGCCATATATTTAATTGCGTTTCTGCAAGTTTAACGCAATATATTTTATTGTGTTACTGCAGGTTTAACACCATAAACCTGTGCGTTACTGCAAGTTTAACGCCATATATTTAATTGCATTACTGCAAGTTTAGCGCCATATAGTTCTGTGCATTACTGCAAGTTTAACGCCATATATTTCATTGCGTTTCTGCAAGTTTAACGCCATATATTTAATTGCATTACTGCAAGTTTAGCGCCATATAGTTCTGCGCATTACTGCAAGTTAAATGGCATATATTTAATTGGCATTAATGCAAGTTTAACACCATATAGTTCTGTGCATCACTGCAAGTTTAATGCCATATATTTCATTGTGTTACTGCAAGTTTAATGCAATATATTTCTGTGCATTACTGCAAGTTTGTCGCTATATACTTCATTGCGTTACTGCAAGTTTCACGCCATATATTTAATTGCGTTTCTGCAAGTTTAACACCATATATTTTATTGTGTTACTGCAGGTTTAACGCCATAAACCTGTGCGTTACTGCAAGTTTAACGCCATATATTTAATTGCATTACTGCAAGTTTAGCGCCATATAGTTCTGTGCATTACTGCAAGTTAAACGCCATATATTTCATTGCGTTACTGCAAGTTTAACGCCATATATTTCTGTGCATTACTGCAAGTTTGACACTATATATTTCATTGCGTTACTGCAAGTTTAATGCCATATATTTAATTGCGTTTCTGCAAGTTTAACGCCATATATTTAATTGTGTTACTGCAGGTTTAACGCCATATATTTAATTGTGTTACTGCAAGTTTAAGGCCATATATTACTGTGTGTTACTGCAAGTTTAATCCCATATATTTCTGTGTGCTACTGCAAGTTTAACGCCATATATTTCTGTGCATTACTGCAGATTAAATGCCATATATTTCTGTGCATTACTGCAAGTTTAACGCCATATATTTAATTGCGTTACAGTTACAAGGCATCATTTCCTCTGTTTAGTGATGTTGCCCGTGCTATCCAGCCACAGCATGCAGAGGAGGTGGTGGACTGGCTTACTAAACTGTCCTAATGCTCCGTCACCCAAGCAGAGACTGCTGCCAGAGTGGCTAAACCTGCCTCCTTGTCCAAAGCTATTCCTGCCATAGTCCCAGGATCAGACATGGAGGAGTCAGCAGAGTTACTTGAAGACAGCATCAGCCACTTGCTCCTTGCATAGCCATTACTCAATTCAGATGTTGGTTCTGAGGTTGAGGAAGGCAGGAACATGAGCCTACAGAGAGGGGAGAACACTGGTACACAAATTGGCATTCATGTTCCCCCAGCCGCAGCATATTGCCAAGTTGTCTCCAGTGGTAATGAGGATGGAGGAGATGATGATGATGAGGTCTTGAGTGACATGGGTGCCAGATAGAGCAGAGGAGGAAAGTGAGGGTGAGGCACAACCCCAATGAGGCAGCCATCATGGAAAACCAGAGAGCAGCCACCTTATTCCATCACATTGTGGAGCTGTTATCTCCCAGCCCACTCCTCACAGCTCAGCTGTCTGGGCCTTTTTTAGTACATGTGTAGCCGATTGCACTGTTGCTATATGCAAACATTGTCTCAAGCACATCAAGCGTGGCAAAAACACCAGCCATTTTGGTACCACATGATTGATAAGGCATTTAACCTCCCACCATTCACCTTGTTGGCAAGTGCACCTAAAAGTCACACAAAAGGGGCACAGATCTGTCCCTCCTCCTCCTCCTCCTTACTCACCTCAGTCTGCCCCTGCTATACCTCATGACCTCTCAGCAGCCTCCACTGACAGGGATGATGGTATAGTGCAGGGTGTCCCTGGTCCTTGCAGCACATCTGCCAGCAGCACACCTCCAGCTGTAGACTATAGCCTGCAAATTTCTCTGTCCCATCTGCTGCAGCGGAAAAAAAAAATACAGTCTTTGCCACTCACATGCCCAGTGTCTAAATGCAAGCTTGTCAAAGCTACTGGCCTTCCAACTTCTGCCTTTCTGCCTGTTGGATTCTGCCCCCTTCCGTGAATTTGCAGAATGTGCTGTACCACAATGGCAGGTTCCCAGTTGCTATTTCTTTTCATGTAAGGTCATTTCATCTCTCTACTATCATGTGGAAGGCGATGTTGTGGCTTTGTTGTTGGACAAGGCAGTCAGCCACAAAGTCCACAATACTGCTGAGACGTGGTCCAGCAAGCATGGGCAGGGACAGTATATTTAGTTCACAGCACACTGGGCAACTCTGCTTGCAACTCAAAAGGATGCAGGACAGGGCTCAATGCTGCACGTTGTGCCCCCACGTCTCCATTGAGCTGGTGATGATTCGAGATTTGTTAGCTCTACCCCCTCCTCCTTCTCGTCCTCTGCTGAATTGTCCATGAACATCAAGTACCCCCTAAGCGTTCAAAGGGCTATTCAATGAGTCAGGCTAAAGGTGGCACATAGTGCTTCAGCTGGTGTGTCTAGGGGATAGGAACCACACCAGAGCAGACATTTTGCAGCTCTGCAGGGACAGGCCCCGAGGTGGTGCACGCCATGCCAACTGGAGCCAGAAATGGTTGTGTGCTATAATTGCACAAACCTCCTGTCCACCCTTAGACAGGGAAAGTTGATACATGTGCCATGCATGGTACATGTTCTCAATTTGGTGGTGCAGCGTTTCCTAAATAGGTACCCAAGTTTGGAAGATCTGCTAAAGCAGGCCAGAAGATTCTGTAGCCATTTCAATTGGTCATACACAGCCAGTGCTCGGTTGACTGAAACTAAGCAGTAATTCCACTTGCCCATAAACAGCCTGATTTGTAACATGCCCACCAGGTGGAACTCGACTTTGGAAAGCTGCAGCAGAGGGCCGTCAATGAGTACCTGTGTGATTATGGCACAACGGCAGGCCCAGGCCGGCTCAGGTTTTTTTCCCGATGCCAATGGCTGCTCATAAAGGATCCATGCACTGTACTGTCACCATTTGAGGAGGCAACAAGGATGGTGAGCCGTGACAATGCATGCATCAGTAACACAATCCCTGTTGTGTTCCTGTTGCAGCAGACTCTGCTTGGCATTATGGGCAGGGCACTGGAAGCAGAGCAGTGGGAGAAAGAGGAGGACTTCCTTTGCTCTCAAGGCACTACTTTATGCAGACACCATCCTCCCTACGCCACAGAACACACAAGAGGAGAGAGAGGAGGATTCTGGCAGTTTCGGAGGCATTGAAGCAGAGGAAGACATAGGTCAAACAGTAAGCAATAGTTTTCCATCTCCAGAACCCTTGGGAGTAGTACGTGGCTAGGAGGAGGCAGTTCAAGATACTGTAATACAAGTATCACTATTGGTTGGCAACCCTCCTTGACCACTGTTATAAGTTATATAAGTTATACATCTCATCCCATCCCCACAAAGAGTGCAGAAAATGAAATTTCTTAAGGACACCTTAAAGAGGAGTTTATCAAATGCTTTTCCCTACTCTGGTAGGTTACAGTGTCATGGAAAATGTAGTTTTGAGGTTTCTGTTAGTCAAGTTAAAAGCTTTGAAACTGGTGGTCATGATGAGTTTGGCTGAAATAGTCCAGGGCTCATAGCAAACTAGTGATCCTATTGCTGGCACAATTCATTTGTAAGAAGGCAAAGGTAACACACAACTGCTTCTATAGAATGCTCCATCACTTGCATTCTTGCGCTAAATGAGGTTCTGCAGCATTTCAAACAGTGAGGGAGCAATGCTGTTGGGTCAGATGATTTGCTACTAGAAACAGGATTGCTAGTATGACATGACCCGAAATTCTGGTAGGTGCTGCTATCAGGATACCGCTGAGGAGGACTGAGAATACTTGCACCAAGTCTGAAACTTTCAGAAAGCATTCTGTAAAGAACCTTGTTGGAGTTAGTTGGATCTTCGCTTCTGCAATAAATCCTCAATTTCTGTATTTTCAGTTTAAGATCTTCCAATAGAGAAAAATATTGCCACAGCTATTTCAGTTGTGTATCAGTAAATTACTTTTTCTCTGTTGCCAAAGACTAAAGTTGGTCATACACTAGTAAAATTTTGTTCAAAATTTTTCATTTTAAGAGCTTTCCTTTGATTTTCTAATGGTTTGTTGGCTAAAACGATCCTTTTCAACCATAGTGAGTAGAAAATTTGATAGAGCAGGATGGATTTTTTTTCCTGGAAAGCACCAAATTCTAACTTTGTTGTTTTCATTTGAGAAAAATCGTACATATTGTAATGCACATATTCTAGGCACAAAATAAACCTATGTAATACATCTGGAATTCCATTCAAGTAGCAGGTCCGGACAAAATGTTATGGGCTTTCAAACAAAATTAGTTGACTCAATAATCAAACGCCCTGATGAAAGAATTTTTTTTCTGAATTTCCGTATGAAAGTCCAAATGATATTCTGCGGATGTATGGACAGCTTAAATAAATATTAGACACAAAAATGTAACATATTAAAGCTTACCAGTCCTTACAGCGTTACTAAACGCACAACAATAAAATCAGTCTGTATATGCAGTAAAGCGTGCTTGTTATACTCACTGTAGAATCTAAGGAGTAATCCTGTGCATTGTGTAAAAAGGCAAATTTAATCATGTCTTTTATGATCCTCCCCTATCCCTAGTCTATCTCCTCATACGACAGAGCCTTTGGAGTCGCTCTGCACATGCTCAGTTTGATGTGTATTGCTAGAGAGTTTTTTTTTTTTTCTTGGAAGGGTGCATGTGATCAGCATGGGGCCAATCAGCACTGTCCAGATAGAGGGTCAGGGGTAATGCAGCCTCATAGGACAGAGGAGAATGAATATTCCTCCTACAAGCTTTAACCAGTTTTCGGCCAGACACTGATAGAAGTCACAAGACTGCTATATGCTGCTGATGAGACAAAGTATTTAGCAGTTTATATTTACTAAAATAATTGAATTTCCATGTTCTGTGCACTGTGAGAGACCAGATATAGTGAATGCAAGGTTTCATTTGTTTTAACATGATAGTAAGGCCAGTAACACACTTCTTGTCTTAGGGTGTCTCCGCTCTGGATGGAGGAGTAATGAAGACACCCTTGGACAGCAGCATTGCCAGCATAGGGAGAGGATAGTGTTAGATGCACTGACAGACTTAGGTGGACTAGACAAACAAATTAAAGCCGCTAACACATTTTAGGCAGTTATAGCAACAGCTTTTTTTTTTTTTTTTAGATAAAGGATTGACATAAATAATAAAATAAAAGCTGTCAGTGTTAAGGGGTTTGTCTCATCCCTCTAACTGACAGTTTTGCTTGACAGCTTGGTCTGTTAAAGGAAGTTGAAATATAAAAGACTGGTCGGATGACCAAGTAAAACCACATCTAAGGATTGATAGGCAATGTTTGTATTTTGGGCTTAATACTGCTTCAAGTAAAGTAAAGTAGTTGTGTTGCCTTGGGGATGTTTAAACAAGCAAACCAGAGGACCAATAGGGAACATTGTTACCCCTATGAAAGAGTTCTGAATGTTAATATTTTACACTCATTCCCTTGTACCCTGACAAAAATATGAACACTGAAAAAAAATGTGAAACTCTCAGCAAACTACTAGCAGCACACACAAAACAATATTGACCTATTTACGGCAGTTCTTCTCACTGAAGGAGATGGCCTGCCCCTTAGCTTACAGTGTAGCCTAAGGGGCTCATTTATAATGCAGAGCAGATATTTCATTATCTGCTTTTTGCTATTCTCTGTAGTAATACTTTACACTGCGGCCTACATTTTATGGCCCATTCATAAAATGCAAGCCTTGGTGTGGAGCCAGGATTCTTTTTGCAGAAGAGGGAACTCCTTCTTTAGGGGAGATCCTAGTCACATGGCTTTGACAGTTCTGCTGGAGTCCCAAAGACATTGAGTGCTACACACATTTGTAAAGCACATCGCTGTGCCATTGAAATTTGGGATTTTTTTTTAAGCAGTGGCATGGCCATAGTTAACAGTGTAAGAAAAAAAGAGAGGGTGCACCAGCCTTGTGCATTACCCAAGTGGTGTTTATTAAAGGAGAAGTACAGCCAAAGCTGAAACCCCCTGTGGGCTGATGTCACAGAGCCGGTCCAGGCTCGGGAAAGATCAGGACAATGGAGTCAGGTTCCACCCACATGCCTGGACCAGCACCTGGCTCAGGCTCTCAGCGGCTCTCTGCCCCCTTCACAGCCCAGCGTTCCAGTGAATGTGGAGGGGGCAGGGGAGAGAGCTGCTGACTAACAGTCGCCAGTTCTCTGCTCATGGAGCTGTGAGAACCAATCAGACGGTGTTGTTGGATCGCTCGGTTCTCATTGTTAGATGCGCCGGGGGACAGATGCAGCATCGAACCGAGGTAAGTATGAATCTGAAAAAATAAAGTAAACAATAAAGTAAAAGGAAAGATACTCACAAACATAAAACATAAAAGCATATCAGGGTCCACAGTGGACACAAAATGACCAGGTCATCAAGACTGTTCCCAGCAAGCTGGAGGACTTTCCAGCATTTAAGCATTTCGAACGGAGGGGGCTCTCAGGAAGAGGGGATCTTCATCGTGTCAGCCATCTGGAAGGTCCCTCCGGCTTGCTGGGAACAGTCTAGGTGACCTGGTCCCTTTGTGTCCACTGTGGAACTTGATATGATTTTATCATTGATTTGTTTGTGAGTATATTTCCTTTTACTTTATATTAATAACCACCATTTGGGTAATGCGTAAGGCTGGTATGCCCTCTCTTCTTTTTCTTACAGTGTTTCCATTGGGTTTTCCCCTGCCCCTTAGAGGGAAGCAAAGTCTGTGCTTCTATTGGAACTATCAAGATCCTGTGTTACATCCCTCCACCATTACATCACCCTTGAGTGCAGGAGACTGTTGTTGTTGTTTTATGGCCATAGTTAAGCCCATACTGCTGCTTTAAAAATGGATCCCTCTCCTGGAAGAAACCTACAGTACCTATCTCTACTGTATATATGGATCATGCTCAATAAACACATTGCCGGTATCGTTAAGGATACGACCAAATTATTTGAGAAGGTCTGGGGTCCATGGGCTAGCTATGCCCATATTGGTCTTTAGAGGCCATAGCTACCTTTTGTGTGGTTCCATCTGTTTCATAAACCTCATCTCTGGGTTTCCTCACCCTTCCCTTTCCTCTTCCCCTTTTCCTTTACTTCCTACCCTTCATTTCCCCTTCACTGTTCTGCCTATATCCTTTTTTCCTGTTTGGGTGTTGCCCTGCAATTTGTACCCTGTGCAATTTAATTTTAATTGAAGTTGACTTGTATTTCATTTGGCATAACTTGGCAACACTCTAGAAGCACCTATAGAGCCATATTTACTTTGAGTTCTACTATGGGTTCGCCTTGACCATTGTGATAGCTTGACTTTGTCCCATTTTCTAATGTTATGCTTTTTATATTATGTTTATTTCACATGACTCGAAAGAGACCTAGCATTTGCACCGATTGTTGATTTGTATCTTAAACCTTTCAATAAAAAAGACTGAAAGTAAAATTGGAGGCCTAAGTTCATATTGTCCATTGTAGGGCATCCCTCCACATAACGCACACTCATACCTTGTTTCCGGACATCTTCCACAGCGGAGATTAGCTCCTCTTTTAGGTCCTGACTCTCTTTAGCGATCTGTTCCCCCTTATCCAGAAAGTTCTGGGTGGCTTGCTCCACCGATGCTGCAAGCACATGGGCCTTTTTAGATCGACCTTTCTTTTTACCGGAGGGGCCCTTGTTACTGGTGTTTACCAGGGTAGTTACCTGTAAGAATCAAGAGAAACCAATTAGAAGATAAATATTCAATGTTAGCTGAATCAAGTCAGTATATGATTTAAAGCTTTCATTGCAACTGTCCCGATTTTGGAAGGAAGTTTAAGATTTGTAGGCCATGTGACTGTCTAAGACTTTAAAATGTTGAAAAGTACATTATAACCTTATTGCTTACAAAGTCTGTGAACCCCACACACCTTATAAAGCAAAACATACACAACCAAAAGAGAAATATGAGCTATTAGGGAAAGACAGAAAAAAACCCGCCAATTTTCATTAACAGCACATTCCATTGGAACTGTGTTTTCTTTGTGGATCATGATGAAAGATAACTGCTTCTTTACTTGAAGAGAACAAAAAAACATCTGTAGCCCTTGAGCGATGGTTTGCTTTCCTCGGATTCCAGATTGTTGCAAGGATTTTAATCTTCAGTTACAGAAATAGACTTATTTCACAGACTCAAGCCAAGTTTGTTCAGTAACCCAAATATTACCTGAATCTAGCCACATAGAGCGTAGTTGTTGTAATGCTTTCTTCCTCCACCAACTGTCGTTCATGCACAGCGTGCTGCAACAACACACCTGCAATCCTCTAAAGCTGGCCACTGGGCTGAGCTAAGTATGGGTGCACAAATCTCCCGCTACTAGCTATTGTATATTCTGACAGCTGGAAGCCTCTTTAAGCTGGCTATACACCAGTCAAATTTCAGCCAGTTCCTGTGTATCAGCTAAATTTCAAGCCATAGGTGTCACCACTGACACTACAAAGCTCAACAAACTTCTAGAAATTTAAACAGCTGGGTGAAAAATGGTTGGCTAAACAGTGACTGCAGCCAATCAGCTGCAGACACTGTTCAGGTTTTCAGAATACCCAAACAGTGCCTGCTGCTGATTGGCTGCAATCACTGTTCAGCTGACTTTTTTCGCAAGGGTCCTTCAATTTCTCAATTGAAGTTTGTTGAGCTGGGTAGAGTCAGCAGGGCCAGCCATGGCTGGTATTTTAAACAATCTACAGGCACAGCCAGAAAATTCAGATTGTGCATGTCCAGCTTAAAGCTGTATTGAGCAGTGCTGCTGAAAAATGATGTATACAGGGTTGCATTTGGACACCATATTGCTCTACCTGATTACTGATGCCTTTTAATGCAAGCTTCTCCTTTGGGGTCAAGTCATTATATTTTTAAACTTTCACTGTTTGGCTGATTGGCTGCAGTCACTATTCAGCTGACTTTTTTCCGCTGGGGTCCTTTGAACGCTCAAAGTGTGCCGGCTGGGCAATGTTGGCAGGATCAGCCATGGCTCGAATTTTAGTCAATTTACAAGAACTGGCTGAAATTCAAGTCATGTATTGCTAGTTTAACCACTTGACCTCAAGAAGACTTAACCCTCTTCATGGCCAGGCCATTTTTTGCGATATGGCACTGCGTTATTTTAACTGACAATTGCACGTTCATGCAATGCTGTACCCAAATAAAATTGATATCATTTGTTCCCCACAAATAGAGCTTTCTTTTGGTGGTATTTGATCACTACTGCATTCTCTATTTTTTGTGCTATAAACAAACATTTTTTTTTACTTTCTGCTATAAAACACATCCAATACATTTTTTTTTTTGTCAAGTGTGCAGCTAAGGAACTCACACTTCCCGCGGAGCACACACAGGAGAGGGGAGGGTAGAGAAGGGGGAGCAGATCGCCTGTCTCCTGTCCTCTCTCATCCGGTGCCAGAGAGGACAGAGGGAGAGGGAAAACGATTAATACCGGCTCTGAGCTGATCCATGAGAGAGACGCTCTCAGCTCAGAGCCCTGCAACTAGCAACTCTGCTGGGGCCCACCCGACAGTGGCCGAATGCCAGGGCCCAGTCTTAAGTCCAACTGTTGCGACCCTGGTAGTTCTGCCACTGCAGCAACCACTCACATCTAAAAAAAAAGGTAAGCTGCAATATAATAAATGCTTGCTTTTGGGTTTAATAATGCTCTATTCACTCATTTCCCCTCATTTCAACCACTGATGATCAAGTATTATCATTTATAATAAAATGTTACTATATAGTTTATTTTTTCAGCACCCAAGCATTCAATATTTTAGCAAATTAAATATTTCACATAGAACAACATACAATTACATTTTTTTTTACATGCATATTTTCTTCCTTTGTACAGTTAGAATAGGTACATTTTTGTAGCATGATCCCTGTACATCCTGATACTGCACATCTCTGATAGTCAGCTCTCATTGACCTCTCTAGCTATATATATTATGAAGTAATTCATTCTCAGAGATCACAACAGAGACTCTTAAGAGATATGTCACTAAGTTTCTAACAGCTTAGAAACATCTGCTGTTTGATTGCATTAGAGGTTTTACAGACTTCCAAGTTTCTGTTCTCCATAAAAAAAGAGACACTATGGGGTTTATTTACTATAGCTGGAGAGTGCAAAAAACGGTGCAGCTGTACATGCTAGCCAATCAACTTCTAATCTCAGCTTGTTCAATAAAGCTTTGACAATAAAACCTGGAAGCTGTTTCTGTGTGGAGCTGCACCAAATTTTGCACTTTCAAGCTTTATTAAATCAACCCCTATGATTTTGCTGCCTCTGTTGTTAACTTTGAAAATTAATTTCTCCATGGTACCTATAGCTACAGAGATATAAATGAGGACTTGTTTTAAAATGATTTCACTGCGTGTTCCAGATATCTAAAATTATTAACATATAGACATGTGCACTACCGAAAAATTTGATTAGTTTTGTTTCATTTGTTTTTTTTTTTTTTTGTTCATCGGATCATTCGTTATGATCGGCATTTATTACTTAGGATCATTTGTATTCGTTCCGTTTCATTAGCTTAGATGTAGCATTCGTTACTTCGGATAATTTGTAACTTCGGATGCATTTGTATTCATTCCGTTCCATTCTTTTAGATGCAGCATTCATTACTTCAGATAATTTATAACTTCGGATGCATTCATATTCATTATGTTCACCTAGGCTCCTTTCACACTATGGCGTTCTGTTTTGCGGGCGGAATCACTGCGCTTTTGCCCGCGATTTGGAAATGCCACAAATCCCGGGAAGCCCTTGCAATCCCTGCTATTTTGAATGGCACCAAATCGCGGCATGAATTTGCCGTGATTTCGGCCGCCGATCGCGGTAAAATCAATGTAAAACAGTTACTTCAGGCAAATTTGAGAGGAAATTCCAATAAAAATGTAAATCTAATCTATCCCAAATTAGCTGCTATGGCGCAGAGACCTGAAAAGAGGAATTACTGACTTTGGCTATTTTATCTCTAATTTTATAGTTTATAATAATAATAAATAAATAAATAATAATAACTATAATAATAAGTAATAATTCAATTATAATAGAAAATATGAAAAACAAAATTATCCAAATGTAATCCATTTGTTAAACTCGTAGGTTGAATCATTTTTCCTTCTTTTGGATTATTGTATTTCCGGATTTTCATTCTTTTGGGTCTTCATTTTTTTGGATTTTCGTTCTTTCTGCAATTCATTTTCGTATGCATTCGTCAGAAGAGCCTTTTGTTCATTCGGATGCTTCCGAATAAATGGAATATGCCGCAATTTTGTCCGAAAACGAATTCATAACGAAACTAATTGCACGTGTCTATTAACATACATTGTTTGGACACAGATGCTATTTAAAATTGTAGTGTTCCTTTAATGCAGGAAATATTCCAATGTCTTTTGAGAGTTGATACGCATAACTTTTTTTCCACCTTGACACTTCATACAAGTGTCAATAAGTGTGCATTAATATTCTTTTTTTTTTTTTCACAGTCCTAATGGATCACCAAACCGCGGGAAACAGCCAACGACCTGGATAAAGGCGCTGCTGACATTTAACTGTACCGCCTTTTGCTTCCAGGTTTAATACCAACCTTACACTTGAATGCGCGCCCTTATTGCCTCACTGATTATACTAATAGCATCCCACCCTCCAGCTATAATCCTGCATGGCAAAACAAAAGGAGACTTCAAAGTAGCACTTTTGCAATCATACAGTTGTCAGCGCAAATAAATGGTCATTCCAAGCTGTATGGAAATTAATGTTAGGAAGGTGGAGCACGGGAACGCAATAATTCTCCAAGGATTCTAAGTGGCAAGAGTGTGAATTAGTTTCGAGATGGGGAACATACACCAATTCAATTTATTTCTCTGCAGTGTATGTAAATGAAGCCCGTCTAGTGTCCTACACACGTCCTGAAAGAACGCCAGTACCATATTGGAAAAGTGCCATTTCTAATAGAAGGCTTAGCACAATATTTTAAATAGGGCTAGGAAGATAGTAAAAGGAACAAACAAGAAGATATAATTAAAGCAGAACTACTTGAGAAGGAACGAAGTCTTATTATCTAGGTTTAATGAAAAATTATACTGGTGTTTCTGAAGTATAAAGCATACAGAGGGTTGTATTCTTAACAGTGCGTTCAGCTCTGTGAAACGGGAAATGTCAGTGCGGACAGCGTAATGAGATTTTAAGGATGTACGGAATCCCTGGTGAGCGTGAGAGCATATTGGTAAGTGTAGAAAAAACCCTTTTGTAGGAGCTGGAAATTCCACAAAATTTTGTCTTTTTCTGGGCTGTATTGTATCAGCAATGAACATTAGCAGAGTTTCTTGGTAACTCTTTACAAGACAGGAATATGGGATCATCAGAGGTGCCTGTCAAAGCTGGCCAACACTAGTCAGGGGGAGAGCAGGGAAGGCATACACCAACCAGTTGGTTCCCAAATTTCTAAGAACTTGGCATGAGAGTCATTAAGAATGCAAAACATTTGTTCATTGAGCGTCATAGCCATCAAACTGTCTCTCGCTCCCTGAAAGGGGATTGTAGGTTACTTCCAGGCCTGGGCAATCGTCTTCTTAGTTGATATGAACAGATAGGATGCCAATTTCTGGTTGAAGAGCAAGTAGGCCTGGGAAGGGGCATTGCAATAAGGCAAATTTAGTGGACATGTCCACTAGATATGTAGATTCTCTAAACTTTTCAAAAAGGGTATGCTTACTGTCCATTAGACTTTAGGGGGGCGGATCATTGCCAGTGGGGGTAGAAAATGTCCCAGGCCGAACATCAATTAAAATAAACATTGCCTCAGTTTTGGTGGTCAGTTACATAGTGCCTGTGGTCAGTAGGAGGAGAAATAATGCCCCGTCATTGGTATTCCTGGGAGGAATGGTGCATCATCACTGGCATCAGTGGAAGGAGTAATGCCCCATCATTGAAATTAGTGGGAGGAATAGTGTCCCATCATAGGTATCAGTGGGAGGAATAGTGTCCCATCATAGGTATCAGTGGGAGGAATAGTACCCCATCATTGATAATAGCTAATTATTTCTCTTTTATTTTCATCTGGTGATCCAGCCAGTAAGTCTGTTACTTTTCAAAAGAATAAGCTCTCTTCAAGTTACAGAGTGGGAGAAATAATGCCCTATCATAAGTGTCAGTGGCAGGAATTATGCTCTACTATTGGTGTCAGTGGGAGGAACAGAGTCTCATATCAGTGGAATTAATAGTACCCCAAGGGCCATATAAAGGCTAACAAAGGGCTGCATCTGGATTGGAGAACAGAGATATACTTACCTAATCCCCTGATCCTCTCCGCATAAGAATGTTCCTTGTGGCTCCTGCCCCCGGCGGTCTAGTGGTTTTGTGTGGTGGACTGTTCCTGACATCAACACAGCCATAGACCTGCTCTGGATGTGAAGACATCAGGAACAGTCTACCATTGTGATCATTTGTGTTGTTTGCCAGTGGAGCGGAGGATCGGGTAAACATACAGCTTTCTCCTCTCCCCTGGACAAAAACAAGCAGTTGACCCATGCAGTGCGGGCACATTTTTTTTTTTTTTTGCTCAGAGTTGGGCTTTGAGATAATTGTGCACTTGTGACCACAGTTTGGGGAATGCCGTTTTTTGTTCCAGCATGAACCTGCTCCATACAAATAAAGGTTTGATGAATTTGGTGTGGGGGAACTTGAGTGGCCTGCTCAGAGCCCTGACCTCAACGTTGTTAAAAACGTTTGGAATGAATTGAAAAGCCATATCATCTTGCCCAACATTAGTACCTGAAATAAAAAATGCACTTTAACCAGTTCAGGACCGCGCTATAGCCGAAAGACGGCTACAGCGCGGCTCTGAAATTCCCGGCGGACGTCCATGGACATCCTGCCTCATGCACGCCCCCCGCGTGCACTTGCAGCCTGTGGCGGAGCGCTCTCGCAGCCGCCGCATGCTGTGTGGGCGTGCCTGCTGGTCGAGCGGACTCGATGTCCGCCCGAGACCCGCCAATCACTTGTAGCAGCCTCAGAACGGGGAACACGGCGGTTCTCCGTTCTGTGAAGGGGACATAACAGATCTACTGATCCCTGTCACTGGGATCAGTTAGATCTCTTATGTCCCGACCAGCCCCGGCCCCCCACAGTTAGAACACACCCAGGGAACACTGTTAACCCCTTCACTGACCCCTGCAGGTTAACCCCTTCACTGTCAATGACATTTACACAGTGATCAGTGGACATTTAAATTTCTGATTGCTGTATAAATGTCATTGGTCCCAAAAATGTGTCAAAAATGTCCGACATGTCCGCTGCAATATCGCAGTCCCGATAAAAATCGCAGATCGCCGCCATTACCAGTAAAAAAAATATATAGTAAAAACCCCATAAATTTATTCCCATAGTTTGTAGGCGAGATTGCTTTTGCGCAAACCGATCAAAATACGCCAATTGCGATTTTTTCATACCAAAAATATGTAGAAGAATATATATCGGCCAAAACGGATGAATAATTTTCATTTTTATATTTTTTTTGGATATTTATTATAGCAAAAAAGTAAAAAATATTGTTCTTTTTTCAAAATCATCGCTCTTTGTTTGTTTATAGTGCAAAAAATAAAAACCACAGAGGTGATCAAATACCACCAAAAGAAAGCTCTATTTGTGGGGAAAAAATGATAAAAATGTTGTTTGGGTACAACGCCGCACGACCGTGCAATTGTCATTCAAATTGCGACAGCGCTGAAAGCCAAAAATTGGTCTGGGCAGGAGGGGGGTTTAAGTGCCCAGTAAGGAAGTGGTTAAGCAAAATGGGTAAAAATCCCCGCAAAACTATTTTGTAGAAAGCTCTCAAAGAAGAGTGGAGGCTTTAATAGCTGAAAAGGGGGAGAGAGCTAAATCCGTATTAATACCCATGGTTTTGGAGTGGGATGTTCAACAAACTCATATAAGTGTGATGACAACAAACTTTTGGCCATATAGTGTACCTCCCATGCCTGGATAAAAGTGCAAATCCAGCATTTTTTTTTATGCTTTGTTACATGCTTTTGATACATCAGGAAAGAGTTAAAATGTATTTCCATTTTTATTTCTGTCTTTAAACCCATTGGCAAGCCTTTTCCTTTCTGTCCCTGTGATACAAGAACACGAAATTGGAGGAACAGTCATCAGCGGGACAGGAGGACACAGACAGCATCAAAAAACACTGCCTGAAGCTCTAACCATCCCCAATCTATTAAAAATGTGTTTTTGTTTTTGTCTTTGTCTGTCCTGACATGACGTTAGCGGAAGTTTTCCAAAAAAGTACACAAAAATGATAAGCTGACAGAGGTGATGTGTATAATGTCATAATTAAAGGTCAAATTTAAAGTGGAATTAAACCCAGAACCAAACATTTATTATATTGCAGCTTACCAATTCCTAGATGTGATGGCTGCATACGTGCTACAAATATTTTTTATTCAAGTTTTAAAAGAATAACTATGACGCATCCAATCCACCCGCGCAGGGGCCTGGAATGACAACAGAATACAAAATAGTTTTTGGGAATGTCCCCTCATAATCATCCAAAATCTACTGCAAACCTTATTGTCTGTACTTGTTCCCTTAAATCATATACGCTACTTACTAAAGCCACGTACACACGGGACGATGATCGTACGACCTATCGGCTCATATCGTATGTTGGCTGTTGTATCTAGCATACTGACTGCATTACACAATCGTACGACCAAAGAAAGAACGTTCAGGTGCGTGTAATTGGCATCCGGCCATTCCTGACTTCTGAGCATGCGTGTTTTGCACAATACAACTTCTCTGTACACACGATACAACGGTCTTATGACCGCTTGTTGGTACTACCAAGTTTTCTAGTTTGCTCATACAACTCCTGTTGTACGACCGTCGTACGTCAGCTGTTCTAATTGCGCGTACTAACGATCGATTTTGCATACAACGGTCATTCGTACGACCTGTTGTATACGATCGTCGTCCCGTGTGTACGAGGCTTTAGTCTTCTTTAACCAGGTGTTTCTAAGGCTGCTAGGAGGTTAATAATGTCTTTTGTACTGCTTTCGGCAAAACGGGTTATTCCACGTTGTTGGTTGTCTACCTCACCCCCATACTTCTCATAATTTTTGGTTACTCTAGCTGATATATGTTGGATGCAATACCTGACAGCATTGATAGGGAACGTATTGCCAATATTTACAAAAATATGGGAAGCTTGGGAGGAATCTGATTATTGTTCAGAGAGAATGTGTCTAGATGCATAGATAAATGCTCACCTTACATAGTGTATCTTAAACCTTGATGTTAGATAACCTTCACTTCAATATCCATGGTGCCAGTTTTGTTTTGTCCTTTGTTCTTCTATTTTATAATAACTTCAGTTGAAACTATATACCTTTATGTGCCTGTATAATTTGTTATACTCACTTGTTGGCTATTCAAACTTAATATGTATATGTATATATGTCCTTGAGCAACATAGCCACAAGATTTACTGTACTTTGTACATGAATATACTGTGAACTAGAAGTTCCCTTACAAGTGCACTGCACTCCACTGTGTACAGAAAAATCAAAGAAACAATAAATCCACTCAAATATAAGTCTAAATTACATAAGTCCATCATCCAATAATATGTGAAATATGTGAAAAGATGACCATAGACGTCATCTTTGACGAAACACGTAGGGCAGAGCAGACGTTTGTGACGTCATGATGCACTCACAGTACAGAAGTGGCCCGTCCGATTCTGGGGACTGGCTTTACTTATTATAGGCATTGAGGTTCATTTACTAAAGGTGAATATACTCTGAACTAGAAGTGCACTTGTAGTGCACTTGGAAGCGAACTTCAAGTACTCCGCAAGTGCAATTGCTCTAAATCTGAGGTGAAGCTCTGAAATGAGGGGAACGTTTTGCTGATTTCTACCATCCAATCATGTGCAAGCAGTAATGCAGTTTTTTATTTTTCTTGAATTTGCCCCCTCAGAAATAGAGCAACTGTACTTGCACTGTACTTGAAGTGCACTTCTGGGTGCCCTTGAGGGTGCACTTGCAGCACACAGGCTATTTTCCTTTAGTAAATCAACCCATTGTATATCTTTACCTTTGTGAGTATGTTGGCCCTTTTTAATACATTTTATTTATATCGTTTTACACTATGTGGTACCCTTGGCTTTTCCGTTTTTGTTTCCAGAATATTTTATTAAGGGAATTCGAAGTAGGAATACAGAAAAAAGAGCATAGAAAACCAGAAGTTACATGGGCCCAACGGCCTAAAGATATACATGCATACCATAACCGTAACAGTGGTTTATCGTTTAACCCATGTAGTGACAAAAAGTTGTATAAGACTATATTGTGCTAAAAGATATATAGGGGAGTAGCAGAGGTTATATGGTGAGTATGTACGTTATATCTCAGAGGCCGAGAGGGTCCTATTTTTAGAGAAGTCAAGTCCATGTTGGAGTTGACTATGTTGTGAGTTGAGTTGGTTCCTTGAGAGTCTTTTCCTTTCATGCATACCTTGGAGATTCAGAGGGTGACCTTACCACAGAAGATCGCTTACATTTAGTGTAGAGCGAACCCGGACTGTAACGTTCGGGTCCGTACCGAACTTTTGGGTGACCGTGGCACGGACCCGGACCCGGACATTTCAAAAATCGTTCGGGTTCGGTCCGGGGTTCTGCAATGTCAGGCCCAAGCGAGATGTGATTTACATTCGCTAGAAGACACCATTCCAGTGGGAGACTTAGAGGTTCCATACGTACTTTCCTTTTCTGAGAGTTCCTTGGTTGAGTTGAGTGTTGTATCAGTTGAGGTTGTACCTGAACTGAAGAGATTTTTATCCTGGGAGAGCCGGAGACTCTATATTGCATGTATGAGTGGTATATTGGAGACGATGAGGGGATATATAGAAAATCGTGTTATATCAGAATATGTTGAAAAACAGTGATGTACCCAATTTGCTATTTGGTGACAATGCCAATACCATACGTACATATAGAAATCCGGCAACCCGGGTACATTGAAGACCAAAAGATACGAGAAAAAAGACATAAGGATGAAGCTTAAG
>BLSH010048212.1:429696-442719 GCA_018402905.1 Glandirana rugosa | reverse complement strand
GGGATGTTTATTTAACCCTATCCCTTTTATTTAAACATCCCGTGAACGGGATCAAACTTCTACTAAAATCTTGTCAATATACCGAAGATGGCAATTAATTATGAAAAGTCTGTGTCAATTTATTTTCCCTATCCCAATTTATTTGTAGGGCACTTGCCCTAGTTTGAAGATGATTTTAGAACAGTTATATGGCTTCTACCGTTAATTAATACTTTTCAGACACAGTTTGAAGATGATCCACATTCACCTCCATTTTTGCTTTTTTTATGTTTTTATTTTTTTAAAAATATTTACAGTTATTTCCCTGTCCCCATTTTTTTGTAGGGCACTTGCCCTACCCTTACCCCCATTTTACTTCCTTTTGCAGCCCTCTAGGGCTTTCCAGGACTTTGTTACAGCCATTTTTGTGCATAAAAGTTCGGGTCCCCATTGATTTCAATGGGGTTCGTTGTCCGTGCGATCGTTCGGGTTCCGTCCGGACCCGGACCCGGACTTTGTCCCGAAGTTCGGACGGACCAGCAGAACCCGAACTTCCAGAGGTTCGCTCAACTCTACTTACATTCAAACTTATATTAACTTCTATCATACAGAGGGTCAAAGTACTCTAGTAAGCGTGTTTTTCTAAGCATGCGGTGGAGGAACACTGTGGTGCGATGTGCATAATTGAGGAGAACTGCACTTCTTTTCTGCTGAGGAGGCATATACCGAACATTATTTATTTCACATATTATTGGATGGCGGACTTATACGCTTTCAATTGGACTTATATTTGAGTGGATTTATTGTTTCTATGATTTTTTTTCTGTACACAGTGGATTTTAGTTATTATTTTTTTACATGATTTTATTTGTGCAGCACTCATTAATAGGGATTGATTCGCCAATTAATTTCTGTTGGTGTGCTAGCAGCTGAGATTGCACTGTACCCTGTAGAGCGATTGCACCGCTGTTATTTATACCTTTGGACATGCATGCTGTCTGCCTGGATGATGACTTGGGTTGGATAAGCAAGGGTCGTCCACAGGGAGTCGGATAGCCCTGATACTCTGAATCTCCAATAGAGCAGGATGACATCAGTACAATTGCACAGGGTTTAGCTACATACATGAATCACAGATATAAAAATGACCTTTAGTCTGTTTACTGTACTAGCTTTCCAGGAATTCCTTTTACGAATGAGTGTCACTTTGTTGATGTTGAGGAAATGCAACTGTACAAAATGCCTTTACAGCGACAAGGTCAGCATAGACAATAGACCATAACGAATGACTCCGGAGTACTCAGGATGAAAACAGCAGCTTGAATGGACTAAACAGCACTTTAGTGGTGGGAAATAAAGAATGACTTACAAAGGCTATATTTATGACTGGAATTTATTATATATGAAACAGTTTTGCGCATCCAAATGGATCGCCAGGAAAAATGTTAACCGATTCCCGACCGGCTTGCGTACATTTAATGCTGTAGAGTGGTAGCATCCTGCAAATCGCCATTTATAAACGGCGGCTCGCGCGTGTGCTGTAGAGGGCGGGGCCTCGTGCCCACCGCACTCTGGCCGTGGCTTGGGTGGACTCGATCTCCACTGGCGAGCAGTGATTGCCTGACAGAGAAAAAAAATAGGGAACCGCTGATGTAAACATGGCGGTTCCCTGCTCTGTGAGTGGGCATGTAAGTGATTTACTGATCCCTGTCACTGGGATCAGTTAGATCTCTTATGCCCATGGTAGCCCAGCCCCCTCACAGTTAGAACACGCCTAGGGAAAACAGTTAACCCCTAGATCTCCCCCTGCAGGTTGACCCCTTCACTGCCAATGACATTTATACAGTAATCAGTGGATATTTAAATTTCTGATCGCTGTATAAATGTCATTGGTCCCAAAAAAGTGTCAAAAATGTCCGACATGTCCACTGCAATACCGCAGTTCCGATAAAAATCGCAGATCGCCGCCACTACCAGAAAAAAAAATTGTAAAAATGCCAGAAATAAATTCTCATGGTTTGTAAACGCGGCAACTTTTGCACAAACCAATCAATAAACGCCGATTGCGTTTTTTTTAATCAAAAATATGAGGAAGAATATAAATTGGGCAAAACCAATGAATACATTTTTTTATATTTTTTTTTTTCTTATATGTATTTTAGCAAAAAGTAAGAAATATGTTTTTTTTGCAAAATTTCGCACTTTTTTTGTTTGTAGCGGTGATCAGAAATGATGCAGAGGTGATCAAATGCCACCAAAAGAAAGTTCTGTTTGTGGGAAAAAAAGGATGCAAATTTTGTTTGGCTACAACGCCACATGACCGCGCATTTGTCAGTTAAAGCGACGCAGTGCTGAATCGCAAAAAGTGCTCTGGTCTTAACGTGGGAAATCCTACCGGTCCTTAAGGGGTTAAATAAACCGCTGAAATTGTAATATTAGAATTTCAGTGTCCTACACTCTCATTATTAAATAGTGTAGAAGAAAAGTGTTAACATAAATGATACATATAAAAAAAAATCACCACCCCTGATCTGCATGCAAGGCGCTGGACGCGTGGATTCCAATCAGGGTTTGTTTGTTTTTTAAGCACGTGACTATAGCCAGAGGCTCTAATAGGCTTCAAAAAAGAGTGGGCTCGAGGTGCAGAGCACTGCGCCCGAAGCCCACCCAGTTGTATGACAATTTTGAATGAATATTTGCTATTGCTACACTAATTCTCCTCCTGGCCAATCAGGAAGCGGGTCACCTGATTGGCAAAACGGAGATCTGATTGGATTGGCTGCCAGGAGAAAGAGAGAGAAGACACAGGGGAAGTGAGGAAGCAGCTGCCTGCATCCTGGAGAGAAGCCCCCGCCACTGCCTGGAGTTCTGGGGTAAGTACAAGGCCCCAACTACCGACTGACCGACCTGGGGGGGTGCTGCCCGTGATCTCCGTGACCTGGCCAGCCGACCGGGGGGCGGGGTTGCTGTCCATAACCCCCCCGATTAAAAACCACCAGCCACTTCTGTTAGCAGTTATACACTTGTATGTGAATTAAAAAAGGAGCTACAGTACACTATCTTGTCAAAAGTATTGGTACACCTGCCTTTAAACGCACATGAACTTTAATGGCATCCCAGTCTTAGTCCATAGAGTTCAATATTGAGTTGGCCCACCCTTTGCAGCTATAACAGCTTCAACTCTTCTCTGAAGGCTGTTTACAAGGTTTAGGAGTGTCTATGGGAATGTTTGACCATTCTTCCAGAAGCACATTTTTGAGGTCAGGCGTTGATGTTGGATGAAAAGGCTTGGTTCGCAGTCTCCGCTCTAATTTATCCCAAAGGTGTTCTATCGGCTTGAGGTCAGGACTCTGTGCAGGCCAGTCAAATTCCTCCACCCCAAACTCACTCATCCATGACCTCAACACCTTTGGGATGAATTAGAGCGGAGACTGCAAGCCAGGCCTTCTCGTCCAACATCAGTGCCTGATCCCATAGACACACTCCTAAACCTTGTGGGCAGCCTTCCCAGAAGAGTTGAAGCTGTTATAGCTGCAAATATGGGCCAACCCAACTCAATATTGAACCCTACGGACTAAGACTGGGATGGCATTTAAGTTCATGTACGTGTAAAGGCAGGTGTCCCAATACTTTTGACAATATAGTGTATGCTTGTCCATTTCTAACTAAGCATGTATAGCTACCAATGATGGATGTTGGCATAGATACAGCATGTCTATCATTTTTGTTCAATTAATTTAAAGCAAGACAGAAAGGCACAGAAATATGGGGAGTGGGACATTTGGTTTAGATGGCAGCAAAATTGTTCAAAGCCAACCTCAGGTTTATTCTCTTGCAGCGAACCCCTCTCCCCCCCCTTTTCTCTACACTGCACCACTAGGGATGGGTCTGCGGTTCGAGTCAAATGTAAGTTCGACTGGAACGTCGGGCGTTCATCGAATTTAGAACATTATGGGTCATTTGCAGTGACTTCGCTGCCGCGGAGCGTCCCATTATGTATTGTGCACAGACGGCGTGCACAGCTCCTCCCCATTGGGAGGGCTCTCGCCGTCGGCATGCTTTTTGCTAGCGACGTAAGCAAGTGACCCCGCCCCTTCTGACATCATATGACGTCAGAGGGGGCGGGCCACATGCTTATGTCAGCGAGTGGCCCCGCCCTTCCATATAAATAAACTGTCACAATAAACCAAGCTCAGTCGGCGGGAACCCTCCCATGGAGGAGGAGCTGTTGCGGCTTTTTTTTTTTTTTTCGTCCGTCGCTTGCCTTGATTGATGATGGATTACAATGGGGGACACTTTTTTTTTTCTTTTTTAATAAAGGACTTGTCCCTAATTGTCTCCTGTAGATTTTCCTTTTTTGACACTTTTTGGTGAATTAGTAGTGGTACGATGTACCCGATACTAATTCACATGGGGGGGCAGGATCTGGGGGCCCCCTTATTAAAGGGGGATTACAGATTCCGATAAGCCCCCCGCCTGTAGACTCCCACAACCACAGCCCAGGGGTGTGGGGAAGAGGCTCTTGCCCCCATCAACATGGGGACAAGGTGCTTTGGGGTGGGGGGTGCAGAGCCCCTCCTGCCCCAAAGCACCCATACTCCCCATGTTGAGGGCATGTAGCCTAGTACGGTTCAGGGGGGTGCCCCCTCGCCCCCCCTATCCTGGCCGGCCAGGTTGCATGCTTGGATAAGGGTCTGGATTGTAGGGGGAACCCCCTGTGAATTTTTTTCTAATTTTGGCGCGTGGTTCCCCTTAAAATTGAAACCAGACCTGAAGGGCCTGGTTTGGACTGGGGGGGCTTACGCAAATTTTCTCAGTGATTTTTCTGTATATTGCTGGGAACCGGCAACACATTACAGCCGCGATAATAAATGACAATTTTTCCTTCACAAATGTGATTTTGCTCTGGCACTGTTCTAAACATCACAGAGGTGCGCCCTTTTACAGGCAGACTAAGGGGACCCCCCAGGCACGATATTTAACCACTTCAGATCCTCGCTATAGCCGTCAATAGACGTCCTCCCCTTTGCGCGTCCTCAGGCTCGCTCTGCATGTGCATGCCCACGGGTTGGGCGGACTCGATGTCCACCGGAGACCCGCAATCCCTTTACAGAGAGCCAGAATGGAGAACTGCCGATGTAAACATGGCGGTTCCCTGCTCTGTGCGGGGGGCATGACAGATCTACTGATCCCTGTGATCAGGATCAGTGAGATCTGTTATGTCCCTGTTAGCCCAGCCCCCACACAGTTAGAACACACACAGGGAACACATTTAACCCCTTCACTGCCACCTTAGTGTTAACCCCTTCCCTGCCAATGACATTTATATAGTAATCAGTGTCTATTTTTAGATCTAATCACTGTATAAATGTCATTGGTCCCAAAAAAGTGTCAAAAACGTCAGACAAGTCCGCCGCAATATCGCAGTCCCGATAAAAATCGCAGATCGCCGTCATTACCAGTAAAAAAAAAAAATAATAATAAAAATACCATAAACCAATTTCCATAGTTTGTAGGCACTATAACTTTTGTGCAACCAGATCAAAATACGCTTATTGCGATTTTTTTTTTACCAAAAATATGTATAAGAATGCCTAAACCGAGGAATAAATGTGTTTTTTATTTTATATTTTTGAATATTTATTATAGCAAATAGTTAAAAAAATGGTTATTTTTTCAAAATTGTCGCTGTTTATAGCACAAAAAATAAAATATCAAATACCACCAAAAGAAAGCTCTATTTGTGGGAAAAAAAGGAAGTCAATTTTGTTTGGGTACAACGTCGCACGACCGCGCAATTGTCATTCAGAGAGTGACAGCGCTGAAAACTGAAAATTGGTCCAGGCAGGAGGGGGGTTTAAGTGCCCAGTAAGCAAGTGGTTAAAGGAATATTTCATTTTTATTGTTTCACTTTAGGCATTATTAAAATCACTGCTCCTGAAAAAATGATTGATTTAAAAGCTTTTTTTTGCATGGATACATGTCCCCTAGGGCAGGACCCGGGGTCCCCATACACCTTTTAGGGCAATAACATTGCATATAAACCTTTAAAATTAGCACTTTTGATTTTTCATCTTCGGGTCCCATAGACTTTAATGGTGTTCCAAAGTTCTGACAAATTTTTTGCCTGTTTGCATGTTCTGGTGCGAACCGAACCGGGGAGGTGTTCAGCTCATCCCTATGCACCACCATTTAAAAACTACTGGGGCCCCTAGACAGTGCTGCAATTTTTATCCCAAAAGTTAATTAACCCTTTAACTTTTCAATTCCAAAGAATTCCACTTCCACAGTTAATATATTGACATGAGGAAGTGTTTATGCTTTAGTAGCAACAATGTAAGATGTGATTATTTTATATTCACAATTTTTAGATACTATTTTGAACACTTTGCTACATCTTGATTTAAAACAGTATGGTCTACTGTTCTTTATTTATGGCTTAGAATTATAGGAAGCTCATTCAACATACATACTATTATAAAACTGCAATGTTATTATGGGCTATTCTTAGCCAGATCACCAGTCAGTATGATCGATAGATGTGGGCAATGTAAAAATAGTACGATAGCAATAGTGAGGTTCACATATTAGTGCATGCATCAGTTATTTACCTATTGTTTATTCCAATTTTAATATACTGTATATATCTTTTCATTGTTGTGTAACATTTTTTATGTATTGTTTAAAGATTGATAACTATAATTTATATCGAGAGTACATACTTAATCGGAATGTTAGCCATAGAGCGTTCACTCTCTCACAATTTGATGTAGATGTTATATCTGCCTCTATTTGGATTGGCTTTAGCTAAGACCATTTAGTATGTGGAAAGAAATCTAATATAAGAATACATTTTAACAGCGGCTGTAGATAATGGCAGGGAACAAGTTAATTCAACCCTCACTGCTTCATTGAATGCAGCATGCTCTTTTACTATTTAGTGTAATGATTCCAGTGACCAAAAACGCTTCCTGATGACGTAGGATTACGAAACGTACATCGAAGCGGTTCTTGGTCACAACTGCATTGAAGTCCCCGGAGGATTGCTTGAGGCGTTGATACGCCAACTTGCTAGCGATAGCCGGGAGGTTATTACCGCTTCACCCAGCACGCGATCCATCCTAGTGCCGAGACAGGGCACCTAAGCTTGTAAGCAAAACAGCATATTACAGCGCACACATACAATAATGACATTTATATCATGCAAGGCTATTTAAAAGTACCTGGACATCTTTGAACAAAAATATGAGCCGTCACACTACATGGCCATGGAGTGCTGAGCTCGCTACTGCATCGAAGCTTGAAGTAGGCACTTTGTTTGTATATTTTATTGTGTTTTATTAAACGAAATTAGGCTATTTGGTTCCTTTCTACATTTTTTTTTATATATTCACCATTCGCATTTTGCAGAGGAGGGATCCACACTAGGAAAGTCTTCCTAATTATTGACCAAGCAATATCTTGCAAAAGCGCCGTATGACCATTTTTTAAATAAAGAGGTCTTATCTTTCTGGTAAGTGGATTTGACCTACAGAGCACATTGGGTGTTTGCCTTTTGGTTGGTGATGGCATGTACACAGGATGTCACGTTAAATGATAACAAAGCACTGAAGATTTCTATAAGATGAATAATATTGGACACTAATTATTTTATTTATATTTTTTGAATTATAAGAGCACTGTAATGAACTTTTCAATGGATGGACTCTAATGTAAGGACTCATGTACACTGCTGCTGGTAAACGGGCGTTTAGGAGCAGTTTGGTGTTTTTTTTTAGCTGCCCCTGAACTCATTTAATAGAGTGGTATGTGATGGTAGTGAGCAACCTCATGTAACGTGCTCCTAATCTGACAGCATGTCCTCACCTACGCCTATAGAATGTTTGCCCAACTTCTCCAGCGTGTGTGGTATCTAACCATCTCCTCTAGTGTATCCACGGTCTCTGACTATCTCCTCCAGTAAGTTGGCAGTCTCTGACTGTCTCCTCCAGTGTGTTAGGGGTCTCTGGCTATCTCCTCCAGTGTGTTAGGGGTCTCTGGCTGTCTCCTCCAGTGTGTTAGGGGTCTCTGGCTATCTCCTCCAGTGTGTTAGGAGTCTCTGGCTGTCTCCTCCAGTAAGTCGTCGATCTCTGGCCATATGTATTATTAGTACATGTACACAGGGTCATCTATAGTCGTTTCTAGGCAGTTGACTTTAGAGGCTTGTTTTGGAAAGCAAGAAAATGTGTTCAGACAGAAGTTCAGAGGCATTTGAAATGCCAAATTCCTGTAACAGCTTGTTAACGTGGTAACTTGCGTTTAACAGCATTTCGTTTAGGGGCAATAGTCATAAAAAAAACAAAACGCTTCTAGGCATGAACGCGGCAAAACACGGCTAAACGTGGCATGTAAAACGTAGCTAAACGGACGTTTTTAAGCGTTGGTTTCCAGCCGTCAAATATCTTTCAGGAGTGGTTGAAAAAGTGTCCAATGTACATTAAGCCTATAGTTGATGAATTTGTTAGTATTCATCAGCACTTAGCACTTTAACCACTTCAGCCCCGGAAGGATTTCACGCTTTAGGACCAGAGCCCTTTTTGTGATTCGGCACTGCGTCACCGTGACAATTGCACGGTCGTTCGACGTTGTACCCAAACTAAATTTGCGTCCTTTTTTTCCCACAAATAGAGCTTTCTTTTGGTGGTATTTGATCACCGCTGTGTCATTTCTGATCGCCGCTATAAACAAAAGAAAAGCGACAATTTTGCAAAAAAACCCAAATTTCTTACTTTTTGCTAAAATACAAATCCAAAAAAATATATAAAAAAACATTTTTTTTCATCGGTTTTGGCCGATTTATATTCTTCCTCATATTTGTGATAAAAAAAATCACAATCTGCGTTTATTGATTGGCTTGCGCAAAAGTGATCGCGTTTACGGATGATGAGAATTCATTTCTGGGGTTTTTATTTTTTTTATTTTTTACAAGTAATGGCGGCGATCTGCGATTTTTAGCGGTACTGCAATATTTCAGCGGACATGTCGGAACATTTTGACATTTTTTGGGACCATTGGCATTTATACAGCGATCAGTGCTATAAAAATGCACTGATTACTGTGTAAATGCCATTGGCAGTGAAGGGGTTAACCTGCAGGGGGCGCTCTAAGGGTTAACTGTGTTCCCTGGGCGTGTTCTAACTGTGGGGGGACTGCCCTAGCTGGGGAAGGGAAGTGATCACAGCTTCCCAGAGGACGTATTCTTATACGAAACCCGTCGGTAAGCCTGTTCTGGAATGCTGCTTGTGATTTTATAACATATTGTTTTATCTGATATCTTACCTTCTGTTTGAACCTGAGAGACTTTTTACCGCTATTTAAATAAATACACCTCATCATCTGAGGTTTTACACTATTTCGAGTCTCCTCTTGCTCCCTCGGTTGTTCACTCATTTTCGGATTCTCCGGCCAACTTCCACCTACCCATCTGCATCACGGAAAAACGTTCCTTGGATACCCCTGTCTTACAAGTAAGACCCCCACTATCGTCTAGGATTGTGTGACGCAGTGCCCATCGGGAAGGAGCCTACCAACGTTCTTGGACCAACCAAGGGACACCCTACACGCCTAGGAAAACCTTGACGTGATAAGATCCCCCACAACCAAGACCCCCTTGGGATGATTTTTTGCCTATACTCTATAGGTATCTGGTAAGCCTCCAATTTACCTTTATATGAGGATTTAACTCGCCTCCCACAGCGATTTTGTCACACTACCTACAGTGAAGATTTTGCACGATTTATGTCACAAGAATATAGACTGTCACGGACTTACCAATATATTTATCTTTTCTGCTCCTGATTTACCAGGACTGCTCACATTTTTATGTGGTTAGAGCGCTATATTATTATATGTATATAGTACTTCTACCTCTGTCAGGGGAGCAGCAGATTTTGAAAATTATTTAATTGGCACGAAGTAAAATTATATTCAAAGATTGTAGATGACCCTGCTTTGAGTCCATACCTGGATACACATTTCTGAGGGCATTTCCTACCAGTAGCGCTGACAAAATTGTTTGTTCTAGTCTTTCAGATGGACCTGACTGCAAGCTCATGTTGGTCAATGAGTGACCAGATGAAGATGGGCATGTGTCAGTTTATACCTTACTATACAGTCCATGTGTGGAAAAAACTGGAGAAGGTATGTATCCTTTTCTGTTTCTCTGGACTGGGGTTTCAGTTTTCTCTGAGTCTAGTAATGCCGAATCATGGTATGGAGTATGGAGAATTTGAAGTGATTTAGGTGGGAAGAAGTCTCCAATCCTGTTTTCAGGTCTTGCTTGAGACCTGTAAGTATGCCAGAGGGCACACTCATTATAAGGAAGAATCTGAAGGGCTCCTGTTTGGAGACAGGCGTGTGCTCTCATTTGGAGAGGTGTTGAACTCAAGAGACAGCACTCCCTGTTGGAGAGATTCCAATTCCATCGGGCTGAGGTATCCAAGGAGGATAAGCGAGTCTGAAAAACTAGGAAAGCCGGAAAGACTAGGTGAGTCCAGGGGACTGCAGGAATCTGGAGATCCCGGAGGAAAGCAGAGAGTCTGGGGTGTCAGGAGAACCCCTATTGAGAGGCCAAGGTGTGGGCAATATTTGCCACCTCATCCCTTTAAAACCGAACAAATATGAATTGCACAGGTTCTCTGGCAGATTAAGGTGCAAATTAAACTCACTTGGTGCCTTATCTGCATTAAATTAGCCTCAGAACCTGTGTAATTCATATGTGTTCGGGTTTAAAGGGATGAGGTGGCAACTCTAGAGTGGGCCTATGCAGAAGGGTGCTGTAACTACATCCTGTGTGAGTCAGGAAAGCCCACAGAGCCAGGAGAGCTGGGTGAGATGACCAGTAAAAACATATAATTTGTTTAGGAAACCGATTTACTAAAGAAGCATCTCTTTTGCCCAAACCTGAACTTTAATCCACCTCCCCATTCTTATTCTCTCAAAGTACACTTCACTACTTCTCAAAAGTTTCCTCTACTTCTACTAGATCTTCACTTGCCCATGTTTATAGTACTTATTCTGTAAGAGTGGCACTTATGGTGGCATCTCAAGGACTTTCTCAAGATCAGTGCAGATTAAAGCTGAGGAGAAAACTGTATGGAAACTCAAACAGCTTTGTATTCTGATCTGCAGTCAAATCAATTGGCTGATCATGACAATAGACCATTGAAATTATTTGCAAGTATCTTAGAGAATGATACACAAAAATCTATAGAGAATAATATAATGATATGTAGCTTGAGCAGTTACATCCTACTTTGTAGGATAAACATGAACAAAATCTTTATTTGCAGACTGAATAGTTGATGGGAGAGAGGAGAATAGTTGCAATATGTTACCCCATGTGGAGACCTTCATGGACATAACTATGCATCCATTGTAGAAGCTCAGTCAGGACATGATTGCGGAGTGTAGACTTCTACCTAGATGGCTCCATAAAACTTGTATATAATTATAAATAATTATAATATAAATAAGTAAAGAGTAAATAAATACAAAATTCAAGAATAGTATTTGAAATATTAAAATATTTCTAGTCTGAATTATCCAGTCACGTGTTTTAGACACGGGACCATTACTTTACATTCAACTTGTTGTTTTACATATTACGACCTATACGTATAAATTACTGAGTTGCCGTTACTTTTCCAAGTTTTTCTAAAATAATGACAAAACAAGAAGAAACATTAAATGAATACTTTAAAGCGGTATTAAACCCAAAAATAAAAATTATATATATTGCTACTTACCAATCTTTAGATGTGATGGCTGCATGAGTTTCTTTTTTTAGGCTTTCTTTCCTTTTTCATGATCCAGCCATTAAGTTTATTTTTCAACATCTTTTAAAGCCTAACTCCAGGTTTCTTGTGACTTTAAATAGTTAGTTTGGACCAAGATGGCCCAAATGAACTATTTGCTTCACTAACATATTCTCCCGCTGGGACACCTGTAAAAACTGTATGTAGCATCAGCTGAAAACACTTTACAGCGCTGTGTTCCTGTAGTGGCATGGGGACCTCCTGTTCCAGTGCTGGAACAAAATCAAGAAGGGCTGAGTGCCACTCAGTCATTCAATGAAAGCCTTGTATTTTGCCAACAAATACAAGGCTTTCTCTGATTGGCTGAGGTGAAGAGGTCTGGAGATGAGGTCACAATCTCTACCTTAGTCAATAAGAGGAAGCCTTGTATTCATTGATGAAATACAAAGATTCCTGTGAATGGTTGAACAACATTCAACCCAACTTGATTTTGTTCAATTGTTTTATTAATGTGATAAACATGTCATACTTACCTGCTCTGTACAATAGTGTAGCGTAGAAAATTTAATGTGCTTACAGCAAAACCAACCGACCACACCAATGCCACACAGACTGCCATGAAGGGGAGACACCTGGAGCAGAGTAGACCAGCCGCTCATATATGCATCCAGGTCAAACCCCATTGGCCAGCCTAGATGGACAGACTCGCCCCAGAACGTCAGCAACACAAGGAAACTGAAGGACAGGGGTGGATGTGTGGCGCCGATGCTCAGAGGACAGGACCCGCCCACGCCATCACACCAGCCACCTGGTGAATGAAGAGGGTGTAGGAGGGACACCTGTGAGCATCGCTTCTCCCAAAGTAATTAGGCAGCAGCCAGACCAACCCTCCACAACACACAGCATGACTAAACTAGCATGGAAGTGTCAAATCATGTAGCAATAGTAAATTGTAAAAAAGTATACTACGAGTGTCCACAGGGAGGATGTGGGAGAAGTAAGTGGTCCACCGACCACACTACCGCACCCGCCCAGGACAGGAGACTCGTAGCCGCGGTGTGTAGGTGGGGACAGGAAGTCAAAGGAACACAACGACTGCAAGACCCCGCTCAGACAGGTAGATCCGACCGGTTACCCCAAACTGGACCTACGTATATACTCGCCGACCAGATGAGACGAGGTCCACAGAGGGGAAGTACCGTCAGACACACCGTAACCACACCAGCCAACCAAAACGACATTCGTGTAA
>BLSH010048212.1:415308-427660 GCA_018402905.1 Glandirana rugosa | reverse complement strand
AATGTATAGCAGACTTGTTGCACATGAAATAAAAAATAGGTTGATAAAAAACCAAGCTCCAAATGGTGGAGTGCTGACAGCACATACAGTAACCTGGGTAAACACATTTGCATCTAGAATATGCCCGACGACGTTTCGTGGCAGTAGGGCCACTCTTCAGGGGCTGATGCGAAATGAATGGGATCTGAAAAAGACATGGGCATGTCACTAAGGCACAAGCAAAGCGACCCTGCTGGGGAAGCCAAAATATGATAAATAATCAAGATGGTTAATAGCTGTAGATTGGATACATGATGAGCTACTTACACAAACCAGCATGCACATGACAGTGGGCTGAGATAGGCGGACTGACATGGACGCCCAAACCGGGAGCTGAGGTGTTGTTCGTGGTATGGGGAAGCACAGAAAAGTGATAATTGGTGTCAGATTGTCCCAACAACAGGAACGCAGAGGCTCTAATCTGTAGTGGATGTAAAGTGTAAAGGGAAATTGAATTGACAGAGGTTTCGTCCAAGGGAGTAAAAGCAAAAGACCCATACACCAAGGATAGGTAATAGGGATAAGAGACAACAACTATGTCAGTTATAGTTGTGAGGATAGGCTGTGAAGCCAGGTGGACACAGATATTGCAGCAAAATGAGTGAATATATTATAAACCAATATGAAGATGAAAGGGTGAAACCCCACCAACAGAATGGGTGAACAAGATCAAGATTGCAACAGTGCCAGTGAGACTTACAGCGTAGAAAATTGAATGTGCTTACAGCAAAACCAACCGACCACACCAACGCCACACAGACTGCCATGAAGGGGAGACACCTGGAGCAAAGCAGACCAGCCGCTCATATATGCATCCAGGTCAAAAAGTGGATCATGAAAAGAGGAGTAAGCTACTTACATGTCAGCTCAATGGGATATCTGGACTAGAATGAGTGAAGGGAGTGGCACGTAAATTCATGAATTTTTTATTAATATATGTGTTATGTCGGCCATGTGTTATGACCTATTTCAATATGATCATGTAATCTTTATCTAGTATGTTTAATAAATTCATACTTTTTATATATTTTGTACCTTTTTTTGGATGTGGAATACCTCATTCAAAGTCCCACAACCAAAGTCCTTTGTTCTGTATGTTTTTTAGGTAGAAAACCTCAAGGTTTTAGAACTTTTAACCACTTCAGATCCGCGCTAGAGTAGATTGATGGCTATAGCGCGGATCTACTTTGCCGGGGCTCCGTCAATTGACATCCCCCCCTTTGTGCTCTCCCCGTGCACCTTTACAGCCACCAGCGGCGCGCTCTCGCAGCTGCTGCACGCTGCATGAGCGTGCCCGCAGGTCGGGCGGACTCGATGTCCGCGATCATCTAACAGAGAGTCAGAACGGGGGAACCGCCGATGTAAACACAACGGTTTCCCTTTCTGTGAGGGGGGACATGACTGATCTACTGTTCCCTGTCACTGGGATCAGTTAGATCTGTTATGTCCCTGGCAGCCCAGCCCCCACACAGTCAGAACACAGTGAGGGAACACAGTTAACCCCTTGATCGCCCCCTTAGTGTTAACCCCTTCCCTGCCAATGACATTTTTACAGTAATCAGTGGCTATTTCTAGATCTGATCGCTGTATAAATGCCATCGGTCCCAAAAAAGGGTCAAAAAACACCATAAATAAATTCCCATAGATTTTAGACACTATAACTTTTGTGCAACCCAATCAATATATGCCTATTACAATTTTTTATTTTACCAAAAATATGTAGAAGAATATATATCGGCCTAAACTGATGAATAAATTTGTTTTCTTATTTTTTTTTTTTTTTTGGAAATGTATTATAGCAAAATGTCAAAAAATATTGTTCATTTTTCAAAATTGTCGCTTTTTTTGTTTATAGTGCAAAAAATAAAAACTGCAGACATGATCAACTACCACCAAAAGGACGTCAATTTTGTTTGGGTACAACGTCGCGTGACCGCGCAATTGTCATTCAAAGTGTGACAGCTCTGAAAACTGAAAATTGGCCTGGGCAGGAGGGGGGTTAAGTGCCCAGTAAGCAATTGGTTAAGCTACAAGAAACCAAAAGACCAATCTGTAAAGTAAAAGTATCAGTTCGAGTGATTAAACAATTTAACACTGACAGGGGTGTTTACAATGGTCGGTATTTTTTCATTTTTATCCTAGAAGGAAAAAAAATGGGGTAACTGCTTAAAAAGTGTTAGCTGGAGTTCAGTTTTAATTTGTTAATCAAGTCCATCTAAATCTGCTAGTCCATCTAACACTAGCCTCTCCCCAGATTGACAATACCAGGGAAGTGGAGACACCCTAGGACAGGAATTGTGTTACTTGTCAGATCGTCAGGTAAGAAAAAGAAAACTAATGTAGCCACCACATCTAAGAATTGGTGAGTGGCAATATATAACATTTTTTGGTTTTGGGTTTAATACCACTTTAACTAAACTAGTGAACTCCTCAATACCAATCATCAAAGGTTACTATATAATGTGGCTTTTTATTTTCTTACTTTATAAATCAGTGGGGTTGTCATTGTTTTATAATGTGTTGGGTAATACAAACAGATGGAAGTACACTATTTCTGGAGCTCTTTTGTAAGCTAAACTCAGCAACACTCTATGATGTGGCCTGACTATTGAACTGGCACATTAGAAAAAGCAATAGGAGGCAAAGCTTTTATTTTAATGCCACGGTGCTGTTTCTACAAGCAGTTGGAATGGGAAATGTATTTAACAAATGCAGTGACCTTTAAATGTGTCTTAGGACAAATAAAACATAAACCTAAAAGGATAGGAGCAATGAGATCCCTTCTGTATCTGAATTTGGTAATCCTTCATGTCATGTTGTAAATAGAAAAGGGTTTTACCCAGCTATAAACCTTTTAATACTCCCATAGTGCTGTCCTTGATCGCATATAGAAATCAGCTCCACCTGCTTCCCACCTCTACCTAAGAAATGTTTTTTATTTTTATTTTAAAGAGATGTCCGCTTTGCTACAGGTTTATTTGAGCATTAAATGACTACTCTTTCTCTATATGTGTATGGATATCTATTTCTCTGGCCAGAGGATACGCTGGACCTGTGATTTGAAGACATTGAGGAAACCTATCACAGGGTCGTACATCCGTACATATGAACTTTTTTCTTTCAAGTACTTGTTATTCACATTTTGCAGTAGGTACATGTAAAAAAAACAATTTACAAAATAAAAACAGAGAAAATAACCCCTGCCACTGGGCAAGCTAACACTCAAATAATGTATGACCAGTTGAGTATGATTCCCACCCAGAAGTATACATCAAAGTGCTAGATATCCCACCTATCCCCAACATGTCAGCCCCGTGATCATTAATAGAATTGGCAAGGAGAAGAAACCCAAATGAAAACCATCCCCAGAATTGTAAGACCAGGGGTACATACGAGCAACAACATATATGGCAGAAGAAATAATGACTCTTGGGGTCAATGCCATTAACACTGAGCATCAAATCTCGATTACCAATATAACAAGAGTAGATAGATGGCCCTAATCAGACATGGTAGATATGAAGGATATCCACCCATCCCAAACTTTGTCAAATTTGTTGAGTGTGCCCCTACTTGAATATGTGCCTTTATAGAAGAAAAGAGCCCTATCCACCAATGCTTTCCAGGCTGCCAACCATGTTTTCTTTCAAGACAATATAATCAGTTTCCTTGCATAAAATACTCCCAGGCTTTGAGGACAGAGCTCATGGAACCAGTTGTCCCATAGGAAGGTTTCAGACCTCTATGGACCAAGTGGGACAAAGTTGTATGCACATGTTTACTCAAGTACCATTGCATACCTACCATTGATTTCTACGGTTGTCTGCATGCAGCACTTGTTGCTCCCAGACAGGGAAATTTGCCCAAATTTTAAGTTATATGGCACCAGGAGTGAGTGTGCTTGAGAACTAAAGAACCAACAGTTGCAAGAAGTGGGAGATGGCCCCAACCTTTGACAAACCCTAAAAAAATCTGAGACTTAGATTTCCATACCCTTGTTTTTGGCAGTTCCAGTTCACTGAATATAGATACCGGAGATACTAAATTAGACGGTACTAGAAGACAGACTTGGAACCCAGAGCATCAAGTGACATTCACAGAGGATTTAAGTGGTTCTCAACTCCGGTCCTTAGGACCCACCAACGGGCCAGATTTTAAGTATTACCTTGGGGAGATACAGACTAGAATACTGCAATCACTGAGCAGCAAATGATATCACCTGTGATGTATTTCAGTTATCCTGCAAACCTGGCCTGTTAGTGGGTCCCAAGGACAGCAGTTGAGAACTACTGATTTAAAAGAACATGTTGGGTATTTAGACCAGTTTAGAAAAAAGTATCCAAGTAATTAGTTGGAGGGGGGACAATGGGGAAAGAGGGAGTGGGAGGGGAAGTTGGGTAAGGGAAGGGGTGTGCCTGATTGTCCAGGGTTTAGATTTAAAGGAAAGCTGTTAAGAGGGAAACATGGAGACTGTTATTGCTGACCTCTCTTTCTCAAGGTTTTTCTAGTTAGCTTGGATTTCATGCTGGCCATTTGACTTTAGAACACTGGGTCACTTACCCAGAGTAGGTTTGTAGGTAAAGGCTTGTGACATTCCTTATCTGCATACCTTCTCTGGGTCATTGATGAAGTCAGAGGCTCAGTATGATATTCAAGCAAGTGCCATTATCAGAAGGTCCGTCATTAGAGTTCCCATATTTTTTCCTGACATGTGGGAATTTTTGAAAATCATAATTCCTGAAAATGGGAGGTGTGTGTTGAGTAGTGGAAGTTCTTGAGCCTATAAACATAGTGCAGTGGTCTGGGATGGGTAACATACATAGTGCAGTGGCCTGGGATGGGTAACATACATAGTGCAGTGGTCTGGGATGGGTAACATACATAGTGCAGTGGTCTGGGATGGGTAACATACATAGTGCAGTGGTCTGGAATGGGTAACATACATAGTGCAGTGGTCTGGGATGGGTAACATACATAGTGCAGTGGTCTGGGATGGGTAACATACATAGTGCAGTGGTCTGGGATGGGTAACATACATAGTGCAGTGGTCTGGGATGGGTAACATACATAGTGCAGTTGTCTGGGATGGGTAACATACATAGTGCAGTGGTCTGGGATGGGTAACATACATAGTGCAGTGGTCTGGGATGGGTAACATACATAGTGGTCTGGGATGGGTAACATACATAGTGCAGTGGTCTGGGATGGGTAACATACATAGTGCAGTGGTCTGGGATTGGTAACACACATATTGTATAGAGAAAAAAAATGATTGCGCAGGTGGAAAAATAAAAATAAATAAATATAAATGACAAAAAATGCTGCTGGCAATATCACAACAGAACAAATTGTGTAAAGACATATAAAACATAAATTGCTGTGCTATGTAAACAATGATGAAACAGTGAAAACAAATGATGTATATAACAACAGTCCATATAGTGTTTCTATAAGATATGTGATTGAGTATTAGATACTGTATCTGGAAAGTGTATGGAAACAATCTCTTGAAGAAGTGTCCAAGAAAAAATGAATAAATGTTAACCCAAGTGCACCTTCACCGTGTTTATATAAGATGTTCGCTTACCAGAACCCTAGACTCCACACTATAAGAGTCTAGATAAGCATGAGGTTCCTAATCAATCAATCATGGCAAATCCATCCATTTGAAAATGATGAAGATGGTGTCGTGGCAGACCATGCAGATCCCTAATCGCTCTCATGCATATCCCATAAAGAAGAGAAAAGTGTCCACATAGTATAAAACCGTATGATGATTTATTGAGAAAAAGAGTACACAGATCTAATAAAAAGTCAGTATATAGATACAAAGATTCCTGGGCCGAGATCCATTGGTACAGAGATCAAACTTGCCTGGTGTTGACAGACATAGACTTTGCCCTACATATTTCGTCAAATGTGACGTCATCGGGGGTCACACTTTATCTACTACTCATTTACTTATCTTATGGAAACCTCATATGGACTTTTATATGCATAATTTGTTTTCACTGTAACATACATATTGCAGAGTTCTGGGGTGGGTAATGTACATAATGCAGTGGTCTGGGGTGGGTAACATACATAGTGGTGGGTAGTTCACACAGTACAGGGTTCCAGATTGGGTAACACACACATGAACTTTAATGGCATCCTGGTCTTAGTCTGTAGAGTTCAATATTGATTTGGCCCACCCATTGCAGTTATAACAGCTTCAACTCTTCTGGGAAGGCTGTCCAAAAGGTTTAGGGGTGTCTATGGGAATGTTTGACCATTCTTCCAGAAGTGCATTTGTGAGGTCAGACACTGATGTGGAGGAGAAGGCCTGGCTTGCAGTCTCTGCTCTAATTTATCCCAAAGGTGTTCTGTCGGTTTGAAGTCAGGGCTCTGTGCAGGCCAGTCAAGTGCCTCCACCGCAAACTTGCTCATCCATATCTTTATGCACCTTGCTTTGTGCACTGGTGCACAGTCATGTTAAAACAGGAAGGGGCCATCCCCAAACTGTTCCCACAAAGTTGGGAGCATGAAATTGTCCAAAATGTCTTGGTATGCTGATGCCTTAAGAGTTCTCTTCGCTGGAACTAAGGGGCCAAGCCCCATCCCTGGAAAACGACCCTACACTATAAACCCACCTCCATCAAATGATTTGGACCAGTGCACAAAGCAAGGCCCATAAAGACATGGATGAGTGAGTTTGAGGTGGAAGAACTTGACTGGTCTGCACAGAGTCCTGACCTCAACCCAATAGAACATCTTTGGGATGAATTAGAGAGGTGACTGCAAGCCAGGCCTTCTTGTCCAACATCAGTGCCTGACCTCACAAATGCGCTTCTGGAAAAATGGTCAAACATCAATGAGGGTTAACAAGCTTAGGTGTAACAGATAAAGCACTCAGGGCTCTATAAAACTCCCAGGCTGATTCAACAATGACCTCCACCCTGTAACCAGATCTCTGTGCATTACATATTGGGGGGCAGTAATAACCTCTGGATGGTGAGATTAAGTCTGGGTAACTAAAAGCTTCTGTTTACTTCTCTGTGACCACCAAGTGTCTGGGCAGTGGTAGGCTGTGGCAGAACAAGTAGTCAGGTTCCTATGCCTTTGTAGTTAGACGCCCAAAGTGGCAAGGGTTTATTTTCTGTTTTGTCTTAATTCACTTGTTTTGAGGCCTGTTCTTTGTAGCCACAGACTTGTAAATAAACCACCGTTTTTGTTTTCACAAAGATCCTGCTGTCTGACTGTACCTACTTCACTGTGCTGTGACCCATCCAGGGCAGTGTTGCCAACCGTCCGTAAATTTACGGACAGTCAGTAAAAACAGGGCAGTTTTTTGGGTGTCCGTAAAAGTCCGTAGTAGCAGAAATGTGCCAGTAAAAATGGCGGCCATTGGCGCTGGTCAGAGCTGCGCATGTGCAATTACGGAAATCCCCGAGTGGCGAGTGAGAAGATCCGATCCTTACCCTAAGACGAGTTGGATGACCACTCCTCCTGCTTCCAGCTAGTGCCACTGCCCAGCCCATTAGGGTTGCCACATCATCCCTTTAATCCAGGACACATATGAAATAAACAGGTCCTGAACTAACTTAATGCAGATGAAGCACCAAGTGAGTTTAATTACCACCTTAATCGGCCACAGAACCTGGGTAATTAATATGTGTCCTGGATTAAAGGGATGATGTGGCAACCCTACAGCCCATCCACACTCAAATGAGGTTACTGCATTTTCCCGCCACACCACCGCCAGCCAGCACCTGACCGGAGCAGACACTCTGGATGGATGGATCCTCCTGATTCCTTCCTGCCTCCCTGCTCTGGCTGACCCTGCAGCCCTCCTGGTGACAGTGGTGAGTGCAGTAGCTTCCTCTTCAAGCCAGCGAAAAAGAGTCGGGACAGTGAGTGTGTGATTGTTTGACACCCACACTGCCTCTGCTCACTCTGACTGACAGCCGCGAGCCAGGCTGCACGAGTCTCTCTCTCTTAGTGTGAGTGTGCGCTGTATGAGTGCAGTGTGCACTGGATAAGTGGCAGGAGGTAATGGAAGGATGATGTAATGGAAACAGCAGGTGATGGGGATGGCGTGATGGAGATGGAGGGATGGTGACAGGAAGTGATGGGGGGGATTGTGTGATGGAGACAAGAGGTGATGGAGGGATGGAGACGGGGGGATAAAAACAGGACGTGATGGAGACAGGAAGTCTTTAGAAATGGGGACATAGATTTTGGTGATCCTAGTGGCTACCAGGGATTTCACCTCATGTTCTGTTGTGATTATGGAACAGAAATTAAGGGGGAATCTCTACAATTTGACATAGGTGGCAAAACTGATGGACTAAATAATTTGCCCTTATTATACTGAAAATAAGAGAAATATGTTTTTTTTACCTTGCTATCTACCTTAAATCACATTGATATTTGCACAGTGTACTTGCTTGTAGAATAAATGCTGAAATTTGCACTGAAAACTGTAATTTTGTAAAATGCCAGTAAAAACTTGGCTGTGCCAGTAAATTTTGGATGTTGTGCCAGTAAATTTCAATCTGGTAGGTTGGCAACACTGTTGTAAACCTGCCGGAAGTGACGACAGGATGTTAGACTAAAAGGTGCCTATATTGTACTGGGACGCCTTGTAAACTATGTGCATCCCAGTGACGCATATCCGCCGGAAATGATGCACCGAACGTGTCGTCAAGGGAAGAGCTCGTATGCAATACGAGCTGTTTGCGTTCAAAATTGTAAACCGGTCAGAAGTGACGACAGGATGTTAGACTGAAAGGTGCCTACATTATGTGTACCACACTTGTGTTCCTGGTTGAGCTCTACCCCCATAAACTATTGGGCTTTGCGCCATCTATACTTATCTGTTAGTTTCTTTGACAATGAAATGAAAATGCAGAGCAGGAACTTCTCAATTGCTCTTACTTTATTTAAAACAAATCGTGCTATATTAACTTACAATATTAGCTAATATTGCCCCGTTGTATTTTAAACTATGATACTGTATTGCTTTTGCCTTCAAAATGCCTATTGTTGCTTAGATTCTATGGTGCAGGTCTGCAGCATAAAGTTGATCTAAAAAAAAAAAACTTTAATCTGATTTGGCTTACTCGGATGAAGTTCTGAATAGTGATGAGAATACTGGCCCACCTGAATTGGATCAAGTGAAATTGCTGGAGGCAAAAATTCATAAAGTTTTGGTGTTGCGTGCCAAAATGGTTTGTGCATTTTGCCTCCTTGTACCCATATGCTGGCCTTCCCTGTAATTTTAAGGCAGCAAAGGAAGAAGATGCCCCTATTCTATTTTACTGCTGTGTAACCATAAAAGATGCAGATGGAAGGAATCTGTATAGGTGAAGTACAAGCACAATATTGAAGTAAAGTGTCCCTTCCTAAAAGAGAAGGTAATTGTCATCACTTTCAACAATTAGCCAGAAATAAGGAGTTTATTTTTTATTTTAGAACAGTTTGAGGGGAACCCTGTAACCCTATCACATTTAGTGTTGTCCTGTTGGATCCGCTGTGCAACTGCCAATGCTCGGGTCCTGATGTCACTGGGTGTTGGGTGCATCTTCCTGGTTCAGGATCGTCAAAGCTGACTTGTATCTGTCTGGCCCACCCTCCTTCATCTTCTGTGAATACGACCTCAAGCATCCTGGAATAAGTACATATGGCAGGCAACTTCAGAATTCTGGAGCCATCACTGTCTCCTAAGCAAACATTAAAGCTTGATTCTAAAGAGAATTTTTACTTGAAGTCACAGACTCTGAACAAGCATGCTCTAGGCATGCTATAAATGTATGTCAGACTTCCGTATTGTTATATTTTTCCCAGGTCAGTGACTCCAGAATCATAGAGACCAATGCATCATGCTAATTGCTTGGCAAGGAATTGCATTCCAGCCAGGCAAAAAGTTTTACAAAAAGTTTTACAGATGCATTGGTTATCAATTGCAACCTACTTTCAGCTTCTCAACACTGAGTGAATTTTTCTTACACACACACACACACACACACACACACACACACACACACACACACACACAAATGCACATGTTTAAAGATGTTATACTAGAAAATGCTTTGTTAAAACAACAACCACATAATTTTGTGTTGGATTTTGTCTATTAAATTGTTGACCTTGTTCAAAATTACAATTTGATTCCCAGTACCTTTTGCGCCATGCATATGGAATGTGTTTCCCAATATGTCGAATTTTTCATTATTTACGGCATATATAAACACCTACAGAGTGCAATGTAGTCTATGGACATGCATGTGAAAAAAAACCTACAAAATAGGAGATTGGGATGTTCTCTGTGCTCCAGAAAGGTTGAGTTGATATTGTGGCATGATGGTGCTGGTTGGTCCCTAATGCCACTATTGTGCATGCATTGGATATCAGTGCTATGTTTCTAACACAACAATATAGCAGTGATATCCAGCGCATCCAGCAGTGGCCAGTCTGTACTGCCAGTACCACGCATACCTGATATTACTTTGCAATATTGCAATATCAGAAATATAGCAGCTATATCCTGTACCTGCACAGTAATGACAATACAGACTGACCACTACTGCACATGCCACCCATATTGAATGCAGCCTTTCAGGATCGTATGTAGAAGTATGAAGCATAAGCAACTACAATGATCCAGATATTGACATAATTTTTTTACTGCACAGGTGGGCATCTTTTCTGGTTTGAAATACGTGTTCCCCACCTGCTAAGAGCCATTTGCAGCTCCCCCATCACTTTGCTTCATTCCTCTACTGCTCTGCTGAACACCTTCCTGCTTTCAAAACTTTGCCCTACCCACTACCACTCTGCCACTTGTCCCTGTACCCTCACCTACCTCTGCTCTCATTATTCTTCCCTTCTCTCAGCAGCCCCCGCACTGTCAACATTCTTCCTCACACCAAACGCCACTCCACCCCTCCAATCCATTTTGGGATACCCCCTTAAAACTCTGCTGCATGCCCACTCCATCTCTCTCACCACGTGATGCTGCACACTAGCTGATCACTCTGCCACACAACTCCAGCTCTACACACATTTTTCCAACTTTCTCACCCTCACCACTTTTCCCCCTGCCCACCTCTGCCCTTACCACTTTCCCCCACCCACTCTTAACACTTTTTCCACTGCCCATCCACCCCTGCCTTCACCATTCTTTCCCCCGTGCAACACTGCCCTTAAAACTTTCCCCTACATTCACCCCTTTTCCCCCACCACTCCACAGTCTTCTCCCTGCCCACACCACACTTTCCCTTCCCATCCATCCCTGCCCTCACCCCTATTCCCATGCCCTCACAACTCTTCACTACTTCCCACCCACCCTTGCTATCACCAGTTCTGCCCCACCCACACATGTCCTTATCACTTTTAGCACTACCTACCCATCCTTGTATTCACAAATCTTCCATTCACCCACCCACCCCTGCCCTAACCACTTATTCCTCCAATGAACCATTTCAAACCATACCCACAATACATGACAGTGCCTTCATCCCCCTCTCAACCATCTGTCACCACTGCAATTGCCACCACCTCAAACCACCTGCGCTCACCATCACAACTGCCAGTATCCCAATCCATCCATCCTCAACCTTGCATGTTCTAGAAAGAGCACACCTTTGCATGACTCAGCCGGCAAGTCTCACCTGCCATAATGGAAGATGGACTATGCAGAGCATGCCAAGGGTCCCTCCTCCCTCTTTGAACCATAGTAGAGCCGCACTTTCTCCAACCCCAAAACAGCAGTTATGCACCTCCGTAAAGAACTGAAGCTAGGGGAATACATTGTAAGAACCTGGTGATGCGCTTATTGAGGGTGAAAGGCTCTGCAGCCTTCATTGTAAAAACTAGTGAAAGTATAATGTTCAACATTAACTACTTTTTTTTGCAAAAGGTGGACAAAGCCTCTAATCCTTTCTCTCTAACGTGTTTTTTTCCTTTACAGAATTAGTGTACACAAGTTTTTTCTTTCCTACAGAAAGAGGAGTATAATTTTTCTGCCTGCCGACAAGAAAAGTTCAAGAATCGAGGACATAATTTACTGTTCTCTTGGGTTTTTCATGTACAAAACTACACAACAAAATCGAAAATACTGATAAATAACGTAACGTTATTTTAATTGGAAAGAAAAAAACGATTATAAAATGATCGTTTTCACACGGGAAACCGTGTGTACGGTTTAACACTTTTTCAAACAATTTTTTTCTCTGTACCTACTCCCTGTCCGTCTTTTTAATATGAGGAGAAAGACATCCTTTCTTTTTTGAACACATGTGATTAAGACATTTCCTTTTTTTGTGCA
>BLSH010048212.1:367436-394199 GCA_018402905.1 Glandirana rugosa | reverse complement strand
TTTTTTTTGTTTTTGAAAAAGACACGAAAGGGGGGGGGGGGGAGATATACCATTTTTTTCCACCACTAACTTACTACTAATTGCCACAGCTTCACTTACTGACATTTCATAAAAGCATTCCCCTAACTTAACAGTTCTGAAATGTAAATGCTATTTTAAAAAATGACATACCCAGGTTAAATTATTTCTGCTATCAGGGGTCTATAGAACCCTTCAAACATACAGTAAGTGAATATATACCCAATACCAGCCTGTAGTACCCCTTACATTACCAGGACGTTTTTCTTTTCTGTGATAGTTTGACTGACAATTATTTGGTTATGGAGCACTGTACCCAAAATAACTTTATTTGTTTTTTGGGGACCTATAGAGCTTTGTTTTTGCCATATTCAATCACCACCTTTTTTTACCATATAGAGGGGGGGGGGGGGAAAGCACAGAAAAAGTTTTTGTTTTTTTTCCTTCTGTTAGATTAAAAATGTCAGGACAGTTAAAACATCCCCAAAAATGATTCCTTTTTGGGAAGTAGAAGCCACAAAGTGATTCATTTTTCCAACATTTTTTTTGGAAAGGAAACATGCTGGTATTGAAAGGGTTAAGCCATGGAGCTTGGTAATGGTTTACTAGACAAGACACAGTGCATACAGGTCATATACAGAGGGAGGAGGTGAAGGGGTTAATGTGCAGGGCACATACAGTGGGTGGATGGAGATGGAAGGGTGGTTCCAGTGTAAGAGGAAGTGGAGCAGCACAGAAGTAAACATAAACTGTTTACACAATGTGTTTGCAGTGATTGGTCCCTCTGTGACCAATCACAGCAATCGGAAAATATAGAGCTGCTCGGATCAGCTCTGTACACAATGTCTGTGAGGAGAGCCATCTGAGGATGTTCACAGACATTAATGAGCTCAAGGGCCGCCTGACCTCTACTTCACCATTCAACCACATTTCTGAACTTCCTGGAGTGTGAGGTACAGTGAATAGGGTGAAAGGATAGAATAAATTGGGGTTATGAAAATGTATTTCACCTTCTAGGAGGCTTATGTCAGTGATGTGATGTGGAGACTTGGATACATATTTGAGGAGACCTTCTAGAAAGGTTTTCCCCCCAGACTTTACCTGGAGGGAATGTCAGTGTGAGGGATCCTTGTATTTGTATCCTGCCGGGCCCCCTGCTTGGGGAGAGAATCCTTGTGAGGAGAGGTCTATGCCAAGTCTGCTATGTTATAGAGTGCCGAGAAAAGCCTAGAAAAATCTGCACATGGATGGACATTATATGGAGACCTTGTCTTTCAAATCTTTAAGGTACACTGCTTATTCAAATGCTAGTCTTGGCTTAAAGGTCCATTATTAGCCTGTGAGAGGAGCTGCAGATACTTAAAGGTAGTTGTCCATCTGGCCTACCTACGACAGTGTCTCTTTACAGAACTTTTATACGTTTTATCTTACCAAAGAAAAACATCCCACTTTTCATAATCACACCTTATTCATGGCATCCGTTTTTGGCAGCACCTATATTTGTGAGCAACTATTTTTAAGGATGAAACACATGAATGGCAAAATTAGAACCAAAATATCAGATGAGCACCTTGAGAATTCATTGAGAATTGCTACTCCATCCATCCGAACCAGATATTGATGCGTTAGTTGATCAACAACAGTGTCAAATATCGCACTAGAGTTATTTTTTACTTTTACAATAAAAAAATGTACAAAAAAATTATGTTTTATCCCTCAGATACATTATCTATATCAGTGACCATTAACTTGTGATCGGCCTGACTTTTTCTGCTCATCAGCTCTCATTATTATTGGTGTATTTTATGTGCGGCCCAAGACAATTCCTCTTCTTCCAATGTAGCTCAGAAAGGTCAAAAGGTTGGATGTCCCTGCTGTACATTGTTTCATAATGAATGGTTTACATTTATTTTGGTGTCTGTATGTCCTTAGTATTAATTAACAGTCAGGACACACATCAATTGAATATGATTTCAGTACTGGAACCCATGACAGCAATCCGGTAGGGCTGAGTTTAATATCAATATCATGCTGCGATCACTCACTCCAGAACTCAACCGGAAGACTCCTTGTTATTATTCATACTTACAGCCATGTTCAATAAAAGCAAGCAAACTTCATTTGTAAGACAGCAATTTGTGAGCATGGCTTTGGGATAGGGCTGGAAGAGATCTTACTGAATACTAACTATGCCCTGCAAACACACTGCCTATGAGGAGATAGATGTGTTAAGTGCTACCAGAGAGCTGGCCAACTGTCTTCTGATTTACTGTCAGTAAATCCACATCCTGTGTATTGAGACTAGATGTCCACATGCAATAGAAAAAATCCATTGTGTGCTTGCATAATAACAATTTGCAAAAATGCTGTTTTTTTTCATTTTCCTTGTATTCGATTGGGTATTCTTTGTAAAGCAAATCTTTACCTTATTTACTAAGCTCTGGAGCAACTGCATTTGCAGTGTGCAACTACACAGTCTATTTGCCTTTAGTAAATGAACCCCTTGATGTCGGCAGTTTAGCACAGGCACCATTCAGAGAATATGTGATGTGCCAGATTTGCACCCAGCGTAGCCAACACATTTATGGCCCAATGGGAAGAAGACAGGATTTACGCAAATATGCCCCCCGAATTGACACTGTATAAAAGGTATATTGATGACCTACTTATTGTGTGGAACGGTAGCAAGGATTCTTTTCTGACCTTCCTTAACCGCTTGCCGACGGCTGATCGGCAATTGACGGCGACAATGTGGCTCTGTAACGCGAATCGCCGTCATACGACGGCGGCCGCGATACAGAGCCACTGTGAGCGCGCACGCGCCGCCGGAGGCGCGCGCGCGCGCTCACTGTGTCCGGGGGGGTCCAGGGAGCGGGTCCGGCGGCTTCGATTGCCGCCGGCCACCCGCGATGCCCCCCCCGGAGCGAGTGAGCGGAGGTCCGTGTATGTAAACACGGACCTCCGCTCTGTGTGAGGGGGAAGGGAAGTGATCACAGCCTTCCTGTAAGTGAAGGCTGTGACAACTTCCTTTCCCCAGCTAGGCAAGTCCCCCTACAGTAAGAACACGCCCAGGGAACACAGTTAACCCTTAGAGCGCCCCCTGCAGGTTAACCCCTTCACTGCCAATGGCATTTACACAGTAATCAGTGCATTTTTATAGCACTGATCGCTGTATAAATGCCAATGGTCCCAAAAAAGTGTCAAAACATTCCGACATGTCCGCCCCAATATCGCAGTACCGCTAAAAATCGCAGATCGCCGCCATTTTTAATAAAAAATAAAAAATAAATAAAAACCCCAAAAATTAATTCTCATCATCCGTAAATGCGACCACTTTTGCGCAAACCAATCAATAAACGCCGATTGCAATTTTTTTTATCGCAAATATGAGGAAGAATATAAATCGGCCAAAAAATGTTTTTTTATATTTTTTTTTTGGATTTGTATTTTAGCAAAAAGTAAGAAATTTGGGTTTTTTGCAAAATTGTCGATCTTCTTTTGTTTATAGCGGCGATCAGAAATGACGCAGAGGTGATCAAATACCACCAAAAGAAAGCTCTATTTGTGGGAAAAAAAGGACGCAAATTTTGTTTGGGTGCAACGTCGCACGACCGCGCAATTGTCGGTTAAAGCGACGCAGCACCGAATCGCAAAAAGTGCTCCGGTCCTAAAGCTGGAAATCCTTCCGGGGCTGAAGTGGTTAATGACCGAAATGATAACGATAGAAACATCCAACTACAATGGAACATACACGAGAAGGAAATCGATTTTCTTGACCTCAGTATCAGAATAGGAAATCAACTACTAACTAAAACACATTTTAAACAGGTCGATAGGAACAGTTACCTATCAATTAAGAGCTGTCATTTCAAACCCTGGTTGTATAATATACCAAAAGGACAACTAATAAGGATAAAAAGGAATTGCACAACAGAGAAAGACTTCATGACCCAAGCGAATATGATTGGAAGAAGATTTCAAGATAAGGGTTACCCAGAGGAGTTTATCCAGAAACAAATTAAAGAAGTCAACCGTATGGATAGAGAACTCATGATACAAGAAAATGGACCACGACCATCAACATTTCCAGAAGTTCCTCCCCTAATATTAGATTATAACATTCAACACAAAGAAGTGGAAAAATTAATACTGAGACACTGGCACATTCTGAAGGGAGATAGACATTTACAATTGATATTATCTGATAGACCTAAGTTCGTGTATAGAAGAGCCCCCACAATTAGAGATATGTTGGTAAAGAATGTAGTCCAACCCCCACCTAAGAATACTTTTACTTTTTTTGCAGGCATTTTACCCCTGTAAACATTGTTTTGCATGTAAACACGCTAATAATAATAAACAAAAAAAGACAGAATTTATAGCTACATCCAAGAGTCAGGCACATTCGATTAAAGAATTTATCTGTTGTAATACGGAAGGGGTGGTCTACGTCTTACAATGTACCTGTAACCTACAATATGTAGGTAGAACAAAAAGAGCCCTGAATGTGAGAGTCAAAGAACACATACAGAACATCATTAAGGGTTTCCCTAAGCACAGTGTGTCAAAGCATTTTGCACTTACACACAGTAGGGACCCTTCTCACTTACAGTTTTGGGCTATAGAGAAATACAATAGACCATGGAGGGGGGTCACAAAATTAGTACCCTCAGCCAAAAAGAATCCAGAGGGATCTACACCCTGGGCACTCTTATGCCCAGGGGTATGAATGTGGAATTCGATCTGAATTGTTTTTTGAGCAATTATTGATATACAGGTGTTAAATATTTAAACTGTACGTTTTCAGCTAGAGCTATGTGTGAGGTTCATTTATGTATAATGCCTTGTGTATAGGGGTCCCCCCTCGCTCTGTTTCCGGTATATATGTTCAAATTCGGGTTTATGTACTCCTATCATTCAGAGCCCCTGAATTGAATCTAGTGCAACATCACATTATTTATGATTTATGACTCAATACCTATTGATCCTTTTTGGTATATTTTTGATTGGAAGTGGCCCACCCTTATGATGTTTCCAACTTGGACCTCGATTGATATATTTAAGTGAGACTATATCTTTATTAAGATTTTTGTCTATTATTAATCAAGCCTCTGATTTTTGCAGGTGATTATATAGTGTCATTTTATTGGTCAGTGGAAGTAACGGTTATTGGTTTTTTATTATTGTAGCCTAGAAGTATGCAGAGCGATCATTTAGAGCGAACTTTTTGGTGACTGTCCAGTTTTGGTGATTGGTTTTCTCTATGAGATTGGATCATGTGTGTACGCATTGATACATCCCTTATGTATCTCTTCGTTTTACTATTTTGTTTACAGACCAGCCTTCGGCAAAATGGCCGCGGAAAACGAAGGACACTATCCACAACAAATTGACCAACTGAATGGTCCGTGTATATAGTATTGTCATAGTTCATTTTACCCTGGCAATTAAGTGTATATAATATTACAATAGGGCTGCTTGTTTATGTACGATCGTTCGCCGCATTTGATTAGTCAATGTTAATTGGTAAATCTTCTCTTGTGACGCTGAGCGGTTGAGTGTACACAGAGTAGGTGGTGTAGACAACTAGAAAATGGCTGCAACACATGCGCAGTAAGTGACTACAACAAAATGGCCGATGGGTAGTTTCTGGGTCTACCATATAAATTGACACAAACAACATCCAATCTGTTTACCCTGATGAATTTACGTGACGTGACGTAACGCGTAGGACGTGGCTGGATTATACAGAGATACTGGAAACACAGTGAGAGGCGGACTCGTGCAGCCATGATTTTATTTCACGAGCGCTATTTGATTTTCTTTTATGTAAGCAGGCATTTGTCTTTTAATAAATGTAAATTGTTTTAAACATATTACACTATGGGGCCATTTCTGTTTCTATCTATATACCTGTGAGTGGCACAGTTCTGCTAACCATTAGTGGAGAGTGGAGGAACGGTGTGGACAGCCCTAAGAAAGAGGAAGGATACCCCAAGGAGGGATAGAGGAGTTCCTCACAGTCTGTGTGAGCCGTTTCTGAATTAGCAGGGGAGAGTGGAGGAACGGAGGTGACAGCTCTAGAGGAGAGGAGGAATGTCCTAAGGAGTGGTGGAGGATTATCTCAATGCGTGTTTGAGATAGCTTGGAGGTGAGAGTTCTGTGAGCACGGGGAGAGCAGCACTATCACAACAACCAGTTTGGGGGTGTAGAGTGAAGACCCCCCCAGACTGGCTTCTTCTGCACTATTGAAGCACCTATTTTGTGTTTGAGCACTTTATTGCACAAAGTCACTTTGGAGAAATAATACATCAATCGAGTTATAGACTCTATTCCGAGTGTCTGACAGCATCAGGATTGGGATTAGAGGTGATATGGTTATATGCACCTTTTAAATGAACTTATTTAGAGGACTATTGTTCACTACACGCTATATTGAATCAGTAATTATTTTTGCAATATAGATGTTATTAATTTTTTATTTTTTCATTGGTTATATCTACACGTAGCTGTATGGGTATGTTATGTTAATACCGCATTACACTAGATTTAGAGGTTATAAGATTCTACATTTAATTTGGTCAGATTGCGCAGTATCATCACTTACTTGAATGAATGCAAAGCATTTTCTGAATGAATGCTAAGCATTCTCCGATTGGACAAGGGGGAGATGCGGGATAGTGATCATACTATCTCCAACTTATCCAATCAAAGAATGCTTTTCATTCATTCAGAAAATGCAAAGCATTCCCTGAATGGCGCCTGTGCTGAGAATGCTCAGAATGCAACAGGTTAGTCGCTCAGCACAGGAGCCAGAAGCAAACGGACAGCACTGGAGTAGTGCTGTCTTCTTCAGTGATTTTTAGCTCCCGGAGGCATCAGCTTGGTATGGTTTATATGGTACATAGTTACATTGGTCCAAGCTGGACCAATGTAACTAAGTAATAATATATCGTACTTTGAATTCTTCTTTAAGGAGTGGCCTCATTAGCTGGCCTACTAGAGAGGCAAACATTCAACATGGTGGTTGAGTATAATTGGGCTATGCTTGCAGGCTGAAGTCTAAGGCAGCTCATAGATGAGTTGTTTTTTTCTTGTTCAACGAAAAAAAAAAAAAACTGACACAATTCCCCCATCCCTGCTGTGTCTTTGTATTCTCACAGTGGGGAGCCTTCCCCCGTCAGAATACACAGATCAGTACTGCAAGCTATAGACTGCACTGCTGATCTTGTGAGGAAAACCCAACAGGGGGTTTTACAGAAACTGGTCGGTAGATTGACTTCTCTACAACCAACAGTGCCCATACATGGATCGAAATTCGACCAGTCCCTGCTGAAAGGCCAAATTTTGATCCATGACTGGCCAGTTTAAGAATTTGTTGGTGTTTTGTTAACTGAACACTTGGTGAACAGACACAACAAGATTATGAAATGATTGAAGAGTAAGCAGCCATAAAAGCTGATGAGTAATTGAAGACAAAGTCTGAGAATTGAATAGGAACAAAGAGATTGATTTACTAAAGGCAAATAGACTCTGAACTTTGCAGTTGCTCCAGAGTTTAGTAAATGAGGTAAATCTTCACTATGTAAAGAGTACCCAATCACGTGCAAGGAAAAAAAAACTGCATTTTTTGCTTGCACATGATTGGATGATGGAAGTCAGCAGATTTTCTGCTCATTTACTAAGCTCTGGAGCAGCTGCTCCTGCAGAGTGCAACCGCACTTTGCAAAGTGCACAGTCTATTTGCCTTTAGTAAATCAACCCCATAGACTTTGAACCTTGCAAAGAGCGTTGCACTCTGCAAGAGTATTGTGAAAGATGATGTGGAAAAACGGCGCTACTGTTTTCAAGAAGCAGTGGGGTTATAAACTGTATTGTGTGGCGGCAGCTCCTCTAAATGAACAAGGTCCTGGTGCCCTTGTGGAGGTACTGTGGAAAATGAGGAGGTGAGGGCTCTAGCCTAAGGCAAGTGTGAGTGGTGAATGAAATGATGTGGTGTGTAAAACATAAGACCATCAATAAATAAAAAATAAAAAAAGCACTTTTAAATGAATGGAATGAACAGTGAAAAATTCAACTTACAGCGAATCAAGGAATACAGATAGAACGGGTAATGACCACGGGTGGGATCGGGTGCAATGTCCATTGGGCTGCAGCTGATGGATGATGTAAATGAAGCTGTAGGTGGTAGGTGACACAGCGGTCAGAAAAAAAGCTTGGACGGCACCAAAAGTGTTAGGATGTGATGCTGGTGCGGTATGATGTCCATCCAGGATTTGGGAAACTGCGGGAGCAGGCTCAAATGTGTCCAGGGATGTTATCCAGGGGAGGCGACGCCATGCTGTGCTGGGCTGGGAGGCAGTGTGGAACTTGCCTGTGGATGAATCCAAGCATGTGAAAGGATGTAGCAAAGCTAGCTGATCGGGACCGGGGGATGGGCCCAACCATGTCACCACGTCATCCTCGTGGTGTCAGGAACCCACCGGGACTATACTGGAGTCAGGAGACCAGCTGGGAATGCCGGTTTACTACAGGGCACTGAGCTGTTCCCACCCAGTCCTGATCAGCTAGCTTAATTTACACCATCTATCAGCTGCAGCCCAGCGAACATTGCCCCTGATCCCACCTGTGGTCATTACCCATTCTACCTGTACTACCTCCCTAGGATCCAGTTGTTCCTTGATTCGCTGTAAGTTGAATTTTTCACTTTTCATTCCATTCATTTAAAAGTGTTTTTTTTTTTTTTATTATTTATTGATGGTCTTATGTTTTACATACCACATCATTTCATTCACCACTCACACTTGCCTCAGGCTGGCGCCCTCACCTCCTCATTTTCCACTCTACAAGTGTAGTTGCTCTAAAGCTTAGTAAATGAACAGAAGCTCTGCTGACTTCCATCATCCAATCATGTGCAAGCAAAAAAGCAGTTTTTACCTGAAGCTTTACCTCATTTTCGAAGCTCTGCAGCAACTGCACCTGTAGAGTGCAACTGCATTTTGCAAAGTGCGCATTCTATTTGCCTTTAGTAAATCAACCCCACAGTCTTTGGGTTTTGTTACAGGGCAAAGTGTAAAGAATGACAGATGAAGGACAGTTAAGGGCTGAAGTTGTGGGGAACAGTGTGGACTTGAAAGTGTTTAGGACAGTGTCAGGATTGTTGCTGTGAGGGACTATAATAGTTATAGGGGTTGATTTACTAAAACTGAAGAGTGCAAAATCAGGTGCAACTCTGCACAGGAATCAGCTTCCAGGTTTTTTTGGCAAAGCTTAATTGAATAAGCTGAAGTTAGAAGCTGATTGGCTACCATGCACAGCTGCACCAGATTCCGAGTGCTCCAGTCTTAATAAATCTACCCCTGTATGAGGCAAAAAGCCAGCAGACCATAGGGTAACCCCAGGTCTGAAGGACATATATTATCAAAACAGAAATGTATTGTATCACAGGAAATCTTTTTATGAAATGTCTGTAACTATGTTTACTTATGGAATATTTTGAATTAAATGTTCAATAAAATTGGATTTTTTTTTATATAAATTGATGTTACTAGATTATGGATCACCACAGATATTCACATCTTTCCAACATTCATATATATGGATGATATCTCATGGTGATCAGAATTCTATTTAATCAACCAACATCCCACCCCTTTCATCCCTGACACAGACCATAGGGTAGACTTAAATTAGGACCTGGACCTAGAATAGTGAATATTCCTTTCCAATTTCTTAATAAAGAAGCCCATAAAAGCTGGTTGAGGCTCTCTGGCCTGAGAATGGTCCTGTTCTATTTAACCTACATGAAAGTGATATTACTAAAGGTTTGTTGGGGAAAGTATGTCTCTTTGCTGATAATACAAAGGTGTGTAATAGGGTTGATATCCCTGGAGGTGTCTGTAACATGGAACATGATTTGGCATTGCTGGAAGATTGGTCAAAGCAGTGGAGACTGCAGTTCAATATTTCTAAATGTAAAATAATCCACCTAGGGAAAAAGAATCCCCTTAGAGAGTACAGCATTGGGGATACAGTGTTAGCCAGCACTACAGAAGAAAAAGGTTTGGGGGTGCTTATTTCAGATGATTGCAAAATGAGCAAACAGTAGAATTCTGGGATGTATCAGTAGAGGGATCACCAGCAGGAGGAAGGAGGTTCTGATTCCTCTATATAGATCTTTAGTGAGACCTCACTTAGAATACTGTGTCCAGTTCTGGAGACCACACTTACAAAAAGATATTGATAAAATAGAACGAGTTCAGAAACGGGTAACAAAAATGGTGAATGGTCTGGGGGATAAAATATATCAAGAGCAACTTCAGGAACTTAATATGTACAGTCTGGAGGAAAGAAGGGAGAGGGGAGACATGATTGAAACCTTTAAATACATCAGGGGGGGAATATGGTTCTGGAAGGCAGTCTTTTCAATAAGAAGCTAAGATCAAGAACACGGGGGCATGACCTTAAACTAACTGGAGGGAAGTTCAATACAAATCTTAGAAAGTATTATTTTACTGAAAGGGTGGTTAATGTTTGGAATAAACTACCAACAGAGGTAGTGAGACAGTCAACAGTGAATGGCTTCATACATGCTTGGGATAAGCATAGATCTATAGTCAGACAACAAGGTTAATGAAAAAAACAAAAACAAAAAATGGGCAGACTCAATGAACTACTCAGTCTTTTCTGTCGTCACTTTTCTATGTTTCTAATGGTGTGAAATAGAGAGCCAAAAAGTTGTTGGGGAACAAAATAGGGGAGGTTTACTAAAACTGGAGCACTCAGAATCTGGTGCAACCATGCATAGTAGCCAATCAGCTTCTAACTTAAGCCTGTTCAGTTAAGCTTTGGCAATAAAACCATGAAGCTGATTGGTTTCTATGCAGAGCTGCATCAGATTTTGCACTTTCCAGTTTTAGTAAACCAACTCCAGTGTGCCTGTTCAAAAGTTTTGCTTCTAACTATGCAGGAAGAAATTAGCTAGACAGATTAGGTCTGACATGCTATGGCCTTGAAGCTTTGGAGAACAATGTCTGGGCTGATGATGGTGTCATAGATGCTTGTGGCGGTGTGGAGTACTACAGCCATCAAGTTTCATTAGTCAGCAGACTGTAAGACGGGCTGAGCTGTCCGTAGAGCCTTGACTAGTTGGTTTTCTTCCATTCTTGATATTCATTAAATTTTTCTTTTTGCTACGTTCCTAAATCCGTTCCTTTATTTCAAGCTGTCTGCAAGTTTTGCTTATATTGGAAAGTTGTGCTCAACATTCCTTTTTCTTTGTGCCAGTCTTGACAGGAAACATGTCTACATCTAAAATGTGACTGCGTCCTGGGAATCGAATTCTAACTTACTCATCACCCAGCTGGGGCCAGCATATGACTCATTTGTCAGGTACGAGAAAGGTAATGTATACAAATGTAGCAAGATGCTTAACTATTACTGGCAGACATAGCGAGCAAAGGCATAAGAACAATTACTCCCTATGTGATGAATTTCCTCTTTAGCTGGTGAAAGTCTCTTGTCAAAACATTGCACAGTGCTTCTTTCCAGCCTGCCGAGCGGCTTTTGTTCTATTCTCCCATGCCCTTTTGGCAGACTCTAATTCAGGAGTTAGAATAAGAAGCACAGTTTGTGCTCTGGCTGCATTATCCAGTCAAGAGATATTATAATGAAATAATAAGAGCAGGTTCCATGCTGAAGTGTGTTATAACCTTAAAGCAGAACTCTGTGTGTACGTCTGATTATGGGCTAGGTCATTTTTATGGAATGCATCCGAAGCTTATACTGCAAGATGCTGAGTACATTTGTAACTGGGCATTAGTATAGGGCATGGGACACTCCAATAAAAACAGGTGTTAAAGAAAAGGACACTAACTCCACTGTCCTGAAAATAACACTCCTTCCCAGATAGCAAGCAATTGTGCTGCGAGTTTGAAAATGACTTGCTAAGCTATTGCTAGACTGCCAGGCATCACAAGTTTGTTTCACAATTGCAGCAAGTCTGCATTGTATGACTGCAGATCAATTTTCTTTGCAAACATTCTGCAAGTCTGCTACAAGTTCTGTTTTAGTTATGTTGTACAATAGTCATCCCACCACAGGGGTCAGTGTAGCTAAATTTTCATGCTGACTTGCAGAGCTGTTGCTGTAGACTCACCACTGCAACTTTGCTCTTGCTAGAGACTTGCTATGCAAATTTGCTACAAATTGGAAAAGTGTCAACTAGAACTTGTGTTTCAGGTGTACAACTTACCAGTAGAGTTGAGTGAACTTCTGGAAATTCGGGTTCTGCTGGTTCGGCCGAACTTCGGGACAAAGTCCGGGTTCGGGCCCAGACAGAACACGAACTTTGACCCGGACCCTGAACCCCATTGAAATCAATGGGGACCCGAACTTTTAGGCACAAAAATGGCTGTAAGAAAGTCCAGGAAAGTCCTAGAGGCCTGCAAAAGGAAGGAAAATGGGGGTAAGGGTCGGACACGTGCCCTACAAAGAAATTGGGATAGGGAAATAACTTTAAATAATTAAAAAAAAAATACATAAAAAAATCAAAAATGGAGGTGGATGTGGACTATCTTAAAACTGTGTGCGAAAAGTATAAATTAGCGGGGAGAAGCCATGTCACTGTTCTATAAACAGTGATATGGCTTCTCCCAGCTAATTTATACTTTTATCACACAGTTTTAAGATGATTGTACATTCTACAATCATCTTAAAACTCTGTGAGAAAAGTATACATTAGCCGGGAGAAGCCATATCCCTGTTCTTAGAACATCTGCAAACTGTGTGTGAAAACTATCAATTAGCGGGGAAAAGCCAGATCACTGTTCTAAGAATTGATAGTTTTCACACACAGTTTGCAGATATTCTAAAAACAGGGATATGGCTTCCTCCGGCTAATGTATACTTTTCTCACAGAGTTTTAAGATGATTGTAGAATGTACAATCATCTTAAAACTGTGCGATAAAAGTATAAATTAGCTGGGAGAAGCCATATCACTGTTCTTAGAACAGTGATATGGCTTCTCCCCGCTAATTTATACTTTTCTAACACAATTTTAAGGTAGTCCACATCCACCTCCATTTTTGATTTTTTTATGTTTTTTTTTTTTTAATTATTTAAAGTTATTTCCCTATCCCCATTTCTTTGTAGGGCACTTGTCCGACCCTTACCCCCATTTTCCTTCCTTTTGCAGACCTCTAGGACTTTCCTGGACTTTTTTACAGCACTTTTCAGAACTGTTAGTAAAATTAACAGAACCCCGAACCCGGACTTTTTTTGAAAGTCTTCACAAAGGAAACGGGGGGATCAATTATTCAGAACTACAACTACTACTGGTCCTCATGACACATCACAGGAAGCACCCTTGTGGCTGACTGAGGGTGAAATCAGGAATAGGCTTGAAATACTGAACACCAATAAGTCACCGGGCCCAGATGGCTTACACCCAAGGGTCCTTAAGGAACTTAGCCAAGTTATTGCCAGACCCTTGTACCTAATCTTTAAGAGCAGTTTTCTGACTGGTATGATACCAGCTGACTGGAGGAAAGCCAATGTGGTACCAATATATAAAGAAGGACCAAGATATATCCCTAGGAACTACAGACCAGTTAGCTTAACATCAATAATTTGCAAGCTCTTGGAGGGAATAATAAGGGATTAAATACAAGATTATTGTAACGAGAACGGTATCATTAGTGGTAATCAACATGGTTTCAAGAAGAATCGTTCTTGCCAAACCAATCTATTAAACTTCTATGAGGAGGTGAGCTGCCACCTAGATAAAGGAAGGCCTGTAGACGCGGTGTATCTGGACATTTGATACAGTTCCCCATAAACGTTTACTGTACAAATTAAGGTCCCTTAACATGGATCACAGGGTGAGCGCCTGGTTTGAAAACTGGCTGCAGAGGAGAGTCCAGAGGGTGGTGATAAATGGGGAGTACTCAGAATGGTCTGGTGTAGAAAGTGAGGTTCCCCAAGGTTCTGTCCTGGGACCAATCCTATTCAATTTATTCATAAATGATTTGGAGGATGGGGTGAAGAGCTCAATCACAATATTTGCGGATGATACCAAGATAAGCAGGGCAATAAACTCTCCACAGGATGTGGAAACCTTGCAAGAAGATCTGAATAAATTAATGGGGTGGGCAGACAAATGGCAAATGAGAATTAACATAGAAAAATGTAAGATAATGCATTTGGGTACCAAGAACATGAACGAAAACGACTCACTAGGGGGAGAGCCCCTGGGGGAAACTAGGATGGAAAAAGACCTAGGGGTCCTAGTAGAGAACAAGCTCAGCAGGTCAGGCTAGGGGTCATTGTGTTATTTGTACCCCATAAAGCTATACTGTCTCTTATATCCTTGCAGCACCAAACATCACCTGGATCAGCAAACGGTCTTTACTCATGAGGCTAGAGGATATCTGCCCAGGCTTCCTGTTGCCTTCTAGTGAAGGAATACTAGACTGGTTCCTCAAGGGTGAAGTCTCAGGGGTGTTTCTGTAGTTGCAGGTATGGGCTCCCAGGCTCTGCTACAGCCAGGTCCCTGATGAACTGCAAACAAACCAGCAGCAAGGCCTATAGAGGTGGCAACTTTCCCAGGTGGTGAACATTCTAGCCCAGATGTGAAAAGTTGTGCTTCAAATGCATGCTAGGCCCTAATCAGGCTCCTAGGCCTTGCAGCAAGAACAGTTCAGCTAGCACATGGCCTTACCAAATATTTATACTCTCTCCCATCATGCCCAAGTGGCTTGAACCTCCGACTGGGATGTCTAGAAGAAATATAAATATTCATAACTCAGCCGGGCAGGGAACCTCATACTCTAGCCAATGGTGTAGCGACCCCTACTGGCAACAGTGAGAGATCACCCATGTCCTGAGCTTAGGCAGAAACCAAATGCATGTCTATAGGAATCGAATTGGGTTGACTACCACCCAGCCAAAAACTACATTTTCCTATTACTAACCTAAAAGGGTGCTTCATCACTAATAAACCTTTATTTTAAAAGAACACCAGGTTATTTTAGAAATAAAAGTATAATAAATAAATAAACGGGACCTTTGCACAAGTGTGGGGACATATATGTGTATCAATGGTGTCATTGGGAAGAAAAAGTAATCACGGGAAAGAGTGAGGGAATGAAAGTGTAGGTTATATGAGGAGAGGAAGTAGAGGGAGAACAAAGGAAAGGGAACAGATTCAAAGAAGAGAAGAAAGAGAAAACAAGGGAAGGGAAGGAAAGGAAGGAATTGAAAGAGAGCAGAAATAAAGTGATGAGTTGAGGTGAGAAGAGAAGGGGAGAAAAAGAAGGAAAGGAAAAGCAAGAGGAAAGATAAGGGAAGGGAGAAGAGAAGGACATGGTAGAAGCTAAATAAGGGAGTCTCACAGATCAGCAGCTTTTATGTAGTTTTATTGCTATGTAAACTCTCTTATGGCTCATTCACATGTGAGGGGTGATGATAAAACCAGGCAAATAAGCTGTGTCTTTACCACCCCCTGAACACTCACATGAACACTAAAGATACAGCTGCTCACAGCTGCACACATGCCATTGCCGCAGGAAGATTTAAACAGCATGTCGCTTTTGGCCAAACATAACTAATGCAGTTCTATGGGGACATGCTAGAACTGCATCATAATTATAAGGTTAAATCAGGCAGTGAGAAGACAACATATAGCCTCTTCATGCCTGTCAAACACTGCTGGAAAGCATTCTGAGCTTGCATCGCTCTTCATAGGAGCAGCAATGTCTGCTGCGCCTTTGAACGAGCCCTTACCTTGTACTGCAGTCAACTCTGAACAACAAGACTGGGATGTATAGGAGCAATTAGATCTGCGGATTAATATAGCAGCTTTACAGCCAGTTTCCATCAGGCCTGTCAATTCAACCTCATTATTTAGCTGTGCTCAGATCAAAATTTGCCTTAACCACGTAAGGACCCAGCCTTATTCTGACATTTGCTGTTCACAAGTTTAAATCAGTATTTTTTTGCTAGACAATTACACCCAAACATTATATATATATATATATATTGTTTTAGTAGCGATCCTGAAATGTTTTATGTCACATGGTTTTTGCACAGCAGTTTTTTCAAACAAAAAAAAATGTTTTTTATCTTTTGCTTTAAGAAAAAAAAAACATATTTACATGACTCGGGAACCAGAAGTAACGTCAACGTTACTCCGGTCCGCCAAGGGCATAGAGATGAGCGGTGGCCATCTTGCCATCACACATCTCTATGCAAAAACCCTGCAAACACCGGATGGTTCCTGAGCTCAGCGAATGGTAGCGTTAGCCCAGGAGCCACCAGCAAGCAGTGGGAGGGGGGATCACCCCTCTCACTGCTTCTAAAAGTGATCCAGCGGCAAATCCACCACTGGGATCACTTTTATCAGAAAGCTGGCCGCCTAAGCAAGGCAATGATAGCGGGGTTATGCAGCAATAATCCCGGTACCTAACGTTGACAACATGACACACATTCCCAGTTAGGCTGTTGATAAGTGGTCTACAGGCTTTGTTAGCTACTGCGCTCCTTAGTTTCTGATTTTTGCAACTTTGGCTTGCATTTGTTGATGCTTTTGGAATGTACCATACAACCTTTGGCCTGTCCCTGTTTCTGAAAATGCCTGTGAACTTTGAATTATGATTTTATGAACTCTGATTCTAACCCCTGGTCAGCTACCATAACCGCAGGTGTGCCTGAGGGCCGCAACCTTGTACACCTTTCAGTAAAGTCCATCACCCCTTGCAGGGTGCTTGGGTGATGTGTATTTAAAGGAGAATTATATGCCTGAACTTCTCTTTTGGATCACAACAGTGCAGTTTGTTCTGCCATATGTTTAAGATCCACCAGATGCCTGGACCAGCCTCTCAGAGATCCGCCGAGAGCCTGAGCCAGCCCCTCCCGCCCCCTCCGCAGCCCAGCACTCCAATGAGCGCTGGAGGGGCAGAGCAGAGAGCTGGAGATTGACCATACTAGGCTGTCTGCTCACAGAGTGCTGAGAACTGAGGTCTTTCATTGCTCAGTTCTCAGTGCAGAGCCAGCAGGGACAGACACAACATTGCATCAATGCTGCATCCACCCAGGTGAGTATAAATGTTCTTTTTCTAAACCTCATACTTCTCTTTTAAACTTAGATCCTGTTTCTTGGTCCTTTTAAGGTCTCATGCCCTCCTCAATGTGCTTATATAGTAGATATGTGCACTGCCGAAAAATGTGTTCGTTTTCATTTCATTTTCATAAAAAATATTTTGTTTTTTGGGTCATTCGTTATAAACGCAATTTGAAAATTCATAAATTTGAAAATATGTAAATCCGAAAATAAGAAATAAAATCTGAAAATTCGAAAGAATATCTAACTAACTAACTAATAATAACTAACTATTAAATTGTAGATATTGGTATTTCCTTTCAAATTTGGTGAACGTAACGAATATGAATTAATCCGAAATAACGAATGCCGTATCTAAACAAATGGAATGGAACAAAATAATGATAAATAATAATAATAAAAAGTTTTTATTATTATTACTCTTTTTTATTATTATTAATTTGTTACGTTCCATTTGTTTAGATAAGGCATTCGTTATTTTGGATAATTTGTCTCTTCGGATAAATTCATATTCGTTACGTTCACTAGCAACCAAATTTGAAAGGAAATTCCAATACCTATAATTTAATAGTTAGTAATAGTTAAGTTATTATTAGTTAGTCATTAATTCAGATTTTCGAATTTTCAGGTTTTCGGATTTCCGAATTTCTGAATTTTCAAATGTACAAATGTACGAATTTTAGAATTTACCAGTTTTCGAATTTATGAATTTTTGAATATTCTGAAAACTTTGTTAAACGGGTTTACGTTAATTCGGATATTTCCGAATTATCAAATTTGTCTAAATTATTTAAAAAAATGAATTCAGAATGAAATGAATTGTCTATTATATGGCATGATCCAGAGAGGAGAACAAAAGGATGGAGGAAAGTGAGGATAAGGGAGAAGAGAAGGAAAGGCTAAGGGAAGAGAGTGAAAGAGTAAAGCAAGGAAAGAAGAAGGGAGAAGAGAAGTAAGGAGTAGAGAAAAGAGAGCGAAAGAGTAAAGAGAAATAAAATTGTAGAGAAAAGAGAGGAATGGAGAAGAGAAGGAAAAGGTGGATGAAAAAAGAAAAGGGAGCAGAAAACGGAAGGGTGGAGTAAATAGAAGGGAACTGAGAAAGGGGAAGAGCAAAGGGGAAAGAGAAGGGAAAGGTAGAAGAAAGAAAGAGAAAGAGAGAAGACGAGTAAAGGGTGGGGGATAGAAAAGGAAAAGGCAGAAGGAAGAGAGGGTAGAGAATAAAGAGGGGAAGGAGAAAAGAAGGAAATGGTAGATGAAAGAGAGAGGAAGGAAGAAGAGATTTAAAGAAAATGTATTGAAGAAAAGTAGTGGGGAAGGAAAAAGAAGAAATTTAGTGGGCAGGGAAGTAAGACAGAGAGAAGAGAAGGGGTAAGAAAGAAGACGAATGACAGAATTTAGTTGCTCACCACACTACAACTGTACCAAATTACCAATGGCAGAAACCCCATATGGCTATATCAATTGGTTGTATTCAGTGGAGACCATAGTTACATAGTCAGCGAGGTTGAAAAAAAGACACAAATCCATCAAGTCCAACCTATGTGTGTGTTTTTATGTCAGTATTACATTGTATATCCCTCAATGTTGTGGTCCCTTAGGTGCGCATCTAATAGTTTTTTTGAAATGATCTATGCTCCCAGCAGAAAAGTAGTGTCAGTGCATTATTTGGCTGCACATCCTCTAAATGCCAACTGTTTGTGCATCTGATCCATTTTTACTCTATTTGACCACTGTGCCTATAAGCATTTAGGGGTTAAGAAAATGATTCTCTGAATTTAGGTTTAAAATGCGGCTGCAGTATTTCATTTTGTAAAAGTTTCACTCAGTTGGCAGAAAGGAAGAAAAAGACTAACTATAAATCTCCCTTGACAACACGGAACTACGATTGCCAATTATTCCCCAACATAAGCACAGAAAGATTCAAACAGAACATTTTGTAAAGTCAAGATATTATGAAACAGATCGCAGCATGAGAGCCGATCGTCTCTGATGCGAGAAAAAGTCAACATTAAAAATATGTAAAGTGGCTGTATGATAAATGTAATAGCAGCAGTGAGAGCATATGTGGTTTCCAGTGATATACTACACATCCAAGGCTTTTTCTTGAGTCATTTTATTATTAAAGTGTTTTGCCACCTTTAGTGTTTAGTTTAGAGAGATTGCGTGCAACAGTAAGGTTATAAGATGAGTAAGGGGAGGCATTTTTTGATTATTTCTTTTAGTTTTAGATCTTTAAGTGAATGGGAAAAGAGTCTAAAAGCCAATTTTACCAATTTGCAACCAGTGAGCCCTCCAAGAATTCCAACAGGGTTGCATATAATCGCAATATGGCGGTGCCCCCGCTTGAAGCAAGTAATAAATGTTGCGCTATTGTGTATGCATGGAAAAAAATAGAAACCAACATGCAAAAAACAGTCAATGCAAATAGAAAAATGTATTGGTTATCCAAAGTGAGTGAAATGAAATAATTACTATTAAGTGAAGTGAAGTGACTCAACATCAACAAGTGAAAAAATGTCCAGAAAGATATTGTATAAAGAATAGACCACAGTGAGATTATGTGCCAGTCCCTTTTTAAGAGGAGGACACTTCAATATATTCTTCTCCTCTGCAGACACCAGTGTCCCAACACCACTGTGCTACTCCTCAGACGTATGGCAGATGTAAAGCAGGCATATATAATCATGCAAAGATAGAAAGATAAACAATCCTTATAGTGTAATATCATTAAAACACAATTTGTTAGGCAAGAACCACACTTACTACATAAGTAAACATGTGTCACCATATAGGTATAAAAGCATCAACTTCTGGTAAACCTGTACTCAATGACATCATGGGGAGGCTCCGTCCAATGCATTTTGTCATAAGCAGACGTATTCCCGGATCCCAACTTAAAACACCACAGTTGCTTATAAGTCCAATGATAAATTGGGCACTTTGTGCTTTCAATTTTTTTTTATAGATGACTCTAACAGCAGCCTCCTCAAAGTTTACAAACCCATAGAGAGCCATCAAGTTCCACTTGACGAGGTGAAAACCTGAGTGAGATAGCCTAGGGATGGAGAAGTGTGTGAGGGTAAAATAAAAAAGCAGAAAATACATTTCTTGTCCAGCACTGCTCATGTAAAAACAGAGGATCAGCACCATGGACAGCACATCGTATACTATTTCCCACTAGTCATTCTAAGCTCAGTACTAGCTTAAAATGAATGGTAGATTACAATGTTCTGGGTTTTTGTGGACAAGAATGTTAAATCATGCACAAGCTGAGAGAGCAAAAAACATTCTGTTAATGTAGTTTAGGGCATCATGCCCAGTGGGTGGTGGGATGAAGAAGGAGCAGTGGAATGACTGACAGCTGTATGGTTATGTATATGTAGAGGAACAGTGATGAAAGCTAGGGTGGAACAAGCACTCATTTTCCATTTATAATTTTTCGTCCAGGCTGTTTTTCAAATGTGTGCAGTGTGAGAGGATGGTCACATATTATTGAAGGAACTATGAAGATGATCGCAAGAGACTTGTCTTCTACTCCATGCAGCCAGAACACAATCAAGCAGAATAGTCTTGGGGACCATTCATGCTCAGCATATTCAGCAACAAAGGTGACAAATGATCATCCTATGCTAATGATCTGTACTTAGAACACCATCATACTACTGAGCTCCCCTGTTTGCCTTCCTTTCTAAATGCTGCCTAAGCACACTTTCTCTCAGCCCCATGGCCTAAAACATGTTTGGATTTGATTTCTGATGTTAATAATCAACAATTACATATTCACATACGTCAGTCATCCCAGATGTGGTAGAACATTCCTTTTCAGGTTTCAAATAATAAATTAAAAGAGCATGAACATGAGAAGAACCCAATTGAGAAGGCTTTACCCTTTTTGGGGTTTCACCTCATGCAAAAGGGATACAAGTAGCCTCAATAGTTGTGAATATTTACTTCCCCTGCCCCCCTCTAAAGGGATTCCTTGCCATGGCTTGGTCCTCCAGACACTTCCCATGATCACCACGCCAGACTATTTATAATTATGCCCTCTTTACCCAGGGGTCCCACATTGGCATGGGCTAGCACTACCTTACTATCTTTGGTCCCACCCCATATCTACTCTAAGGGCCTCTAGTGCTTTTTAGGGTGCCACATTGCAACAAGGGGTCTCTATATCTACTCATTTTTAAATTCCATCTTTATTGATGGCTATACATGGTACATATTATTGAACAAGAACATGGTTAGACCATAGCCAAAAACATTACTCATAAAAGCCCTGACTATTGTGTCAATATTACAATGAATCAACATAAATAAACAGTTTAAGGAATAGTCCTACAGAACGTAAACCCGATCAAAAAGAAAAAAAAAAAAGAAAAAGCAAATCAAGGCTTTCCATATAAATGATAAATCTTCATTATAGTGCTAGGAAGGCATAGCTAATGTCCATGTTCAATCTAGCCTAGATAAAGCAAATAATCTAAACTTGTGATGTAATGAGCACATAAAACACAAGAAAAGGATACTGGAAAAGGGCAATCTAGCTTCAGGGGATAACTCAAGTCCAAGTATAGCAATAGCCCATCCTTATCTCATGCAGGACAAAGGGTCAATAAATTCCTTGTTAAAAGGAAGAACCAGTTTAAAAGAAAGGGTGGGGTGGGCAAGAATGGGTGAGGAGGAAAGAAGAATCGGGGGAGGATAGTAGGGAAAGGGAGGAGAGTAGTAGGACAGGAAACCAGGGGGTCACCCCCCAGAATCCCTACGTCTACTCTTAAAGCTAATTGTGGTGACACCTAGTGGCCAAGCTAGGGACCTACACCAGCCCTTCCCACCCCACAGTTCCAAGCCTTCCCCACTCTATCTAAAAAAACGAAAGGCTTATTTTCTAAATTTCATATTGAAGTCCTGTTTCGATTTTCTTTGGGCCGGTGTAAATTTAGAGCTGCAAAGGCCTGCTTAACAAAAGAGAAGGACAAACAAAGGGGCCACTCTGGTTTCTGCAATTCTCATGTCAGATGACACACATTCAGCATTAATCCAGCTCAAAACCAAGAAACATGATTGATTTGTTCTGAATGATTTAAGGATGTCCCTTGGAACATGCTCAAATTGTCTGCCTGTGTGCCGTGTATACTAGATTGATTAGACGGCTGCATAACAGACTTCTGACAAAAGTGATTACTAATCACATACAGCTGCTCAATTTATGTTGCCTTCGTGAAATTACAAGTTCTGTGAATGCCAACCCTGGTATTTAAGATAAAAAGGCTGTTTTATCTTTAGCATTTTAAAATGTAACTGTGTGACATTATACAGTAATTTCCTCTGGTTGCAGGAACAAAGTTATACAAGAGCATAAGTACAGTTTTAGCAGAGCATTACTCAGTGATGTTAAATGGGACCCAGTGCTCCTTGTTAGTGATTAAAAGTGGAGATCAGATGGCAAATAATAAAATTAGTTCTTCAAGAATAACTATTTTATTTTTTTAAGTAGAACAAAAATCCAATTGGATGACCTCTACTTTGTTAAAGCACTTTGCACCATTAACAACTGCCATGGCCTTTTTTTATAAAAATACTGTTTTTACCTTTTAGGTTGCTGATTCCGACTGATTCATGTGGCTGGGATTGACAGCTGTGTGCAGATAACTGTTGCTGTGCAATGACAGGCTTTCAGCAGTCACAGCTTTTCCTAACTGTTCACACATCCACTGATTATCCGTACACTGATTATCAATACACAGCTGTTATACTTGCTGCCCAAGGTAGTATTGACATTTCTCACATACATGTTAAATCTGCATTTTTTTGGGCTCAAAATTACTTAGAACCACCAAACATTATACATTTTTTTAAGCAGAGGCCCTATATAATAAAATGGTGGTTGTTAAAATTTTTATGTCACACGATATTTGCATGGCCATTTATCAAACATAAATTTTCAGGAAAAAATACACATTTTAGTGCACATAAACACAATATAATACCCAATTTTGGGTAAAATATAAAAGATGATGTTGCGCCAAGTAAACAAATACCAAGCATGTCAAGATTTAAAACTTTGAAATAGCTGAAAATTATGGTACCTAACAATCTCCTTAGGCAACGCTTTAAAGCCTTTACAGGTTACCAGTTTAGAGTTAAACAATGACTCTGGCCCTAGAATTATTGTTTTTACTCGACAAGCAGCAAAAATGCCCAGTCCCTGTCCCTAGGGCAAGAAATTAGCTTGGCTCATAGAGGAATCTGTGAATTTGATCCACTACACTACGGGGTGGCTTAACATCTCTGGCGGTAATCCCGAGTGTGGCTCAGGGTTAATTTTCATTACCAAAAGTAATAACCACGAGCCACACTTGGGATTACACTGTAGTGTAATTTACCTTGTCCCTACGATCCCCTGAAATCCTCCTGCTGTGTCCTCCAGCCCATGCCGGCATCCATCTTCCGGGTTCCCTTCCCTGCGAGTGCCGTGACGCAGGGGGGCTGAACCAGTGGGAAATTCAAAAAAGTAAACAAAACATCACATACACACAATACATTGTAATATGTTAGGATTACATTACTGTATCAAACCATTTCACCTAATTTTTGTCCCTAGTGCTTTGTCCAGTGCCCTGACTCCACTTTTACCTTTCTTTCTGGAAACTTGAGAAAGTCCATGGCATCCAAAAAGCCTCCCTTTAAGTCAAAATCGGTTTTAGACCAGCTAGAAAACAGTGATAGTGAATCAGAATCACTTGCAGAATTGAGTGATACTGATTTGTGGGGAAATTCGTCATCAGACACTGAAAGTGACGACATCGACGATTCTGCGACTGAGCTCAGTGATGTGCGCACTTGGTGCTCTATTGACTGTGGTACGGATCAGGCAGTGCCCCCAAGATTCCCATTTACTGGAGCATCGGGTATGAAAGTAGATGTTGAATAGGATAACCCCTTGACATACTTGCAATTATTTCTGACTGATGAGGTTATTGAAAAAATAGTTACTGAGACAAACTGGTACCAAGAGCAGCAATTAGCTACTCTGCATCGGAAGTTTCCAAGAAGCAGAAAGTGGGAACCAGTGACCAAAGATGACATTTGGAAATTTCTGGGCCTAATAATACTTCAGGAAGTGGTGGGGAAACCCCAGCAGAAGTGATATTGGGCAACTAATAAATTACTTGCCACTCTATTCTTTGGCACGGTCATGTTAGAGTACAGATTTTCCCTGATCATGGCAGGCGGGTCACTCAATTACGTTACTGGGTGGCCCCACCCTTCACTATAAATAAAATGTCAAAACAAACAGAGCCCAGTCAGGGGGAGCCCTCCCATGGAGCAGGAGCTGTTTTTTTTTTCGGGTCATTGCTTGCCGTGATTGACAATGGATCTTGTCCCTATTTGTCTTCCGTGTTTTTTTCTTTTTTCTTTCTTTTTTTCTTTTTTTGACACTTTTGGTGAAGTAGTAAGGGTACGATGTACCTGATACTAATTCACATGGGGGGTTGGGATCTGGGGGCCCCCTTATTAAAGGGGGCTTCCAGAATCCGATAAGCCCCCCACCTGCACACCCCCACAACCACAGCCCATCAACAACATGGGGACAAGGTGCTTTGGGGTGGTGGAGCAGAGACCCCCTGCTCCGAAGCACCCATACTCCCCATGTTGAGGGCATGTAGCCTGGTACGGTTCACTCGCCCCCCCCCCCCCATCCTGGCCGGGCACGTTGCATGCTCGCTAATGGTCTGGTTTGGATTTTAGGGGGGACCCCATGTCAATTTTTTTTTTAATTTTGGTGCGGGGTTCCCATTAAACCCCGAACCAGACCCAAAGGGCCTGGTACGGACTGGGGGGGGGGGGTGGGGGGACCCCATGCAAATTTTTTCAGTGATTTTTCTATATATTGCCGGGAGCCGGCAATACATTACAGCAGCGCTAATAAATGACAATTTTTCCTTCACAAATGTCATTTTGCTCTGGCACTGTTCTAAACATCACAGAGATACACCCTTTTACAGCCAGACTAAAGGGACCCCCCCAGGCACATTATTTAAAGGAATTTTTCATTTTTATTTTTTCACTTAAAGCATTATTAAAATCACTGCTCCTGAAAAAAACTATCAATTTAAAAACTTTTTTTGCATCGATACATGTCCCCTAGGGCAGGACCCGGGTCCCCATACACTTTTTAGGGCAACAACTTGCATATAAACCTTTAAAATGAACACTTATGAATTTTCTTGTTCTGGTCCCATAGACTTTAATGGTGTTTGAATGTTCCCACAAAATTTTTGCCTGTTCGCATGTTCTGGGGCGAACCAAACCGGTTCATCCCTACGACAAAGCAATGACATACTACCCAGCAATGAGGAAACAGTAAAAGAAGTACTACAAGAAGATCTTCAGGCATCTTCTTGAGAAATGCGTGTGGAATGCCTACATTCTGCTAAAAAAAAAAAAGAGTGACAAGCCCATGATTCATTCTGACTTCATTTGGAAAGTTGCCGAATGTATCTTTGTGAACCACCAAACACCATCAATGGCTGTGAATAGAGTGGACGTCGCGCTGTCAGCGTTGTCAACCCGGAACGCCTGACTGGTCATCACTTCATGGACTACATCCCACCAAGGAAAAAAAAAGGCAGAACACAGAAGGATGTGCGTGATTTGTTGCTTAAAGCGAGATGACAGTGGAAAGAAAATCAGAAAGGAAACCAGGTTCCATTGTCCTGATTGTTACGTTGGACTTTGTGCAGTCCCATGTTTCAAAATGTATCATGCCTGGGATGTTTACTAAACCAATAGGCAGTGTCTAGTATTACAGTGACTAGTAATATTGCACCCTTGTTTGGACACATTTCAGTGTTTTTGGTTTGATTACATTACTGAATTAAATGTATTATTATTATATTATTCTTTTTTATAATTATTTATATTACAATTTGTGATTTTGGGTTTCATACTTTATTATACCCGGGGTGTCTACTAGACTCTTGTTTGGACAGATTTAAGTGAGTTATTCCTAAGAATTACAGGCATACAATATAAAAAAAACTAATTTCCACACAAAACAATGTCCCACTTTGACATTCAAAAATACGGACATAATCAGACGACCAGGGAGGTTAAGCTGGTCATACATGGATGGATTGAAATTCAGCTGGTTCAGCAGGGACAGGCTGAATTTCCATCTATGAATGGGCAGAGTTTTTATACAGAAATTAATCTACCACTTCTATACAACTGCCCTGTTGGATTTTTGCATCAAAATCAGTGCCAGAGGCTATAGCCGGCAGCACTGATCAGGGTATTCTGACAGCGGGGAAGTCTCATACAATAGCGAAGCAGGGAGGTTCTTTCCATCCACCTCTGTGTGGATGGTGGAATCGAGTAATTTTTTTGGTTGAACATAAAATGGCTCATCTGTGGCCAACCTCAGGAAGAGATGTTTGGAATTAAAACACAAATTGATGCAAAATGCACTATTTAAATTTCATTTTTTTTTCTGGAGTTGGGCTTTAACCGCTTGCCGACGGCTGATCGGCAATTGACGGCGACAGAGTGGCTCTGTAACGCGAATCGCCGTCATACGACGGCGGCCGCGATACAGAGCCACTGTGAGCTCTACCTTTAA
>BLSH010048212.1:348597-364014 GCA_018402905.1 Glandirana rugosa | reverse complement strand
CTCATTCCCTCCTGTTTTTCATTTACAATGCCCTCATCTCTTCCACCACCAGTGCCCCAGTCCATGGTATGCACAGGTTTTTTTTTTTAGCTGATCGAGGAGCTATCAGAAGTGTAGCTGGGGCGGAGTTTCAGGGCTCCTCCGCTCCGTGCTACAATGTGAGTAGAGGTGAGGACAGAAGCTGCCTCCTGAATCAACACAGGCTGTACATTGCCGTGCTGGGACCCAAAATCTCATGAGTCTTCAGTTCCCAGCACGGCAATGTACAGCCTGTGTTAATTCAGGAGGCAGCTTCTGTCCTCGCCTCTACTTACATTGTCTTACATGACAGGTCAGAGCAGAAAGGGCTGCCATAGGTGCCGGAATGGCGTTCCACCACGTTCCGGCAGAAAAAAAGTGGTAAAAAAACAAAACTGGTAGTAATTAAGACCAACTGTAAGTTGACAAGCAGATGATCAGAGACAGGCAGAGTGCTTGTCTCTGTATGCTGTACAGGAGGCATGTTTACTACTGCTAACCTAACTCCACCACCCAACTGTCACTGTTTATCAAGGTTACTGTCACTGTCAGCTTCACAGTCAGCAGCCTCCTAGCAACCTGTGACAGAAAGCAAAGCCTGATAGGGAAGCAGAGACACTAGTTGCCCATCAGACCTACTCTCTCCTTCTGATTGCCAACAGGCATTCTATAGGCAATAGCAGGATGTCTTTTGGCTATTGATCCACCCACTGCTGATCAGATGGGGAACTGCTGTCTCTGAGTCCCCATCAGGCTCTGCCAACCCAGCTGCAAAAAATCTGCAGCTGTTGAGCTGTCTGACAGCTGCAGCAGTGGGAGGAAACTCTACTGTACTGAATGGAGGCTTCGGTTTCAGGTTTTCACCTACACTGCGTGCCCAAAATTCATGTAGCTGTCACCCACTCCAACTTTTGTTGTGGGACATTTGTTGTCAAAAATGATGTTAAAACAGGTGGTGAGGAGGCATCACATCACTTCATTACTGCCTGTAAGTGGTCTCTCATGTGAAATGAATGCCGGTCATGCTTCAGAGGAAAGGTAGATTTAGACCAGTGGTCTCCAAACTGTGGCTTGTTGCTTGCTTTTACCTAGCCCTTGGGACACTATTCCTCCAACTGACACTGATTATTGGGCACTAGGCATCCCATTGACACAATTGATGGTGCACTACCCCCCCTCCCCCCAACTAAAAACAATGGTAGGGCATTTCCTGCTCCCACTGCCCACCAGTAAACTGGCCCACTATTTAGAAAGTTTGAAGACCCTTGATTTAGATGCACATCTAAATCCACCTTTAATGGTACATTTATTCATCAGATTGTTTTACCCAACATCTTCTGTTCTCAGAAGCACTTTCTTCAGCTACTTTAGAGCAATTCTTACATCCCTTTACATTTTAGTCACATGACCAGCTAAAAAGGCAGATGAACACTTATATATCACCAATGAGAAGCAACCTCAGATGTTTATGCTCCCAAACAGCAGAGCTACTTTGGTCTGACATGGCATTAATTCCATTCCTAGGACCTGTATAACACTGGCAATTTGCTGGAGGTGAATAGCTGTTCAATAATTCAGGCCACGCAAGAAATGTGCGTGAAATAATGGCTTGGAAACATAATTAAGCTTTTTCCAGTTTCACAAATGACATTGGCACACTGCAACATAGTCTAAATCTGTTTTTTTTTTTTTTTTTGAAACAGTGCCTTGAAAAAGTATTCATATCCCTTGAAATTTTCCACATTTTGTCATATTACAACCAAAAACGTAAATGTATTTTATTGGGATTTTATGTGATAGACCAACACAAAGTGGTGCATAATTGTGAAGTGGAAGGAAAATGATAAATGGTTTTATGATTTTTTTTACAAATAAATATGTGAAAAATGTGGGGTGCATTTGTATTCAGCCCCCCTGAGTCAATACTTTGTAGAACTGCCTTTTGCTGCAATTACAGCTGCAAGTCTGTTTGGGGAGGTCTCTACCAGCTTTGCACATCTAGAGAGTGAAATATTTGCCCATTCTTCTTTGCAAAAAAGCTCAAGCTCTGTCAGATTGGATGGAGAGCGTCTGTGAACAGCAATTTTCAAGTCTTGCCACAGATTCTCAGTTGGATTTAGGTCTGGATTTTGACTGGGCCATTCTAACACACGAATATACTTTGATCTAAACCATTCCATTGTAGCTCTGGCTGTATGTTTAGAGTTGTTGTCCTACTGGAAGGTGAACCTCTGCCCCAGTCTCAAGTCTTTCGCAGACTCTAACAGGTTTTCTTCTAAGATTTCCCTGTATTTGGCTCCATCCATCTTCCCATCAACTCTGCAGTAGCTGCAGAGATCCACAGCTCAGGTGGCAGAATCTGTCCACAGGACAAATATTAGTTCACGCCACAAATCCGGCCTTTATGGAAGAGTGGCAAGAACAAAGCAATTTTTGAAAGAAAGCCATAAGAAGTCCCGTTTGCAGTTTGCGAGAAGCCATGCGGGGGACACAGCAAATATGTGGAAAAAGGTGATCTGCTCAGATGAGACCAAAATGTTACTTTTTGGCCTAAAAGCAAAACACTATATGTGGCAGAAAACTAACACTGCACATTACCCTGAACACACCATCCCCACCGTGAAACATGGTGGTAGAAGCATCATGTTTTGGGGATGCTTTTCTTCAGCAGGGACAGGGACCTAAATCCTATTGAGAATCTGTGACAAGACTTGAAGGGGGACTGAATAAAAATACACGCCACACTTTTCACATATTTATTTGTAAAACAATTTAAAAACTATTTATCTTTTTCCTTCCACTTCACAATTATGTGCCACTTTGTGTTGGTCTATCACACAAAATCCCAATAAAATACATTTACGTTTTTAGTTGTAACATGACAAAATGTCAAAAAATTCAAGGGATATTTTTTCAAGGCACTGTATCTGTTTAGCCCCTCTGAATGCTAGAATTTCTTTCAGCTGCCTAAAAATGTGGTAAAAGACGTATGTTGCATATGCATTTAGCCCTGTCAAGAGTTTGAGCATTAATGGATTCTGTTGGCCAGAATATTAATTTATTCTGGGCATTAGAATAAATTAACGCTCATATGCGTCAAAACGTTATGTACTGTGTTAAGTGTTTTTTTCTGCTCTTCAGTTTCTCTCCTTAACCACTTCCCGCCCCGCCCGGCCTATTAACAATGGCCAGGTGGGGGTTTCATTATCCTGACCGGACGTCATATGACGTGATCAGGATAAGCTGAGATTGCATGCCTGCAGGGGTGCGCATCGCGGCGATCGGTGGTGCCGTGGGTCAGTCTCACTCACTGCATTAACGACCGAGGTAAAAGGCTTCTATCGGAAGCCTTTTACCATGTGATCAGCTGTGACCAATCACGGCTGATCACAGTGTAAATGGAAAGAGAAGTTTATCTGCTTTTCCTCTGCTCAGGTCTGCAGACCTGAGCAGTGGAGAGCCGATCAGCTGCTCTCCAGATGGGGGGGCTGCGCTGAATGTTTATCAGTGCAGCCCCCCTCAGGATCACCCTGGGAGCTGACCAGGACCACCAGGGAGCCCCCCCCAGGGACACCATGAGGAGGCCACCCAGGATCACCAGGGAGACAACGTGGAGGCCGCCCAGGACCACCAGGGTGCCCCGACTAGACCACCATGTAAGGGGCATACAGTGCACTGTAGGGATGGTGCTGGGCCCATATATGATGCCTGCCAGTGCCATCCCCAACAGTGCTATATGCACCAGTGCCCACCAGTGCCATGTGCCAGCACCTACCAGTGCCCACATGTGCCACCTATCAGTGCCCACCTGTGCCACCTATCAGTGCCCACCTGTGCCACCTATCAGTGCCCAGCAATGCCACCTCTATCAGTGCCCAGTGCCACCTATCAGTACCACCTATGAGTGCCCATAAGTGCCGCATATCAGTGCCACCTATCAGTGCCCGTCAGTGTTGCTTATCAGTGCTGCCTATCAGTGTCCATCGGTGCTGCATATATGTGCCCCATCATCAGTGCAACTTTATCAGTGCCACCTCATCAGTGCCAATCTGTACTGCTTCATCAGTGCCCGTCAGTGTAGCCTCATCAGTGCCCGTCAGTGATGGAGAAAATGTACTTATACAAAGTTTTGTGACAGAAACAAAGAATTTTTTTTTTCAAAATTTTCGGGCTTTTTTTATTTGTAGCGCAAAAAATAAAAACCGCAGGGGTGATCAAATACCATCAAAAGAAAACTCTATTTGTGGGAACAAAATGATAAAAAGCTTGTTTGGGTGCAGCATTGCATGACTGCGCAATTGTCATTCAAATTCTAACAGCACTGAAAGCTGAAAATTGGTCTGGGCAGGAAGTGTTCTAAGTGCCCAGTATTGAAGTGGTTAATGCACCTTCTGTCTTTTTTATTTTCCAGCCTGTAAATGCTTTTCTTCTAATATTCCTGTAACCACCTGAGCCCTGGAAGGTTTTACTCCCCTTCATGACCAACCCATATTTTGTGATATGGCACTGCGTTACTTTAACTGACAATTGCACGGTCATGCGGCGCTGTACCCAAATAAAATTGATGTCCTTTTTTCCCACAAATAGAGCTTTTTTTGGTGGTATTTGATCATCTCTGTGGTTATTTTTTTTCGCTATAAACAAAAAAAGAGCAACAATTTTGAAAAGAAACAATATATTTTACTTTTTGCTATAAAACATATCCAATAAAACAATGGAAAAAACTGAATTTCTTCATCAGTTTAGGTCAATATGTATTCAGCTACATCTTTTTGGAAACAAAAAAAAATCCCAATAAGCGTGTATTGATTGGTTTGCGCAAAAGTTATAGCATCTCCAAACTATGGGGTATTTTTATGGAATTTTTTTTTTTTAACTTTTACTAGTAATGGCATCGATCAGTGATTTTTAGCAGGACTGCGACGGACAAATCAGACACCTAACAAGCACTTTTGACACTTTTTTGGGGACCAGCGACACTATTGCAGTAATCAGTGCTAAAAATATGCACTGTTACTGTACTAATGACACTGGCAGGGAAGGGATTAACATCAGGGGTGATCGAAGAGTTAAGTATGTCCCTAGTGTGTGCTTGCTATCTGTGTGGAAGTTGCTCTGACTGGATGAAGACAAAGATCAGTGTTCCTGCTTAACATGAATACGCGATCTCCAACTTCTTCCTTGTCAGAACAGCGATCTGTCTTGTTTACAGATCACCGTTCTGCCTCTCCTGGGAATGATCACGGGTAGCTGGCGGACATCAGGTCCGCCAGACCCGCTGGTTGGCATTCCCGCGCTCTCCACCCAGTGGTTATTGCACAAAATGGCATACAGGTACGTGATTTCATACAATAGAGCCGACCTGCAGCAGTAAATATGTGGCAGGCAGTTGGCAAGTGGAGTAAATGTCTATGTATGCATGGACACATAGGCTAACATGGAAGTGCTTATACAGGCTGAAAAAAATGTCAAACACCTGTGAAATTGGCATTTTCAAACCCAGTGTGTATAAGCCCTTACCATCACTGATTTATATCAGAGCCTCCGGCAAGGAGAACATCAAGAACAGCATCGCCAACTTTTACTCCAAATCTCCTGAGACTAAAAGTCGGAGGCAGCAGTGTCTTAGATCTCACACTGCTGATATATAACTATGAGGCTGTAATCGCTCAAATGCCAGGAAATACTCTAATTCCCTTGAGGAATTCCAGACAAGACATACATTTTTCGGGGTGCTACTTAGGCACAATTAACATTGAAAATGCTTTTTATAACATAGCAAATCTTCACTTTTGGAGTTCGGTTTCACTTTAAAGCGAACCTGTCAGCAACGTTATTAACTTTTACAGATTAAAAGTTCTGCCTGAGAGCCAAATTAGTAGGAAGGATTCAATATAATGAACTGCGGCAGCACAAACACTCTGCAGCCTTCTTCAAAAACCAACCGTGCCATATCTGTCAATACAACAGCTGGCCTTTCTCCTTCCATGTGTTTCTATGGTCTATCAATATTTAACTGGCTTATCACCAGAGCACCCAGGAGAATAATTCTCTTACAAAAATATATTATATATTATTTTTGGCCTTCGAGGCATATGAGAAATAATTGCGTAGTTGCCCAAACTGTCGAATGCTGCAGAATCGGAGCCTATATATCTTTTCATTGTGGAATTTATTACAGAGCCAGTATATCCTAAATGACCCCTGATCCTAAAACCAAAAACAACATTAAATAATAATAGTCATCATTTTTAGAGTGCATTCCTCAATGGACAGGCTGGTCCCTGGAATGGTAAAAAAAACAATATGGGAAAAATAAAAACAGTATTATAAAAAGTAGTGGCTAATAAATGTCATAGACTTGAATAAAAAAGTGACTATAACAGTAATCTGTTATAAGGGAAGAACCATTGCTGACATCCTTCGTAAAACTCTCATTGCCTAGCTGTTATCCTAACTCATTGACATTCACACTTTGAAGATCAGGAAACTTAGAGAAAAGTCAGAAGTTCTTCTCTACTTGTTTCAGCCACAGTCACCCGCAGCTGTCTGAGTATCCAAATAGTGACTCCATCTGATAGAATTGTTCAATGGAAGCTGGTTGATGCCAACAGGTCCAAAAATGCTCAAATGTTGGCCAAAATTTGAGCTGTATATGCCCAGCTTTAAGTGCAGGTTCTTTTGGTGAACCTCCTGTCTCAAGACAGGACGATGCAAATGCATTGCTTCTTTTCATGGCATAAGGCAGCATTTTTCAGCCAGTTGCAGCAATTTTATCAGTTATCAAAATCTCAACCCACCCCAGTATAAAACTTAAAAATGAAATAGGTACTTATCAGTGGTAAACCTGAGCCTCGGACAATGCACACAACTGCCTTGACGAAATTAACACATCAGAAGCCCCCTTCATATCAGAGGTTCCCCTATTACATTAGATGCCCATGCATCACATCAGAGTTCCTCCTATCACACCATTGCCCCACCCTTTACCTTCATGTCAGAGACCCCCCATCACATCAGAGGCCATCTATACATGAAAGCCCCCATCACATCAGAGGCACCTATACATAAGTCCCCCTATCACATAAGAATCCGCCCATGACCACAGAGTCTCCCCATAACACAGTCCCCAGACAAACAGTTCCCTACACCACCAAGTCCCACAATCACACAGTCCCCTCTACACATTTCAGTCCTACCTATTGGCTCCCGCAGCATGGCAGAGAGCGGAAGGTGGAGACAGACTGGAGGTGTACTTGTGTCTTCTCCTGAATGCTGGGGGAAGTCCTGTATGCTGCTTGCAGATCAGAGTCATGTTCTGCCATGAAAAGCCATCTACCATGACCATAACAATGAATGATGTCATGGGATTGATTTACTAAAACTGGAGGTGCAAAATCTGGTGCAGGTCTGCACAGAAGCCAGTCAGCTTCCCGTTTTATTTTTTTTTTGTTAAAGCTTAATTAAACACGCTGAAGTTAGAATGCGCCAGATTTTGCACTCTCCAGTTTTAGTAAATCAACCCCCATGAGCCTTGGCCCCTACAGCCTCCTTGGTTGTTATGGTGCTGGCAGTCAGTCCACCCTCACTGTGAGAACTCATGACGCTGATCCAGGCAAACTGGGTCCTATGCTTGTGGCACTGGGAGAACCCAGACAGCACCTTGGCTGAGAAACACTGGTATAAGGTACTTGAATGAGGATCTTATAATACATGCACATGGGGGGTCATTCAATAAACAGTGTCACGAACAGTGCAAAGTACAGCCATAGCAATTATTCCTAACTCACTGAATTAGGTGGTATTACATTTTCCAGTTAGTACTTTGTTGTGGGCAGGGTGCTGTACATAGCTTCCTGAAACCATCACAACACCCTGCTTCAGTACTCCTAACAAGAACCCTCAGCTATTGATTAAAATGGGGCATCACTAGACCCAAGCACCTAGGATTTTCTGCTCAGTGTTCTAGGACAGCATAACCTGCAAGTTGTTTAACATTACCCATTTCACCTGTGACTCTTCCAGGACTGTTTGCAAGCCCTGGTAATGTCCCATTGGAGTGAAGGAAAGCTCTCACAGGCTCCTCCTTGGCTTTGACATATAAAATGAGATACAAAGCTGAGGGAAAGCCGGGGAGGACTTCTTCTCACTTTGTGCCAGGAACTGCTCTAAGGATGAGGTCTAGTAGGGGAAGGGTGTTGATGCTTTTTTTTATGAAGGCCACTTAATCTGCAGTTCCTTTACCTATATTTAAAACCAGCAGGTGGAATGTGGTGACATCAGAGCTTTAAACCCTTTCACAACAAGTGTTGGCAAGGAAACCTGGAACATTCCAGGCTACTCTGATACTGACAACGCTTAATATCCATCCATGCACTGCTTACAAATGCAAGCTGGCAGCTAGTTCACTGTCTGACCTAATGACACCTTATTGCTTCCCGATGCAGAAAGGAGATTAGACAATGAACCAGGCCTTGTGAATTCACTCCATAATTAGGCCATGCTGTGACTAAACAAGAAGGTTTCATTCACACCACATGGGATGTTCGGCTTTCCTCAGTCTTAAAGTGTAGGCTCTGGATAAAAACACAGGATGGATTCTTGTGTAAAAATGATGAACAGGAATAAAAACTAATAATGGACCAAAATAGGAAATATTTTTCTAGTTGCAAAAAACAAAACAGAGGCTAGAGCAGGGATTTTAATGGGTAGACATCAAGTAACAGGGTTTCTAAGACACAACCCTAATATGATGTGCTGTATAGTTCCTGCTGAAAAAGTATGCGCTCTGTTAATTATGCTGTAAGTTACATACTCTATACTTACACCCTGTAAGCTGTGCAGGATTTTACTGATGATTGGGCTTTGTAAGCTATGCTGTAAGTTACATATTATGAGATCTGAACTCTGTAGACTGTGCTGTATGTTAGTGGTAATTACTGCATTCTGTTTGCCATGTTGTACATCACATACCTCTGACTGCTTCACTGTACATGTGTACTGTACATTACTGTACATTACATACTCCTGACCACTGCACTTTATATGCTTTGGGGTACACTACATATTCCTGACCATTTCATTCTGTAAAGTGCACTGCATATTATATACTCCTGATATGGCACTTTATATGCTTTGATGTAAATTACATACTCCTGACCACTACTTCATATGATTTCATATGCTTTAAAGAAAAAATTGTTGCGCTAAAATCTTAGTGCTAAAAAACAACTCAATGTGTATAGCTTATGTAATTGTTAACATAGACATATTCGTGCATAATGTATGGGAGTACAGATTCACTTTGCACATGGACACAGACAAACAGCGATTTCTTCAGAATAACAAAAGTGAGAGTTTGCTGAGGTTCGTAACCCTGATCTTCCTGCTCTGCTGTGGATGCGGTGGGAGAAACATCCCGGTGTCCTAGGAGAATTGAGGATTGAACGGCTACATTTTGGTCCCTGCAGAGGGCTATATCTGCATGTGTGATTAGACCTGAGCTAGCGATAGCGGGTCTCTGCATCTGGTAAGGGTTTATATTTATCCCTACCTTGTCACTGGAGGTGTCTGCACGCTCTATGGTGGTGGAAGTAAGAGTGATCTCCATCTCTGGACTATATTAGGATTTTTGGATGTGTCAATTCTCTGCTTATTTTTCTTCACCACGGCTGACCTCTTCACATACCTGGGGACTATTATTTAATGTATTTCTGTTCACGATTTTTTTAATTTTTTCTCATTTGAAACATTATGCACGAATATGTCTATGTTAACAATTACATAAGCTATACACATTGAGTTGTTTTTTAGCACTAAGATTTTAGCGCAACAATTTTTTCTTTAAAGCACATTTTTTTGGTGGAATATCGCACTATTTTTTGTTGCAGCTGTTACACAATTTAATTCCAGAAGCGCGGTATTGTTCTGAATATTTATATGATTTCATATACATTACATACTCCTGATCACTGAACTGTATATGTTTTGATGTATGTTACATACCCCTGACTACTGAACTTATTATGCTTTGATGTACATTACATACTCCTGAATTGTACGTGCTTTGATGTATATTACATACTCCTGAACTGTACGTGCATATTACATAATCCTGAGCACTGAACTTTATATGCTTTGATGTATGTTACATAACCCTGAACTTTATATGCTTTGATGTACATTAAATACTCCTGACCCCAGAACTTTATATGCTTTAATGTACATTACATACTCCTGACCACAGCATTCTATATGCTTTAGGGTACATTACATATTCCTGACTACTGAACGTTATATGCTTTATTGTACATTACACACTCCTGACTACTGAACTATATATGCTTTGATGTACATTACATACTCCTGACCACTGAACTTTTTTATGCTTTGATGTACATTCCATACCACTGATCACTGAACTTATATGCTTTGATGTTCATTACATACTCCTGAACTTATATGCTTTGATGTTCATTACATACTCCTGAACTTATATGCTTTGATGTTCATTACATACTCCTGAACTTTATTTGCTTTGGGGCACATTGGATACTCCTGGATGCGGCATTCTTTATCCAATGATCCCACATGGCCACTGCTAGAGGAAAACCTTCTGAACCTCAAAGTGGCTAGAGAATTTCTGTGATTGAAGGTATTAGTTAGTGGCTCTCAGTCAATAGAACAAAAGAACAGGAGATCTTGTTTGAAAGGGCATTTAAAAAAATGCATGCTAATGCTAAAAAAGAAGATTAGAGTGCAGGATTTTTTTTATCTCTTTTGCCGCCTTTAAAACACTTGTTTCTATGTGCACTTAATGGGAAGTACAATATATTGTGCATTATTCTCATCGTCCATTAGATAATATCTAGAGGTAAATACTATGGGTTATAAGTTGTATAGTCAGTAAATATATTTGCTTCCCTAGAGTAATGTACTCCTCCTCAGTAGATAATATCTCACACACCATACATTTTTTCAGGAACTTCATGTTACAAACAATGGCTTTTGTTCTATTAGATATATATCGGAATAGTGGAATACTCTGATAATCATTGACCTTCCCCTTCTTACTGTATCTTGGTGAAGTTATTTATTCAGGAGAACAAGTTACATAAAGAGTGTTTCTCAGTATTTCAACATCTTTGATCAGGCTAGAGATACTGTATATAGCAGGCATTTTCTTGGTAGCGCCCCCCCAAGATGAATTCAAGAGGGGAAAATGGAAACAGTTTTGCCCCTTTTCCTCCTTCCATTTTGGCTGCATTTTGAAGAAACCTGAAGAACACATAATGTAGATTCTGTAAAACAATTTATAACAATACTGTCTTTATAGCAGAATTAAACTATATCACAGCACCACAAATTGAAAACAATATTTAATTCATTTTTAATATTCAAAGTTCTGATTACTGTCCATATTCCCATTGCATATGTTCCCATAATGAGCTCTCACAGGTACCCGGTGCTGCAGCGGCCACCAGCTGGATACTGGAGGGATCTTCATATAAGTCGGAATGGTTCTTTTATTGAAGAAAATGCAACATTCCGGAACCAGGCAGGGTCCCTTCACCAGTCATGTGATGGGGCCCTGCATGGCTCCGAAGCATTGCACTTTTGTAATGTGATCTTTCTTCAATAAAGGGACCATGCTAACTTATTTGAAGATCCGTGGTGTACTAGCGAATATATTCACAGTACTATTCAAAGCAAACTTAAGCATCCATCCATGTCTACATGCTTTATTTAGTTGAAAAAACACTTTGAACCCCCCTTCCCTCAGCATTCCATCTAGAGTAATGGCAGAGGATTCATTTAGCACAGCGTTTCTCAACCTTTTTTCAGTCAAGGCACACTACAAAAATTATGGACAAGCTTAAGGCACCCTTTAACCACTTGCCGTCGGCTGATCGGCATTTCACGGCGACAAGGTGGCTCTGTAACGCGGATCGCCGTCATATGACGGTGGCCGCGAGATCGCGTCCAGTGAGCGCGCTCACTGTGTCCAGGGAGGGCCAGGGAGCGGGTGCAGCGGATTCGATCTCCGCTGGCCACCCGTGATGCCCCCCCGGAGTGAAAGAACGGAGGTCCGTGTAAGTAAACACGGACCTCCGTTCTGTGAGGGGGGAAGGGCTGTGATCACAGCCTTCCTCTACACGGAAGCTGTGATCGCTTCCCTTCCCCAGCCAGGCCAGCCCACACACAGTTAGAACACGCCCAGGGAACACAGTTAACCCTTAGAGCGCCCCCTGCAGGTTAACCCCTTCACTGCCAATGGCATTTACACAGTAATCAGTGCATTTTTATAGCTCGGATCGCTGTATAAATGCCAATGGTTCCAAAAAAGTGTCAAAATGGTCCGACATGTCCGCTGAAATATCGCAGTACCGCTAAAAATCGCAGATCACCGCCATTACTAGTAAAAAAAAAAAATAAAAACCCCAGAAATGAATTCTCATCATCCGTAAACGCGACCACTTTTGCACAAACCAATCAATAAACGCCAATTGCGATTTTTTTTATCACAAATATGAGGAAGAATATAAATCAGCTAAAACCGATGAAAAAAAATGTTTTTTTATATTTTTTTTTGGATTTGTATTTTAGCAAAAAGTAAGAAATTTGGGTTTTTTTGCAAAATTGTCGCTCTTCTTTTGTTTATAGCGGCAATCAGAAATGACGCAGAGGGGATCAAATACCACCAAAAGAAAGCTCTATTTGTGGGAAAAAAAGGACGTAAATTTTGTTTGGGTACTGGACTGGCTCTGTGATTTTTTTTATCCCACTGTCAGCTGAAAACAGGTCATAGGAGTATGGAACGAACTGCACTCCTTCGATCCCCAGGAGAAATATAGCCAAAAGAACTTTGGCTATGGCTATACTTTGCCTTTAATTAAGAGAATATTGATTGTTGGATTTGTGAAGAGAACTGTTCCAATAAAATTGAATTGGACCAAGCATAAGGCTGCTTCTTGTGTCTGAAGGGAACTTTAGTAACCCTGCTGTTGTGAAGTGGGATAGTACCCTGTTAAGCTCATGCTAGACTCCACATCTCATGAGGTACCAACATAGTGAAGGGGGATCTTGGTGTACCCAACTGTGTGAAACCTGGTTGGGCTAGAAGATGGTGGTGAATGGAGAACTGAGAGCCTATCCAGGAACCATGTACAAGACACTGGGCCCCATGCCTATGCACAAGGTGGACCTTGTCTTAGGCAAAAGGAGGGGGCAAATGCCTAGTGCATCACATTTAACACCATAATCAATTTATTAAGAAGCCAAAAACATACTTACAAACATGAGAAGATAAACAAGCCCATAAAATCGTAGCTCCAGCACCTTACATGCAGGTGTAAAAGTGGAGAAGAGTACTCAGAGCCTTTGGACTATGTATGGCCTGGAAGATAGGCCTTCATCTGCACTGTTTTATGTAGGCTCTGGTGGAGGATATGTGGGTGGATCAGTCAAGTTTGTGGGCTCCACCATCACATGTGCAATGCATACCAGTGCATGCATTATGTACACAAGAATGGTATGCATGGCCCCTCACTTGGTCAAAATACCATTAAAATGGTTCTAAAGGCTTGAATGCATTAAGGTTAAAAACACACCATTAACTTACCCCCCCCCCCAAACACTTACCTGAGCCTGTCAGTGATCCAGCGCTGTCCTGGCTGCAGTCTTCTCCCCTTCTCTTCCTCTTCTCACAGGGACTCGGGCAGCAGTGGAAGCCATTGGTTCCCGCTACTGTCACTTAAATCCTGTCACAAAGGAAATGGAGGCGGAGCCAAGTTTGGCCGTCTGTGTCTATGGACGGAGGCAGCACGACTCAGGAGTGAGCCCCGCAGGTGGGCCCCCTAGATACCATAGAGTAGAAGCCCGGGACTCTGGGGGAGGACCCCAGAAAAGGATTGGAGCTTCTCTGTGTGAAAGCATTGCACAGAGCAGGTACGTATAAGTTGTTTATTATGTTAATATAAAAAACAAATTTGACTTTAATAACACTTTAAACCATGCATTATGTATGCTCATTATATTGTGCAACATTTCACGGTACTTAGTGCTTGAAAAAAATAATCATTAGAAAATTTGCATGTGCTTTTAAGCCATAATTAAAAGTTGTAATGTATACCGCATGCAAGTTTATTATTCTTCTTTAATGATGAACCGCTACTTACTTTTAATTGTTAAAACAAGTGACAGACCTTAATAATATATACCTAGAGGTGCTCGGTCCTGTGCTATAAGCTGCACAACGCCCTGGAAGCCCGCCAATCCAGGCTGCTCAAAATGCAAGAAGAGGCAATCTGCCTGCTTAATAGCTCACACACAAGGATGGGCCGCTCTGCTCTTTGCTGCTATTCAAATCTGCAGCCAGTTTAAACAATGCAAAATAACTACAGTTTGTTTTGTATAAGTGAGTACTGGGTGTAAAATAAACAATAAGTGAGTAGTATTTGCTATCCAGTGCAGATTCTGATACCAGCCAATATACCCTTTGGCATCACCGTGGGGTGCTTCAGGGAGGGCATATCCCAAAAGATAGGCAGGTGACACCATATCAATTGCAATTTTTATTTATTTAAAAAAAATATTGTAAAAAGAACACACACAGCAATGCTTCTGTATATCTAGAAACTGCTGAGTGGTGGAGTTTAAAGATGACCCACCATCATGTAAAGTCAGGACCCCGGGTGCATTTTTTGCTAGAAGTTACTTCAAACCACCAATGAATCATATTCTCTGAAATCAAAAGCCCCAGAGAATAAAATGGTGGCAGTTGTATACATATATATATATATTCTTGTATATTTTTATTTAGAATTTCGAAGTCCAGGAGGAGTACAACAACTCTCCCTCTCTTTCTTTCTTTCCTTCTTTTTTTTTTCTTTCCTTCTTTTTTTCATTCTTTTGTTCTTTCTTTCTTTCTTTTTTTCTCTCTCCCTCCATCCATCTTTCTCTTTTTCTTCCTCTCTTTATATAACCCCACTTTGTTTCTTTTCTTTTCTTTCTTTTCACCCTCTTCCTTTCTTTCTTTCTTTCTTTCTTTCTTTCTTTCTTTCTTTCTTTCTTTCTTTCTTTCTTTCTTTCTTTCTTTCTTTCTTTCTTTCTTTCTTTCTTTCTTTTCTTTCTTTCTCTTTCTTTTTTTCTTTCTTTCTTTCTCTTTTCTTTTCTTTTCCTTTCTTTTCTTTCTCTTTTATTTCTTTCTCCCTACCTCCCTCTCTCCATCTTTTTATCTTTCTACCTACCTCCCTTTCTCTTTCTTTCTTTCTTTCTTTCTTTCTTCCTTTCTTTCTTTCTTTCTTTCTTTTCTTTCTTTCTTTCTTTCTTTCTTTCTTTCTTTCTTTCTTTCTTTCTTTCTTTCTTTCTTTCTTTCTTTCTTCTTTCTTTCTTTCTTTC
>BLSH010048212.1:329547-344055 GCA_018402905.1 Glandirana rugosa | reverse complement strand
GGTGGGCACTGATGTGTGGCACTGGTACACACTGATAGGGGCACTGGTGGGCACTGATAGGGGCACTGCTGGGCACTGGTGGGCATATACATTAATAGGGGCTCATTCCCTGGTGGTCTAGGGTGGCATCTGAAGGTGGCACTGAGTGAAGGTGGACCTGAGCATTTAGTCACTTACCTGGTGGTCTAGGGGGGGTCTCCCTGGTGGTCCAGATCGCTCCCTGGTGGTCCCTGGTCGGCTCCCTGGTGGTCCTGGGTGGGCACATCACTGGGCAGGCTCCCTGGTGGTCTAGGGTGGCGATCCGAGGGAGGGCTGTGCTGATAAATCATCAGCACAAACCCTCCCTGTCAGGGATGCAGCCGATCGGCTCTCCCCTCATCAGGTCTGCAGACCTGAGTCCAGGAAAGCCAATAAACGGCTTTCCTGTATTACACTGTGACCAGCCGTGATTGGTCACGGCTGGTCACATGGTAAAGTGCTTCGGATCGAAGCACTTTACCGAGATCGGCATTGCGGGGGGTCAGACTGACCCCCCACACCACCGATCGCCGCGATGCGCGCCCCCCGGGCGCGCGGCGGCTTGTTATCCTGAGGACGTCATATGACGTCCAGTCAGGATAACTCAGCCACTTCCCGGCCGTCATTCTGCATACGGCGGTCGGGAAGTGGTTAAACATTTTTGCTGACCAACTACACCTCTTCATGGAAATGGTATTTCCTGATAGCAGTGGCTCTTTCAGTAGAATAATGCACCCTGCCACATTGCAAAAATGGTTAAAGAATGGTTTGAGCTGAGCAACACAACAACGAGTTGAAGGTGTTGACTCTGCCTCCAAATTCTCCAGATCTCAATCCATTGAGCATCTGTGGTATGTGCTGGGAAAACTAGTCTGATCTATAGAGGCCCCAACTCACCATTTCCAAAACTTGTCATATGATTTGGAACTGTCAAATCACATGACGAGTTACACCCTATTGTCGGCAATGAAACTGTGAATTTGACTCTGCAGTGCCGCACCTACCAGCTATCACAGCATGCCTTCAGAGGTCTAGTGAAGTTCATGCCCCAAGGGGTATTGGTGGGTGGTCATAATGTTATGGCTTATCCTTGTATTTTTTCAACGCTCTGTACAATAAAATGATTTATTTAATTTAAATTGAAAAAAAAAAAAAATAATAAAAAAGTAATTATTTTAATCATTTTGAAATGAAACACATAAATTTCAGAAAGGAAAGATTAAAAATTGTGGTAATTGTATAAATGAGCCCTTATATTGAAGGTCAGTGGAAAATCACCCACTAGCGTTGATTGACAGTGTAGGGGAGGATTAAAATGACACTGCTCATTGTCCAACCCCTAGCAACCTCAGGTGATGGAAGGCTGCCTTAATTTATGAAGATTATTTTTTATTTTCAAAAACAATATTAGTAATGAGTGTGAATAAATAATACCACAGAACTACAAGATATTTTCAGTCTGACCAGAAAGGCGCCTGTTGCGGTTAGCAAGATTTGCTTTCCATTGCGCAGCGAAGAAACAGCTAGAGCTGTCAGGTTTTACAGAACACGCTTCATCAGAGGAGAGAGCCTGGGATTCGATAATAACTTCGCACAATCATTACCAAGTCCCAGAACTGGAAGAGTCATTACTGAATCCGAGCACTCACAAATCACATTCTTCTGATTGTGGTTTAGAAGACTTTATTGACGCTGGATATAAATATTCCTGACAAAGCTGCCCCTCAAAAATATAATAGAAAACAAATGCAAACAAATTGGAAGTTTTTTATAAGCATAACAATATAAAATTATAATATTACAGCATAATAATTATAAATATACTATAACAATAAAATATAATAATATAACTTGCAACGTTGTACCCAAACAAAATTGACGTCCTTTTTTTCCCACAAATAGAGCTTTATTTTGGTGGTATTTGATCACCTCTGCGGTTTTTATTTTTTGTGCTATAAACAAAAAAGGAGCGACAATTTTGAAAAAAAAAAACAATATTTTTTACTTTTTGCTATAATACATATCCAAAAAAAAAAAATGTATTCATCAGTTTAAAATGTATTTTTCTACATATTTTTGGTAAATAAAATCGCAAAAAGCATTTATTGATTGGTTTGCGCAAAAGTTATTGCATCTACAAACTTTGAGAATTGATTTATGGCGTTTTTATAATTATTTTTTTTTATTAGTAATGGCGGCGATCTGCAATTTTTATTGGGACTGCGATATTGCAGACGACAGGTTGGACACTTTTGACACTTTTTGGGACCATTGACATTTATACAGCGATCAGATCTAAAAATAGCCACTGATTGCTGTATAAATGCCACTGGCAGGGAAGGAGTTAACCTGCAGGGGGCAATCAAGGGTCTGGGCTGGCAGGGGCATGATAGATTTAACTGATCCCGATTACAGGGATCAGTAGATCACTGTCATGTCCCCTGTCAGAATGGGGAACTGCCGTGCAGTTCCCCATTCTGCCTCTGTATTAGGCGATCGGAAGGTCATCGGCGGTCACACACGGAGCCTTTATATACGGCAATCTGCGGTCGGCAAGTGGTTAATATAACAATAACATTTGTAACAATAATACACCAGCTGCCATATGGGTTAATTAAACTCGGTGATGGTGAGCATTTTTAATGAGTTCACTTCAGTCTGAACTGTGGTTTAAGTTCTTTTTGGCCTACTTTTATTTATTTTTTATTATATGGAAAAATAAACAAAAGTTCAAACAAAGCTGCCTATGCAGGGGTTTCCTCCAGCAAACAGATAACCTGAACAGATAACCCAAAAAATGCAGAGCCACCTGGTTCTCCTGTCAGCAGCACCACTGCTACTGGGGCACTGGTCCCTTAGGCCCAGCTCTCTGTCTTTTTTATTTTTTGCAGCAACTTGCTACATGGGCCCACTTCTGGCCTCTAGATGGGGTTCTCTTAGCACCGTGGGCCGGTGGCGGCTGGTGAAATTTTAGGATGGAGGGGTGCCAGACCCCGCCCTTCCTTTTTGACCTGCCACTTCTCATAAGCAACACCCCTTATAGATTCCACCCATTGTGTTAGGAGTATACAGCCCAGCATCACCAGATAGATTATACAGCATCGCCAGATAGGGGTATATACAGCATTGCCAGATAGGGGTATATACAGCAGCACCAGATATGGGTATACAGCATCCACCAGATACAGGTATGCACAACATCTCCAGATAGGGGTATATACAGCAGCACCCGATAGGGGTATAACCAGCATCACCAGATATGGGTATACAGCATCCACCAGATACAGGTATGCACAGCATCTCCAGATAGGGGTATATACAGCATCCACCAGATAGGGACCAGGTACAGTATATACATGGTTACATTGCTTTAAGCCGGTCCAATGTAACTGTATAAAATATCCATATTAGGAATTCTTCCTCAAGGCATGTCATAAATGATAACTTTCAAATTTGCTTTTACTTCCAACCCAACTGTCTAGACTTTAAAAGGTTGGTGTCATAACAGATCACATATGCAACACCATGGCAGAGACTAAGATGTTAGCTTCCTTGGCTGTAAAGGATAGAAGGGTGTAGTTCTGCTTAAATAGGTCTATGATTTTCTGGACTTTACAGATACCCAAAAGAAACATACAGTGCCTTGAAAAAGTATTCATACCCCTGGAAAATTTCCACATTGTGTCATGTTACAACCAAAAACGTAAATTTATTTTATTGGGAATTTGTGTGATAGACCAACACAAAGTGGCACATAATTGTGAAGTGGAAGGAAAATGATAAATGGTTTTCAACATTTTGTACAAATAAATATGTGAAAAGTGTGGGGTGCATTTGTATTCAGCCCCCCCCCCCCCCGGTCAATACTTTGTAGAACCGCCTTTCTCTGCAATTACAGCTGCAAGTCTTTTTGGGGAAGTCTCTACCAGCTTTGTACATCTAGAGAGGACATTTTTTTGCCCATTCTTCTTTGCAAAATAGCTCAAGCTCTGTCAGCAATTTTCATGTCTTGCCACAGATTCTCAATTGGATTTAGGTCTGGGCCATTCTAACACATGAATATGCTTTGATCTAAACCATTCCATTGTAGCTCTGGCTGTATGTTTAGGGTCGTTGTCCTGCTGTAAGGTGAACCTCCGCTACAATCTCAAGTCTTCTGCCGACTCTAACAGGTTTTCTTCTAAGATTGCCCTGTATTTGGCTCCATCCATCTTCCCATCAACTCTGACCAGCTTCCCTGTCCCTGCTGAAGAAAAGCATCCCCACAACATGATGCTGCCACCACCATGTTTTAAGATGGGGATAGTGTGTTAATTTTCCTTCCACTTCACAATTATGTGCCTCTTTGTGTTGGCATATCACATAAAATCCCAATAAAATACATTTACATTTTTGGTTGTAACATGGCAAAATGTGGACATTTTCAAGGGGTATGAATACTTTTTTAAAGGCATTTTACATCACTACTGAGCTGTCAGTTAAAAGATAGTCAATTTGATGTATTTATTTTTATTTTCATAAATAGAATTGTTGATCTTTTAACTGACAGCTTTGCAGTTTCTTTTTGATGCCTTTTATCGTAGGCGTTTATATTGCTCTTGTACCTTTTTCACCACTGCATACATTGTTAATATTGTTCTTTCCCTAGACTTCCTCCTTTGATTCTTTTGATAACAGCTGGATTTTCCTGGCCGGAATTTGGAATTTTGCAGCACCGAACATTTTATTGACCTCTGAGTGGCAGGCAAATGAGTTTCCGCAGTTTATGGCATCACATTAAGCGCAGACAATGATTATACGCTGCAAGCATACACCACCCACCAACTTATTATGGCATCATAATTCCCCTGCCCTAATATTTGTTCGACTATAAATATCTTCCCCTAACTGCTTGCCTCTGGCGCTGTGAGATGTGGTTGTTCGGCAGGTGAATGTACAGTTCCTTCTCGCGCTCTCCCTCCGGCTGCACTGCTAAATATTCATGAACGTTACTTATTTTAATTTGTGGGCTGATCAAACATGCATATGTTTTATTAATTGCAATCAGTAGCCAGGTGTTTTTGTTTGCTTTATCAAAATACCATTCATTGAATACACAGCCTAGCTTGTTTCAAGGGAAAATATTACCAAAAATTGAAAAAAATATATAAACTGTAATATAGGACACTCTCTCATATGTATATTTTTATATTAAATCAGATTTATAAAAAAAAAAATGTGAAAACCTGTTGGCACAGTCTAATGTTATAAATCAATCAGTAAGGAGCATTTTTATTTTGCTGATTTTTAAGGTCTCCTCAATTAACCACTTCAGCTCCAGAAGGTTTTATTCCCTGCATGACCAGGTCATGTTTTATTTTTTAGAAATGTGCTATTTTAACTAGTAATTGTGCGGTTGTGCAATGCTGTACCCAAACAAAATGTATAACATTTGTTTAAATATAGAGCTTTCTTTTGATGATATTTGATCACCACTGGGTTTTTATTTTTTTTTTTATTACCGTATATAAATGAAAAAAGACTGAAAATTAAAAAAACAAAAAAAAAAACAATTTTTTTTTTACTTTCTACTATAAAATATAAAAAATCCAATAAAAAAAATAAATCAAAGTTCTTCATAAATTTTGGCCAAAATGTATTCTGCTACATGTCTTTGGTAAAAAAATAAAATATCACAATAAGTGTATATTAATTGGTTTGCGTGAAAATTATAGCATCTACAAACTATGGTATACTGTATATCGTGGAATTTTTATATATTTTTTTTATAGTACTAATGGCGGTGATCAGTGACTTATAGTGAGACTGCAAAAGTGTGGCGGCCAATCTGACACTGACTGACGCTGGCTAGGAACTGTCCAGTTGCGGCTGGTGCTCCATTTTTTGGGAGGGGGTGGCAAACAAACCTCCCAGCCACCGCCCGCCATCATTCAGACGATCATCCGCACTTATTACCCCATCCAGGTCACGGACGGCTTCACCCCTGCTTCTCCTCCTCCGCGGCTTCGCGGGCGGCTTCCCCCTGCTTCTCCTACCAGCCAATATGGTCGCTTCTCCTCTCGGCCAATAGGGTCGTAAGACCTGCTTCCTGATTGGCTGGGAGGAAAAGCAGGAAGACAATAGGGAATATTAATTTCCACAAGCAGGTGGGCTCTGCACCCCAAACCCACTGTTTGTGAAGCCAAATAGAGCCTCAGGCTCTAATCATGTACAGCATAGGCAATTGCCTTCAGATGACCCCAAAGATAAAAGTCTAAGGGGGTCAGATCGAGAGACCTTGGGGGCCATTCAACTGGCCCATGACGACCAATCCACTTTCCAGGAAACTGTTCATCTAGGAATGCTCGGACCTGACACCCATAATGTGGTGGTGCACCATCTTGCTGGAACTATGATGTCGGTGATAGGGAATTGCTGGCCATCAAGTTGGCTTTGGAGGAATGGCGGTACCTCCTGGAAGGAGCAGCTCACTCGGTATTGGTTTTTACCGACCATAAAAACCATAAAAAAACCATATGCTGTGAAGATACGAGATGTGCAGCACCTGATACTACGGATACTGGAAGCCTGTGCTAGCATTTCTCCTGTGGTGTGTGAAGAGTGGGAGAAGAGGGTTGCATTGACAATCCAACACAATGGGCAGCACATTGAACACATTTTATAAGTGGTCAGAAACTTGTAAATAACTCATGAAAGAATAAAGTTACGTTAAAACCAAGCACACCATTGTTTTTCTTCTGAAATTCCCAATAAATTTGATGTGTCACATGACCCTCTTCCTATTGAAAAACAAAAGTTGGATTCAAAATGGCCGACTTCAAAATGGCCGCCATGGCCACCACCCATCTTGAAAAGTTTCCCCCCTCACATATACTAATGTGCCACAAACAGGAAGTTAATATCACCAACCATTCCCATTTTATTAAGGTGTATCCATATAAATGGCCCACCCTGTACAACATGGTCTTCTTCTCCAATATAAATACCTGACCTCAAATAAGTTTTTTTGGCTGAATGGGTAAAAATTCCCACAGACACAATCCAATTGAATGCCTTCCGAAAGGAGTAGATGCTGCTATAGCCACAGAGCCCTTACCTCAACCTTACTGAACACCTTTGAGATGAATTGGAACACCAAGTGCAATCGGCTCTTCTAATCCAATATCAGTCCCTGACCTCACACAACTTTTTTTTTCTTGTTTTTTTTGCTAAATGGGCACATATTTCAATACGTGCAACCCAAAATCCTGTGGAATGTCTTCCCAAAGGAGTGAAGGCTTTTATAGCCGCAAAACCCTGACCTCAACCCTACTGCACACCTTTGAGATGAATTGGAATGTCAAATGCCAGCAGGTCTTCTCGTCCAACATCAGTACCTGACCTGACATGATTTTTTGGGCTAAATGTGTACAAATTCCTACAGACACAATCCAAAAACCAGTGGAAAGCCTTTCCAAAGGAGTGGAGAATGTTATAGCCAAAATGGCGGTGGGGGCTAAATCCATAATAATGCTCATGGTTTTTGAATGAGTTGTCCAACAAGCCTAATTATGTGTGTAGGTCAGGAGTCCACAAACATATGGAGATACAGTATATCTCAGAGTTGTAAGATACTAAATCAGTATACTGAAATAGTATCTTGTGGATGTGCAAATTTTGAATGTCAATGTTATACTTCAAAATCCAGACAAATGCTGGCTCCCCGGTGCACAGGTTCAGGACGGGTATGTATAAATATCACAAAGAAATCATTGCACTGGAACAAAGAAAAGTCAGAATTCTGGAATATTTACTCAGAGCTCTGAGACTTGTTCTCTAGCACTGGAAAAAATGCTGACATTACCATTTTGTAATGCTAGCTTCAATGCTTTCTGAATAATTGACCTAAAACAAGGTAGCCGATCAGAAATCTACTTTTTCTTGGTGCAAGCTTATTGACACTAAGGCCTCATGCACATGTGAGCTGGAAAACACTGCTTTTACAGGAGTTTGAGTTTCTTTTTTCTCTGCCACTAAACTCCCTCCCAAAGGTAACCTAACCAGGGCACTGCCTGCCTGGAGTCTGCTTTTCATTCCTGTGCCTGTGTGGGTTTCCTCCGGATACTCCGGTTTCCTCCCACACTCCAAAGACATGCTGGTAGGTTAATTGGCTCCTGTCTAAATTGGCCCTACTATGTGTATGAATGTGAGTTAGGGACCCTTAGATTGTAAGCTCCTTGAGGGCAGGGGCTGATGTGAATATACAATGTGTATGTGAAGCACTGCGTAAATTGATGGCTCTATGTAAGTACCTATAATAAATAAATAAAAACCTATGTGCCCATACACACTGTAGCAGTACTTCCGTAGGAGCTGCTGAGCAATGTGGTTCATCTGTCACCCTGCCAAGCCAGGCACAGACCTTTTCACTCCTCAGAGACAAGAAAGCAGTCCTTACATTTTGTTTTTGTTTGTTTTATTGAGGGGATATTGAACTTGGATAGGAATGGGGACTTATGAGATGCCTAAGTGATCAAAACATTGGAACTTGGGACTTTATACACATCCTGTATATACATCACTCCACTTCTCCTCCTTCACATCACTTCCTTTCTTCTGAGTATTGCTCCATACTACTCCTGCACATCGCTTGCTCTCTTCCGAGTATCACTCCATACTCCTCCTGAACATTGCTTCCTCTCTTTCCTTCTCCAGACTAGCTAGCACTGTAAGCCTGACACTGGCTCAGCCAAGCCTAAAGCAAATGCCCTTTACAGGCAGGGACCATGGCCCCCTATGATTCAGCAAATAGAAAATAGAAAGTTCTGGTGCTAGCTGTCCAACATGCGGCTACTGATCCCAGTCAGCCCTCTTCAGGCTCACCCAGCCCTCCTGGCTTCAGCTGCCCAACTCCACTGCCCGTGACACCACAGTCCTCTCTGGTTCTGCACCCATCCCAGACAGCACTCTCCCAGTCCTCTTAGGCTTACCTCCCCAGTCCTCGTGACTGTGCATGTCACTCACCAGCCCTCTTGGCTGCAGCCAGTGGTTCCTCCCTGGAGACTTGCCCGGCAGTACTCTCTCTCGCTGTCCTCTCTTGCTCCTCCTGTGCCTATTGTCCAGAACACCTCCAGAATTTCTTGGAGGACCCTGTCCGCACCTGAGCCTAGGCCCAGGAGCTCCCTTCAAGGCCTCAGTACTCCATCTCCAGCTCTTCCACCCGACAACCCCTCCCCCGCTGGGCTGACCCTGGGTATTTAAGGAGGTTGGGGATTGGTCAGGGCTCCCTGAAACACCTCAGGCAGCGCCACCTCTCCTCTCCTCCTCTCTTTCCAGAACTTTCTAGCAAGCTCTGGAATGAAGAGGGAGGTCTCAGTGATGCTGCCTGCGAGTCACTAGCTCTACACTGAGCCACTCCCAGCCCAGAATGAAAACAAGCAGGCCTAGCCACCAGCTAGGCCTGCCTAAATTTTCCTGCTCTCACAAAAATCCTACCTCTAGTACCTACCTACCTAAAGGGTGCTACAACACTATAGGGGTTTACAGGAGTTTGGAGGCAGGGATAGTTAGAGGCAGAAAAAAACACCAAAGTCGTGTTCAGGAGAGGAGTTTTTGAGCATAAAAAACACCTGAGATGCCTAAACATGGGTAAATGTGGATAAGCTCATGTAAACATATCTCAACATGAGTTAATGCTAGGAACTTTTAGCACTTGAGCGTTTTTTGATTTCAATGGCTAGAACAAATTAATATTCTGGCCAATGACACGGCCAAACACACTTGAAAAAACACTGCTTTGTAGTGTTTTTGCAACTGCTTTTCTCCTGCAGGAGAAAAGCATTTAGAAGAGGCCCAATGTGCATGAGGCCTAAAGCCCTGCACACACGATGCAAATTTCAGATGGGAATTTTGTTCAATGGCCTGTCGTTCGAAATTCTTACCGTTAGTATTCACCTTTCAACAGCAAATTTTGATTTTTTTTGTCAGACAAAAGCTGGATGTGCAGGCTATAAAAAATTTTTTGCCCGACAACGCAACGTCCAATTTTCGTTCTGTTAGTATGGTTTTCATATGAAGAAAATCGTATGACCGAGACTACGCATGCTCAGAAATGAAAAAAAGATGCAAAAATATTCAAAACATTACGTCACTTCTGATGTTGAGTTTGGTCGTATGAAAATTTTCGTATTGTTAGTACGCTCTTCACTTTCGACATGAGAAAAGCATCCAACAAAAAACGTTCTGTCATCCGAAAATTGGATCGTGTATACGAGGCTTAAGGGTCTCAAAGCCAGACAGCCAAGCAACAAGAATTTTTTTTAGAAAAAGGCAATCAATGGCATCTTATTCTAGAATATATTCAACCAAAGAAGGTGTAAGGAGAATTATATAACTGTGACCTGTGATGTCCATTGTAGTTGTTCTAAAGCAATTATGTATCAGATCAGCCACACTTATCAACTTCTGTTGGGTAATAGCTATTGAGATGAAGGCAGTATTTTCTTTTATTTTACTATCTTTTAGGTGAAGGCAAATGAAAGGCTGCAGCTACCAACCCACTCACATGCAAAAAGAATGCACACACTAAAGGAACCCTTGAAATAACCTTCTGGGCTCAGGAACCCATGCTAATAATCACGTCATTCATTACAGCTTACGGTACATTAGTGTGACGCTCCCTGGGAAGAATATTCCTTACATCTGTGGTCATTGGGAATAATCCTCCCTTACAGATAGCTAAAACAATCATTGCTGTCAGTGATTACTCATCTGAGAGTCGGAAGTTGCTCATTGCTAAAAGAATCCCTAGGAGCTTCTGGAGGAACCCTAGGGCTTCACAGAATCCTGGTTGAGAAAGGCTGCACTAGAGGGAGGATAAGTTGAGTTATAAGATTCAGTGGCAGAACTACCAGGGTCGCAAAGGTCGCACCGGGCCCTAGCGTTGCGCCATCGTTGGGGGGGCCCCAGTGAGATTGCTAGCCGCAGGGCTCTGAGCTGGAAGCATCTCTCTCATACAGCCCAGAGCCTATACTGACAGGTCCCCCTCCCTCCTCCCTCCTTCCTGTGGTGCACACACAGGAGGAGAGTGGCGTGAGGAGAAGGAGCAGATTGTCTCTCTCATCCATGCGAGGGAACTGTCAGTGTAGGCTCTTGGCTGTATGAGAGAGATGCTCTCAGCTCAGAGTCCTGCTGAGGAGGCACTGATAGGCGGCACTGAGAGGCAGCATTGATGGGCACTGATAGGTGGCACTGATGGGCAGCACTGATAGGCGGCAGAAGCCATCTAGCCCATAATTAGGGTTGCCACATCATCCCTTTAATCCAGGACACATATGAATTAGACAGGTTTTGAGGTCAATTTAATGCAGATAAGGCACCAAGTGAGTTTAATTATCACTTTAATTAGCCACAGAACCTGTCTAATTAATATGTGTCCTGGATTAAAGGGATAATGTGGCAACCCCACCCATACTGTCAATAGAGGGGATTTCAAATATCTAGACCAATGAAGAGGCTTTTCTGACAGCGGGGGATCAGCAATCTCCACAGTCGGATGGGAGCCTGAGCTGGTGGAACCCGTTATGCAGGGAGGTTTTCAAACTCTTGTGTGACCTGAAGCTCAAAATCACTATGACAAGCCCGGGTTCACACAGGAGCGGTGGAGACACCTCATGCGTTTCGGAGAGGAATCGCACCACATTCCTGTTCAAATTGCATGCAAATGTTTGCAGTGCTAGTTGTGCCCATTCATTTTTTATGGACACAAATCACACTGCAAAGTATTAGTACTCGGTATTGGCGAGTAGTTGACCAAAAGTATCTGTGCTCGTACTCGCCAATAAAAAAAGAGTATTCGTTACATTTCAATTTTACTATATAAACTCTATTCTTTGGTTGATTTTATGTTCTTTTTTTCTGATTTGCTAGATCAGTGGTTCCCAAACTCAGTCCTCAATTACTCCCAACAGACTCATCTTTTCTTGATTTCCTTCATCTTACACAGGTGCTTGGTATTTATTACAGCTATTTTAAGAGAAATCACCAAAACATGGTCTGTTGGGAGTACTGAAATTGGGACCCACTGGTTTAGATAATCTCCGCACATGCCCAACTATGTCCTTAACCACTTGACCTCCAGAAGATTTACCCCCCTTCATGACCAAGCCATTTTTTGCAGCACTGCGTTACTTTAACTGAAAATTGCGTGGTTGTGTGACGGTGTACCCAAACAAGATTTACGTTATTTTTTCCCACAAATAGAGCTTTCTTTTGGTGGTATTTGCTCACGTCTGCATTTTTTTTTTGCGCTATAAACAAAAGACCGACAATTTTGAAAAAAAAAGACAATGTTTTTTACTTTCTGCTATAAAACACATCCAATAAAAAAATGTAAAATATCAAATTTCTTCATCAATTTAGGCCAATATGTATTCTGCTACATATTTTTGGTAAAAAAAAATCCCAATAGGTGTATATTGATTGGTTTGCGCAAAAATTATAGTGTCTACAAACTATGGGATATTTTTACTATTTATGTTTTACTAATAATGTCGGTGATCAGCGACTTATAGCGGGACTGCGATATTGCGGCGGCCAGTCTAACTAGGGTTGCCCACTCATCCCTTTAAAACTGAACACATATTAATAACACAGGTTCTGTGGCTGATTAAGGTGGTAATTAAACTCACTTGGTGCCTTATCTGCATTAAATTAGCCTCAGAACCTGTGTAATTCATATGTGTTCGGGTTTACAGGGATGAGGTGGGATCCCTAAGGCCCCTTTCACACGGTCGTTCCGTTCAGGTCCGCCTGTCCATTTTTCAGGCGAACCTGAACGGACACCCCATTCTCCTCTATGGAGCGACGGATGTCAGCGGTGAAATGTCCGCTGACATCCACTGCTCTCCAATCTGATCCGTGGTCCGTAAAGTCAGACGGAGGGAAACCCTATTTTTTCCATCTGTCTGGGGATCGGATGACAACGAACAGATGGTCAGTTGTCATCCGATTTCCCATAGAGGATAGTGGCGCTCTGACAGATCCGTCGCCGCAAAGGGTGCGGAGATGGATCTGTCATCCGTCGGCTCAGTGGGGAACTGCGGAGCGATCCTCGCTGTGCGGAAACGCCTGTGTGAAAGGGGCCTAAGTCTGACACTAACTTACACTTCTTAAGAGACCAGTGGCACTATTACAGTGATCAGTGCTAAAAGATATGCACTGTCACTTTCACTGTGCTAATGACACTGGCTGGGAAGGGGTTAACATCAGGGGGGATCAAAGAGTTAACTTTGTGCCTAACCAGTTTTTTACTACAGTGTGGGAGGTGCTTTTACTAGGGGATGACATGGAATGTATTCCCTGCTTTGCAGCAACACAAACTCCATCCCTTTCCCTCCTGTCAGAACGGTGATCTCTGCAAAAGGACAAGAACACCTCTCCAGACAGTGCAGCTGAGCTATAAGGAATGCTGTGCACACACCCACGTCCATGTGCTCTGGCTCAGAGCATCTTTCACACACTCCATATGAACAATACAGACCAAATCCAATGAAGAGCCCACACAACTGTGTTAGGATAAATTTGCTGATTTATTTCTTCTCATCCATGTGAAATAAAAGTGAAGTCTGACGCGTTTCGGCGCTAGGACCTTGTTCACAGCTGTATACACATGTTTGCAAACAGCCTCTTTTCTCTATAATATATAATATGAAAATGTGTCAAAAGATATGGTTAAAAAAAATGTTCAGTAAACTAGTGAATAGTACAACAATAGTGTCCTTATAAGTTAAATAGCTGTATCAAAATAATAGTCCATGCTCCGTAAAGCTCATTTGGCTGTACTTCTCCTGTGGAGTGGGGTTCATTCTGAACTCCCGTGACATCACAGAGCCGTTCCAGGCTCAGGCAAGATTGTGACAATGGAGTTGGGATGCGCCCACATGCCTGGACCGGCACCCGGCTGAGCCTGCTCCAGTGGGTTGGGGGGGTGGTGATAGAGAGTGGTAACTGACATTCACTAGCTCTCTGCTCATGCAGCCCTGAAACCCGGCCAATTGGTGGTGTTAGATCGCTTGGTTCTCAGTGTTATAGGCGGCAGGGGACAAATGTAGCATCCGCTTAGGTATGATTGTGTAAAAAAAGGTAAGTATGATTGTGTAAAAAAAAAAAAAATCCCATAATTCTCTTTTAATAAAGTAGTATATGCAACAAATACCTACCCAATCCTCAATTAAAAACGTGATTCTTCAGTGGTAATAAAGTCCCACATCTCCTGGTATAACCAAAGTGCTCATCAACAGATCCAAACAAGTCACCTCAGTGCTCACAGAACTCTCACCTTCATACACTGAGCAAAATTATAAACGCAACACTTTTGTGTTTGCCCCTATTTATCATGAGCTGAACTCAAAGATCTATTACTTTTTATATGTACACAAAAAAACACATGTATATTTTTCATTATCTAGAAACTCAAGTCGAGTACTATTTATCCCCGTTTGTGTTTTCACA
>BLSH010048212.1:295946-327933 GCA_018402905.1 Glandirana rugosa | reverse complement strand
CCAACATGTCAGGAAAAAACACATGAAATGCCTCCCATGGTGTAATATGTTAAAACTCAATTATTTATTTAGTTAAAATTGCACTTACAATAAAAAAAATATTTCAGGAGAACCAGGAAAAACACCCTCTTAGGTCACTTCCGGTCCAGGAATGCCTCTGAGGTACCCTACATGTTATGTCATGCCCACGTGATTTCGTTAGGGGAGACCCGCACCTTTGCATTTTTATCACATCTGAATTACCTGGGTTTCTGGCTGGTTAAAGGGTTAGTTCACCTCTCTATTTCAATCATTTGTATTATTTGCTTTGAAAAGAACAAAGAGAATAGATCACTTGGCAGAGTAGTGAACAATCCTCGCATGTTCCATACATGTAACAAAAGTGGCACACAAGTATGAGGGGGGAGAAGCAATGGAAGAAGACCATAACAATCAGGATAGGTCTTCCCTGAGGCCCCATGAAGACACATAAACTCATATAGAAAGGAAGGGCAACGACTAGATATTAACTTCATAAAAAGTGCAAAGAAACCATGAACTCCAAGAGGCAGCCATCTAACTGACCATCTGTATGCAAAACATAAGGACCATGAGATCAAAACATCACTTAAAGCATAACCACTGTAAATTGATCTAGGTGTTGATAGAGCCTCTGTCCTGTATTGTACGATTTCTAAAGTACTTCACACTACCAGACACCATAACTGTCCCATATGGGGGATCTCATTCCCACAAATATGTTCAGAAGTATCTAGGTAGGAATGAAAACCAGAAGACTGTAGGAATATGATCCCAAGATTGACAAGAAACTAAAGAAAGAGAGGGATGTTAGAGAAAGGAGAAGAATAGGTGGATCCATCTGGGGATCCTCTGTCGTCATTAGTTGAGTCAACTCCATACATCAGGGACCTGTAAGTAAGCAAGTCAGGGGGACAATATTTTAGCGAAAAAGGGGTTGTTTGTCACCCAGGACACTCAGGATCTTTTCATTCAGCAGGATCTGCGTGAGTATACATTCAATGCTTTGTCTATAACAGGGCTTTTCCATGCAGTTGCAATATCGATTTTAGCCGCTAGGTACATAAAGTTTATTAAGGTCTGGGTATGTTGCGGAACATCTTCATCTGGCTTATTCAGTTGGATCAATGCTGGTGTCTTTGGTGATATTAACCATTGTGACTGAAAATATAAATGAGTGAGCTCTCATCCAAAAGCAACAAACCTTGGGGCACATCCACTGGTTAGATCACCTTCAGCAAAAAACTGCCTATGCAGGTAAGGGGTACCTGTAGATAAAAACAAACTGTGCGGCTCTGACTAAAGTTGGATAATACCCTTGCTATAGGTGTAGGCCATTTACATGCCTCCCAATGCCTGACTGGAATACTCCCAGGCTCACTCACAAACCCTCTGCTTAGAGCTACTGCATCAAGGGAGAAAAATAGTATGTGAGATGGTTTGAATTAGAGAAAGAGCTCACTCCTGCGATGGTGGAGGTAAGCAGTAATGACTAGGCCTCACTTAGCACTGATACTTACCAATGCAAGTATTCCAGTCAGGCTTCATGAGGTATGTAAATGGCATATGCCCAACGCTGTATCTTGGCATAGGCCAACAAGGCCCAGGCCTAGGGTGGCACTTTGCAGGGGGGCAGCACAAAAAGAGTCCCTGCCGGCTTGCACTTTTAGTGCTGCCAGTATGGTAATACAGGCAGGGCCTCCATCAGGGGGGGCAAGCCCATACATATGTGGAGGTCTGGGCATCCCAAAGGGCCCAAGCGGCGGACCCCAACCAATGAGTTGTTGTGCGGGCAGTCGGCATTCCACAACTGGGAGGGGGAGGGGGGTATTGGGCACAAATTTAGTCAGGCCTAGGGCAGCACAAAACCTAAATACACCACTGCCTATGCCTAAAGTAAGTAGATTATTCAACTTTGGTCAAAGCTGCAGTTTGTTTTTATCTAGAGACATCCCTTATCTGCATAGGCAGTTTTTTTTTGTAAAGTTGAACCAACCCTTTAAAGTCAGGAATCTGGAACAGACTCCAAGATGTTGAAGTATTATCACCAAGCTCTAAAATGTTATCTGAGAACTTTGACTTCTCAAAGTTCTTTTTTCATTTTTTTTATTGAAGCCTACAGTAAAGACAAAGAAGCATCCTGTATATATAATGTAGGTTTATCTTGACTAGGGTTCTCCTCTGGCTCTTCATGATAACCCTGTGATATGTAACCAATTAGGTAGATTATTTAGAACTTCACATTAAATTCCAACACTTCCCTTACAGAAGAAGGCTTCACCAAGGCCTCACTTCTAATGTGCTGCATGATAAAACATTTAGCTGGTGAACATTTTTAATAGGAAGCAAGCCTGCATCTCACGTCTTGCTGTTAAGTGCTGCTTGAAGTCCATTACCTTTGCCTGACAAGCGAGATCGCACAGTTTGACACGGCGCGTACTGTCATGGTGTCAAACTGAAATCCCAATTATATCTTGCCCTACTTACTGTGCCGTGTTCCCCCACACAGGAGCCTTTCTGAAATATATACATGACGTTCCTGTCCTTCTGCCAGTCGGGGAAAAAGACAAACAAATGTTTAAAGTGTTGAGGTTGTTACAAAAAATCTGTCACTAAGCAAAAACTAAGAAAGTAATAATATCAATAGAGATTATAAATCAAGCTCAGAGTTTGAGAGTTTATACAGGTACCTACATCCCTAATTAAACATGGAAAATTCCTACCAGAGGAAGAAAGGAGGGGCTGTGGGATTTTATTGGTAACGACATAAGCTTACATAGTCAATTTCTTTAAAATCATATCATTTATTTATGTAGAAAAAACATTGTATTAAAAATAGTACATGCACTCAAAAAATTACAGTACACATGGATAATATGTAGTCTCATATGGTCTGTAGCACTGTGTTTCTCAACATGTTTCGCGGCAAATCCGCTTCTTCAAGAGTTTACCACAATTACTTATGACCAGACACTGAAAATAATAACAAAGCTTTAGTCTACATAACGGTAAGTACATAGTAGATCTATATAGGGACCCAAAAAAAAATATTTTTATCACAAAGATGTGACGGATATTTTCATCACAGTGATGCACAAGATGCCGTAAGTGCTTACCATGCAGATGGAGCCACAGAGGTATAGTGCTGAAGGCCACAATTACTCCCCCGGGGGCGAGCATGGGAGGGTGTACTGTTTAGGTGATAGAGTGAAGTATTGTTAGCTCTGTATAATATCAACAGATAAATATAAAAAAGATATATTCCATATTCAGTCATGGAAGAGTTTTTACATCCACGAGTTTCCATTAATTTAATTTAAAAATGGATACTATTATTTTGTACAGTAGCTAAATAATGTAGTTTAGTTTGTATACCTTATTTAGCAAAGCCAATGAAGATTATTTCTGTGGGTTAACAAAACCTTGGAGGAAGAGAGACTACATTTCCCAAAAATTATGTGCGGCAGTGGGAACAAGCAGACAGTGGACCCCAAAAGGCTCAAGGTCAACTTGACTGTCGCAGCAATCTAGAGGCTGAACATAAAAGGTATTAGTTGTAAGTATGGGTAATGATAAGATAGTGTAAAATAAAATTAAATGGAGAAGAAATGTAAGGAATAGAAAATGAAAAAATAGAATAAAAATGAAAAATATATAAAGATAGGATAAATCTACAGAACCAGTGTTATACCTGCTGATGAGGCTATGTATCCAACATAGACGCAGGGAAGCACTGCTTAGGGATTGATAGATGTACAAGAGGATAGACTAGCTTCTGAAAGGAGATTATAGAGATTAATCTAAGTGGTTAACTAACCATATAGGTAGCCCATATTGAAGTAAAATATAGGCTAAGCACTTAGACTAATTAATCATTACTAATTAATTAGTAATTTTTAATTAGTTGACCAATCCATGCAATCCATATATACAAAGACACCAAAACAAATAAGTTCAGAAATTATGTTATGTCTAATAAAATGGAATGACACCTGGAAAAAGTATTGTACATGGTAACTGAATTTTATTTAATACTTTTTACAAAATCCTTAGTTGGTAATGACAGCTTCAAGACGCCTCCTGTATGGAGAAACGAGTCGCATGCATTGCTCTGGTGTGATTTTGGTCCATTCTTCCACACAAACATTCTTCAAAACTTGAAGGTTCTGTGGGCCTCGTCTATGAACTATGATCTTTCCTTAGATTTTTTATTGGATTCAAGTCAGGTGATTGGCTGGGCCATTTCAGCAACTTTATTTTCTTTCTTTGAAACCAATTGAGAGTTTCCTTGGCTTTGTGTTAGGGATCGTTGTCTTGCTGAAATGTCCACCCTTGTTTCATCTTCATCATCCTGGTAGATGACAGCAGATTTTTATCAAGAATGTCCTGGTACATTTCTCTATTTATCCTTCCTTCAATGAAATGAAGTTTTCCAGTATCATTTGCTGAAAAACAGCTCTACACCATGATGTTCTCACATCCAAACTTCACTGTTGGTATGGTGGTATTTTTTGGGTGATGTGCAGCGCCACTTGACCTCCAAACATGATGTGTATTATGGCATCCAAAGAGTTCAATTTTGGTCTCATCTGACCAGTATTTCACAGGCTTGTTGTGCAGCAAACTTTAATTGAGCTTCAACATACTTTTTCTTCAGCAATTGAGTCTTGCGTGGTGAGCGTGCAAACAGGCCATGACGGTTGAAAGCATTACTTATTGTTTTCCAGGTCTTTCTGAAGCTGTTCACGAGTGGTCCTTGGCTCTTGGACAACTCTTCTGATTCACTCCTCTGTCAGAAATCTTGTGAGGAGCACCAGGTTGTAACCGGTTAATGGTGAAATTATGTTCTTTCCACTTCTGGGTTATGGCCACAACAGCACTCAATGGAACATTAAGAAGTTTAGAAATCCTTCTGTAACCAATGCCATCAGTATGTTTTGCAACGATAAGGTTGCCAAGGTCTTGAGAGAGCTCTTTGCTTTTATCCATCATGAGATGTTTCTTGTGTGACACCTTGGTAATGAGACGCCTTTTTATAGGCCACCAGTCGAGACTGAACCAGCTGATAATAATTTGCACTGACAAGGGGAAAAATTGTTTTCTAATTACAGATAGATTTCAGCTGGTATCTTGGCTTTCCGTGCCTTTTTGCACCTCCCTTTCTTCATGTGTTCAATACTATTTACCGGTGTCATTCCATTTTATTACACATAATTTAATTTCTAAATGTATTTGTTTTGGTTTCTTTGTATGTATGGATTGCATGGGTTGTTACCGACATGGTGAAAAGTTCATGTCAATAGCACCTTTAGAAATATATTTACCTATAAAAATGGTAAACTGTTCAATACTTATCTTACCTGCTGCATATCATTATACATACTTCTTTTTTTCTTTTTTATAAGTGATCACATACCCTTCTCAGCTGCATGACGAGCTCCAAGAGGATGAGAAACAGCAGTACATTGGTCTTCCCAGTAAATGCCTGTGCATAGGGGGCATGTCAGGACAAGTCTGATCTTTGGAGGAGAGCAGGCTGAGTTCCCAGCACAGCTAGAAAATTGACCATGCTATGATCAATTCATAGGCATTCAGGAAGCATTAAAAAATCAACCCAACCTCCCATTTTCAATGCCTGGATGAAAGAGCTCAGCAAAGGATTCAGAGGGAGTCATGGTTGGGTTCCCATTTGATGCACAACACATCAACTAGCCAAAATATGGAAATATTTAGTCAATGGGCTTTTGTATATACTTAAAAATAGGGTGAACAGATGTACTCGGTTTCCGGGGACAGTCCCCGGACTGAGGTCACTGTCCCCGGACCAAGTCTGTCCCCGGTTTTGTCCCCAGATTGGATATGAACAGGGGCCTGGGAAATTTCAAAGACTGTCAGTGCAGAATTAAAAAAAAAAAAATTCTGAATTACACCCCCCCGCTGTGCCGCTCCTACTAGCTTAGGGGGTGTATTTTTTTCATTTTCTGTGCCCCTTTTTGTACTGTGCAAGATCATGTATATATACGTGATTCTGCATTTCTGGGTATCGGAGCCGATCAGCGGGTCCGGCGGACTCGAAGTCCGCCGGTACCCACCGATTGTTCTGTACACAGGCAGAATGGTGGTCTGCCTATGTAAGCAAGGCAGATTGCCATTCTGTCAGTATGGAAGACATCGATCCTGTGTTCCTGCAAAGTAAAAGCACTTCCCCCAGGTGAGAAAACACTGGTTAGGCACTCATTTAACCCTTTGATTGCCCTAGCTGTTTACCCCTTCCCATTAGTACAGTGACAGTGCATATTTTTAGCACTGATCACTGTATTAGTGTCACTGGTTCCCACAAAGTATCAAAAGTGTCACTTAGTGTCCGATTTGTCCACTGCAATATTGCAGTCCCACTATAAGTCACTGATTGCCACTATTACTAGTAAAAAAAAAAAAATATGTCCCCGGATTTAATTTGAAAAATCTGGTCACCTTACTTTAAAATGACATTTCAATATGAGTTCTGACCGTACGCGATATTTTCCCGTTAAAGAGAATTATGGGCCTAGAATGGAAATGAAGTGTGGCGCAGTATTACATCTTACAATTAAACGAAAGCCGTAATGCAACACTAAAAATCATGTCACCATCTTGCAGACTTGAACGATTACAGCCTGCTCAATCCATCTGAATTTTCCGTGACATTTCCTGATAAATGCATATAGCTTTTTAGTTAACATTTTCAAAGAATAAGGCACTGCTAAATTCATTGTCAGTGAAATTAAGTCGGCCTTCTTAAATCCTTCATCGTTAATAAGCACTCCATCAATTAGTCACAAGCTGATTGGTATAGAGTTTTAGCCGCGTCGTTTTGGTGATTAATTGGTGAAGTAAGTATGCCGGAGAATATTTGATCATTTTAACACGCTGGGCCCCAATTGAATTAATGCGCCTGTTGGAATGGAAGGCTGAAGATGAGCTGGAGCTTTCCCAGCGGCTGGAATTATCAAGTGCGTTCCAATCAGCTGCCTCCCATCTTTGGCCACAACTCGTAAAAAATGCAATAAAGTGGTACCTTAAGGCTCCATGCACACTAGATGCTTACAAACCGCAAAAAAATATGCTGAATTAAAAAAAAAGTTAATATTTAGCATTTTTTGCCAGCATTTTTTTGCAGTGTTTAGGAGCACTTCAAAAGTTTTCAGGAGTGGTAGCGTTTTTCTGAAGGAGCGGGCAGCCGTCGATGTCCTTAACAACCAGTGAATAGCTGGTTTTTAAGGAGTGGGCTGGCGAGCTGACTGCAATGTCCTTAACAATGGATGATTCATTAGCTGTCAGCGGGATTCCGTGCTGACAGTTGAATGTAAGCAAAATGATTGCCGGCAATAAAAATTGATAAAAAAAACAGCGTGGGGATCCCCCCCAATGCATACCAGGCCCTTAGGTCTGGAATGGAATTTGAGGGGAACCCCATACCAAAATTTTGAAAAAAATGGCGTGGGGATCCCCCTAAATCGCTACCAGACCCTTATCTGAGCATGTAGTCTGGCAGACCAGGAAAGGGGGAGGACGAGCAAGTGCCCCCCCTCCTGAACCATACCAGGCCACAACACCAGTCCGCCCCCCTCCAAAGCATATGGTCCCCATGTTGATGAGGATAAGGGCCTCTTCCCCACAACCCTGGCCCAGTGGCTGTGAGGGTGCTGGGGTGATGTATCGTAATCTGGAAGTCCCCTTTAACAAGGGGGCCCCAAATTTCGCCCCCCCCCGGGTATGAGTATGGGGTACATTCTAAATCATCTGATGTTAAGGACGCGGCAGCCGGCCCACTTCTTAACAACCAGCTATACAGTGGTTGTTAACGACACCGGCAGGTTGCTGGCTAAGAAAAAAACATTGGTATATCGCTCGCAATGATGCAAAAGAAAGATTTTGTTTCTGCTCCTAGAAGCTGAAGCTTAAAAAACACTTCTAGCCTATAATAGTGTGCATGGACGCATAGGATAACGCTACTTGCTTCTAGGGGCAGAAAATAAATGCTCATAGGAGCTTAAAAATAAGCTAGTGTGCACAGCATCTAAGTGTGTTTTGGGCAAAAAGATATTGAATTTAAGTTTTGGCTACAGGGTGAAAAGGTTGTCTGTGTCCCCATTGGGGAGATATCCTTCACTTCCTGTTGTGTGAACTGCACAAGGAGTGAGGGAACAGCAGTAAATAGGTCACTTTTGACTTAAGGCTCTAACCCTTCACTATGCTATAAAAGTGCAGTGGTTCAGTAGACACTTCAAGCTGCATGATTTATAATATACAATAAAAGAAGAGGGGTCTATGGTGACACTAATCCTATATCACTTGATGAACTGCTATACACCTGTCTATAATCCCATCTGTGAAAATAGAGGTATCTATATATTTACTGTATAAAGGTGCAGTGCTGTAAAAATTATAAACAATCAAATAAAGTGAATATCTCCTATCTATATCATGCCATAAAGTGCTGAAACCATATAAACATGTGAATAAATATTACTAAATTACAATTCAAGGTGCATTACAAAAAAAAATCAAATATATTAAATTTGCTCATATGCATACCATGTCATAAAATGCTGCATTGATATGCAAATTAAATATAAGCCTCCAATTAATCCAATCTTAAAAAATCCAAAAATGAATAAAGTGCTTGCTGCTGTGGCTCTAAAAAAATATATAAACCACAAACAAACAGTGAATGTAAAGTACTCCTTAGTGCAATGTCCATTTATTATGCTGCAGATCATATAAAACCCATATAAATCTTCCTGTGCAAATATGCAATAAGTGCCGCTCCAAAAAGTGCCTCCTCTCACCGCTTGTGAGTCAATGAGTTTTATGTGAACGCCTGTTTAGATAAGATTATTATATATTCCCACTCCTCTGGGTTTCCTCCCCAGACTCCTTCTGTAGGGTATTTCTCAAGTTCAGACGTCCACCAACTCCCAGGAATAAACAAAGGGGAAAACCGCAAATAGTGTAACACAGCTTTATTGGTACTGCTTGAATATTACAAGTTGCACACTTACATTAACCCATGTGAAGGTCAACCCATAGGTTTTCTACTAGCACTTCTGCTTGCTATTCAATATGGCTATGCATTCCATGGCTGTGAAAATGACGTAGCCCTGCGCATTTCGTCAACAGGACATCTTCCATTTATATGGTTTCAGCACTTTATGGCATGGTATATATTGGAGATACTCATGATTAAGGCCATTATTGGCTGAAATGAATTGATATTTGTGGCTGTTACCATGCATGTTCATCAAATAAAGCCCATGGTTGCAGAAGATATACAGTAGTGCCCACTCTTTTTCTAGATAGGAGATATTTGCTTTATTTGATTGTTTACATTTTTTACAGCATTGCACAATTTATAATATGTTTATCTAGAATATACAAGAGCTTCCTTTGGCGTTCGGCTTTAAGTTTACCTGTGCCGATACTGGTCCCACGTGTGGCTGTTGCTGGTGGGCCCTTCTTATCTACCATTTCCGAGCGCCTGTACGAAACCAGGCTGCTTTTATCAGTACACTGACTCCAAAGTTCTATGTTGCTCTTACTGGCACATCATCCCTGATAACTGGACTAATACTGTATTTACTTAGAGCCTTACTTCGTGGTTTGACACATTTACCTCTATGGCGCATATCCAGTAACAAGTGCGGATGTACAGGAGGTCAGGATACTTCAGCTTGGATATTGTAAATGAGAGCATTTGACCACTCTTATTAGGGGGTCACACCTCCTCTGGTAAGCGCGGCTGCATTTATTTTTTGGTGACACCACTCTATCCTTACCTTCATCATTTTCATGTCTGGTGGGACTTTTCTTCATCCCGAGTGCTTGCATCTATGCAAGTTATATTTTTACATGCTTAGCTGCAATGGAGTGGAGGGGAGACACTGGGGAGAGCATCGATATTTCCATAAAGAGGACCTGTCACCTGCCCAAAGCTATTATATAGGGGGCTTGCTAGCTCCCATATGATAACAATAAAGTTAATAAAAAAATTAAAAAGTGTAAAAAAAATAAATAACAAGAAATTAATTAATTTAAAAGAAATTAAAAGTTACCTACTGTCCTCCACACACTCAAATCCAAATGCACATGTAGCGCATGCAAATGTATGTAAATGGTGATTGTGCCTCACATGTGAAGTAGCTATAAATGTCAGAGTGAGAACAATAATGCTAAGGTCATGATTCACAGCTCAGTTCTAAATTTATAACCTGTAAAGGCATTTAAAACTACATTTTTTGAGTACCATATTTTTTCACCATTTCACGGACAGGCTCAATTTTAAGGCTTGACATGTTGAGTATTTATTTACTCCAAGCAACTATATATTTTATATATAAAAAAAAAAGGTATTATATTGCGTTTATGTGCATTAGAGCCGGTTCATACAGGGTCAATCCGACTTTAAGGGGGACTCTGAGCCACCCCGCACAGCGCGACTTCAGCGCAATTTGCAAACGACTTCTGTAATAGAAGTCAGTGCAAGTCGCCCGAAGTCGCCCCCAAAGTGGTACAGGAACCTTTTTCTAAGTCGGAGTTACTTGGGTCGCTCCTATTTGAACCAACTATTGCAATGCATGGAGCGAGACTTTTCAGGCGACTCAAGTCGCCTCTGTGTGAGGCTCTTAAACTCTTTTTAGTGTATCTTTTTTCCTGAAAATATGCATTTGTTGCGCAAATATCGTACAATATAAAAAATTGCAACTGTCCCCCTTTTTTTCCCTAGGGCTTCTTTTTTTCAGAAAATATATAATAGTTTGGGGATTTCAAGTTATTCTCTAGCAAAAAAAAAAAAAATGCAGAATTTAACCTTTTCAGCTCCGGAAGGTTTTTACCCCCTTCATGACCGGGCCATTTTTTTGCTATGCGGCACTGCTTTACTTTACCTGACAATTACGCGGTCATGCAGCTCTGTACCTAAATAAAATTGATGTCCTTTTTTTCACACAAATAGAGCTTTCTTTTGGTGGTATTTGATCACCTCTGGGTGTTTTATTTTTTATTATGTTAATGAAAAAGCCCAAACAATTTTGAAAAAAAAAAACACAAAAACATTTTTTTTACTTTCTGCTATAAAACATATCCCATAAAAAATGTAAAACAATCAAATATCTTAATAAATGTTGGCCAAATGTATTCTGCTGCATGTCTTTGGTAGAAAAAAATCCCAAAAAACATATATTGATTGGTTTGTGTGAAAGTTATAGTGTCTACAACTTTGGGATATATACTGTAATTTTTATTTATGTATTTTATACTAGTAATGGTGGCAATCAACGACATATAACGGGACTGCAATAGTGCAATCTGACACTAACTGATGCTGAGGAGAACTAACTAACTGCCACTGACATCACCAGTGACATTAAATCAGTGATCGCTGTCAATATACTAATGACACTGGGCAGAAAGGGGTTAACATCTAGGGTGATCAAGGGGTTAAACATGTGTGTACTGTGTGCTGCTTTTACTGGGGATCCAGTTGTCTGCTTAGAGGGAATAAAAAAACGAGATCCCCTCTCACTGAACACAGTTCTGTGTTGTTTACATTCACAGAGCTCTGTTAGGGCCGGTTCACACAGGAGGGATCCGACTTCAAGGGTGACTTTGCTAGGCGATTTAAATGCGATTTCAAGGCGACTTCATCGCGACTTTGGGCGACTTACAACTCAACTTAAAGGGACCTGCATGCCAGACGACTTTGCCTGCGGCCAATCAGAGAAGGGAGGAAGGGGGTTGCCTGGGTAATTGGTCTGGAGTACCTGGACAAATTTTTTTCTTTTTCCTGTAAAGTCGCTTCAATATAGTTGGGGATCCGACTTGGAGGAGGCTTCCATTGAATTCTATTGCCAAAAGTCAGAAAGAAATCGCCTTAAAGTAGTACAGGCACCTTTTTTGAAGTCGGAGCGACTTCAGTAGCGTACATTAAGACGGCTCTCATTCACTTCAATGAGATCTCTGATGTCAAGCGACTTGGGGCGACACAAGTCGGATCCCAAGTCGCTGTAGTGTGATCCGAGCCTTAGGCGCAGCTCAGAGCTGATCACTGTGTGCCGGCAGTCAATCATTGGGCAGGTACCAATAGGCGGCATGCGCTGTGACTAATCACAGCACAGCCGGGCACCCAGAAATGGAGAGTCACGTATATATACGTGATTCTGCGCAGCCAGCCTGCACTGTAGTAGTAAAACTACAGTGGGTGGTTGGCACGTGTGTGAAAAATGTAAAAATTACCCCAATAGGCAAGTTGTTAAGAAATCTTAAAAAAGAAATGGAAAAAAGAAAGGACTGGGCCAATGCTTCAGGCAAAATTCATGATTATGCTTCAGCCAAAAAATACCCAAGTGTGCTTAAACTTTGCTCCCAGCAGTGTTCCATGTTACTGTTATGCCAGGGTGTACAATTTTGGATGTGGTCTGCGTCTGTCAGTCAGCTGCCTCTTCTATCCTATCTATGAATTGCTACCTCCTCTAACCTACCTCCACCAGCTTTGACTTATCCTCTAATCATGTCTGCACAGAGCCTGCTCGCTCTATAGATCTATAGCTCCCCCTGATTTTGAGGGACTGTCTGTCCATCATTTGGAACAAAGTCCCTCTGCGCCTCTTTCCTCCTCATTTGCTCCTCATTTTGGTCTGATCTATATAGTTGTATATAAAATGCATTACTTATCTAGCAAAAAAGTGTTTCCCTGCTCTAGACCTTTCATCTAATTTCTAAATTGCTGCATTTGTAAATTCACAAAAGCAAATATAAAGGAACAGTAGTGGTAAAAAAGCACTTGAGGATTTAATGCGGAGTTACACAAAAAGTGTAGCTGCTGATTTTAACAATCGGACGCTCACCTGTCCCAGGCTGCAGCGATGCAGCTGCCCGAAGGCTCGCTCTTCTCCCCCTCCCGTCGGTCAGGGCGGTCTTTAAGGCAGGGCAAAAGGGGCAGCTGCCCTGGGCCCTATCATTGTTGTTGGGCCAAAAGCAGCTGCCTCATACTTGCCAACTATCCTGGTGACTCACCTGCAGACTCTATGTTTACATGTAAATAACCGGCATTGATATGTAAATAGTGGCAGCATTCATATGTAAATAGTGGCGGCCAGCTGCACTGATATGTAAACAAAGGTTGCATTCATATGTATATCATGCCCCCCTGAGGTCATATTCACCATCACCTATACTGGATGCTGCCCACTGGGGAGACAAAGGCATGCTTGAAAGTCCACAGCACATGTCAGCAGATGCATGAGGGTGTCATTAATAATTGATGGCACTGCTGTGTATCTGCTAAAGGGCAGCACATTTCTGTGGTGTAAGGAAAGTGATTTTGCGCTCTCCAGTCCATGGTGTGTAGGCAGTGAGCAGATGATGTGCTGTAACCTCTAGTAACCAATCTGTGGGCAGTAATGATGTGAAGTAACCTCTAGCAACCAATCAGTGAGCAGTATTGATGATCTCTAGCAACCAAATAAGCATAAAGCATGTGCTGTAACCTCTAGCAACTAATCAGTGAGCCGTAATGTGTGCTGTAACCTCTAGCAACCAGTCAATAAGCGGTAATGATATGCTGTAACCCCTGGCAACCAATAGAAATCACTGCTGATCTGATTCAGTAAACTGATTTTGAGTCTAGTTGCTATTTATTGTATGTATCAGAGCAGGTGGAGAGTGAAATTGCGTGGGGGGGCCCACGAAAATATTTGCCCAGGGTCCAATCAATATTAAAGACGGCCCTGCCCTTGCTGGCACCGGCATCACAAGTGTGCGCACCCGGCTTTAGCTTCACTGCTCATGCACGAGTTCAGCAGCGCTTTGTGAATGGCCGGCGTATCTTCTGGGGACCTGTGACGTGTCCCAGAAGATCGCTGGGTGGGGGGGAAGGTGCACTTCCTTCCTGTTCCGCGGCACCAGGACAGGAAGTGCAGCTGGGACTCTGTCAAAACAGGGTCCCAGCTGCCCCTCCCCCAAAGAAAATGATATGCCAATTGTGGCATGTCGGGAGGTCACCTCCCCTTAAAGCGGAAGTTCCACTTTTGGGTGGAACTCCGATTTAACTAATAATTTTTTGTGCAATTCTCCTTTAAGGAGTATGACAGGGGGTGTGTCCTATGCCTACATACTTTTGCTAATAGGTGTCCCTCATTCCCATCTCAGAAAGTTGCGAGGTATGATATTCTTTAATGGTGTCTTGCTTGCAGGTGAGCTGCTTCCAGCGTAGAAATCCAAGATCTGCAACCTAGGAACATTATGAAGCAAACCCCATGCCCCTTTTCAAGGATTAAAAAAACATGCAAACACTCAATAGCAGCCTTTCTGAACCTTTTCAACACCGAGGAACCCTTGAAATAGTTCTCCGGTCTCGGGGAACCCCTGCTAAAAATTAAAAATCTACAACTCATGATGCATTAGTGTGATGGTCAATGGGAAGAATGCTCCTTACACTTGTGGTCATTGGGAAGAAATCTGAGAAGTAGAAAATGACCATTTCTCAAGGAACCCCTAGCAACCTCTGGAGGAACCCTAGTGTTCCACGGAACCCTGGTTGAGAAATCCTGCTCTATAGCTACTCTCTGATCAGTGGAACACAGGTGAATCTTGAGAGTGATGTCCTGGGTGCCTGCACTGCGGTGCTCTCCCATACACCATGATACCAGATACTCGTCAAAACAGAAAAACAGCTGGCTACTCCACAATCCTCCGATAATATGAATCTATTCATACACCATACCAGTGAGTACAAAAAGAAGAAAGCTTTCTTCTTTCTGTACTCACTGGTATGGTGTCTGAATTTCATTCATATTATAAGATGATTGTGGAGTACCCGGCTGTTTTTCTATTTTGTGTATATTCTGTGTATATTCCTTGGATTTCCTGTTGCGACCCGGCTTGTTCCAGACCTGTCTGATCTCTTCTCCTGGCATTGACCCCTTGGCTTGCTCTACCGACATTGCTTCTGCTTATCGGCTTGCCTTCCCGTGTGACCTCAGCCAGGTTCCTGTTTCTGCTACCTACCTCTGCCTCCTGACTGATCATCCGTGTTTGACCCCGCCCTGGCTTCTACTTCATTTTCCTGTGTGCACTGATTGCCAAGTACATCTGGAGTTCCACGAGAGACATCTACCTTGCTGTGCATCATGCCACCTCCAGCATTCACCAGGTGATCACCGGCCCAGCCCTCCAGTACCCTGCTGGCAACCTGTGCTTCTTTGAGCACTACACCTCCTGTACCACCTTCAGGGCACTTAGCCGCAAGGGGAGCCCTCTCAGCACCTTGGCCTCAGATCAGGTACATCACACAAATAGATTGTGCAGTTGCTTCAAAGCTTAGTAAATGAGGTAAAGCTTCACTTTGCAAAGAGTACCCAATCACATGTAAGGAAAATGAAAGAAAAAAACAGCATTGTTGCATGCACATGATTGGAGCTTCTGCTCATTTACTAAGCTCTGGAGCAACTGCACTTGCAAAGTGCACGGTCTATTTGCCTTTAGTAAATCAACCCCACTGTAAACTGAGGGGTTGATTTACTAAATAAACTGTGCAATTGCAAAGGGCAGTTGCCCCAGAGCTTAGTAAATGAGGGGAAGCTCTGCTGACTTCCATCATCCAATCATGTGCAAGCAAAAATGCTGTTTGTTCATTTTTATTTTCCTTCCATGTAATTGAGTGATCTTGCAAAGTGAAGATTTACCTTATTTACTAAGCTCTGGAGCAACCGCACTTGCAGAGTACAACTGCACTTTGCAAAGTGCAAAGTCTATTTGTCTTTAGTAAATCAACCCCTTAGCCTAGGTTCACATTAGAGTTGCCACCTCATCCCTTTAAACCCGAACACAAATGAATTACACAGGATCTGAGGCAAATTTAATGCAGACAAAGCACAGTGGACGTAAACCCACCGCCCACCCAGTATAAACTAATGGCACAGTATTAATGTATATATACATGCAAGCCTCCTGCATGTATCCCTACATGGCAAATGTCACCCCCTCTAGCAATAGCAGCCTTGCAAAACACTGGAATCAGTGGGTGTCTCTCTATGCTGAAGCTTGGTGGGTGAAGTTGTGATATCACAAGATTCCCCACCCAGCCCTATGCCGAGAGCTGGAGGAGATGGGAGGGGGGAGTGTGAAGCTTTGTATGCTCTGTACAGGAGATAAGAAAATGATCTGTCACTCACAAAGCATGGGATGAAACGACTCCTTTTTCTCCCTTAGTCAGTCTTTCTCTTACTGAAAAAGATAAGAGAATTGCTAAGAGCTAGATTAACTCTTCGTGGCAAGACTGGGCACCGCGCGCAGAAGCGAACGCATACATAAGTCCCGCCCACATATGAAAACGGTGTTCAAACCACACATGTGAGGTATCGCCGCGATCGTTAGAGCGAGAGCAACAATTATAGCTCTAGACCTCCTCTGTAACGCAAAACTGCTAACCTGTGGAATTTTTTAAATGTCGCCAATGGAGATTTTTAATTTGCGAAGTTTATCGCCGTTCCGCGAGCGAACGTAATTTTGAAGCATGACATGTTGGGTATCATTTTACTCGACGTAACATTATCTTTCACAATATGGAAAGAAATTGGCCTAACTTTACTGTTTTCTTTTTTTTTAACTAAAAAAAACTGAATTTATTAAAAAAAAAGCACACTTGTAAGACCGCTGCGCAAATATGGTGTGACATAAATTTTTTCAATGACCGCCATTTTATTCTCTAGGGTGTTAGGAAAAAAATATATAATGTTTGGGGGTTCTAAGTAATTTTATAGCAAAAAAAACTGTTTTTAACTGGGAAACACCGAACCCAAAAAACAGGCTCGGTATTGAAGTGGTTAATCAGCCACAGAACCTGTGTAATTAATATGTGTTCATTTTTAAAGGGATGAGATGGCAACCCTAGTTCACATTGATGCAATGGCAATGGCACCACCTGAACTGGTGTGACGCTGACATTGCGGTGCTGCACCGTTTCCCAAAAATAGCTTCTGTACTACTTTTGGCGACTTCGGGTGCGATTGCATTAGACATCTGTGCATGAACCTACACAGATGTCTCTGAAATCGCTCCCGAAGTCGAGACTGACAGGCGGGTATGAAATTGTGCGAGTTCAGCTGACATCGCACAATTTCATTCCCACAGCAGTGTGAACCCAGGCTTAGTACCTTTGGCAATCCCACACTATTCTGGTAATATAGTTAGATTCCTATGACTTTCAAAGGCCACCCACTCTTTGCATAGGATAAGGTGAGTCAGCAGAATGTCTCAGGTCTTCGGTGTGCATTTGGCAGCCATTCAGGGAACGTCCAGATCCTTCATTGTAATCAGCACAGGATCAATCTGTCTATGGCCAGCTTTGCTGTTTCCATCAACACACGCAGAGCTGATTTGAATGGCTAATCAGTTTTCAGAGCTCCAATCTTCAGAGGATGTTAAAGCAATTTGAATTCTACATATTTCGCAATTGTAAAACATCAGGGGCCGCATGCGGGCAATAAATATGGAAAAAGGCATTTAAAATCTACTCAGAGCCCGAGATCAGTCTCATTGTGCATGAAACAGGTGGAAATGGCGGCTCTTAATTAGTTTAGTGAGCGCAGCGGGACAGCAGGCAGCGCTCAGTGTGGCGGCTATTAAAACTTTTGTCATTAGATTGGATTGCAGGCTCCGGTGCCAGTTTTCACTGATTTGCAGGCTTTTTCCTTGGGCATTCTTTGTTTATGATCAGAAAACAATGTGAAAAAAAAAAAGGCAAAAAAGAACTTAGAGAAGGGAAATTGCTCGTAATGTCATTGCCGTTATGTTTATTTTGGTGCAATTAGCAGCAGCGATTTGTTGATTTTGGCAAATAAAAACTGAAAGCAAGGTCAGATGGATGCTTTTAGTGGTGTACCTGACAGCCCAGGTAAAGGGTAACTTCACTTTCGTGAGCACATAAAGAAAGAATACTATAGCGTATATAATTGTGATCCAAGTCATATTGTAAATTAATGTTATTAAAAATGTCCTTTTCTTTTTAATCTGCAGCTCTGTAATTTTCTGAAAATGCAATATGGCAACCTGGAAGTGTTCTGTACACAGAATGTGTACAGAATGCCCCCCCCACCCCCCGAAACTTAATTTCCTGCTTGTGTGATTGGCTCACCTATTTTACTAGAAGCCTGCCTAAGATACAAGTCAGATTTCAGGCATCCCTTGCAACAAAAATGTAATTTTTGGTGAGATACACTATTGTCAAAAGTATTGGGACACCTGCCTTTACACCTACATGAAATTTAATGGCATCCCAGTCTTGGTCCATAGGGTTCAATATTGAGTTGGCCCACCCTTTGCAGCTATAATAGCTTCAAATCTTCTGGGAAGGCTGTCCACAAGCTTTGGGAATGTTTGACCATTCTGGCATTTACATTTTCTTACTTGTATTGTATTTCTGTCTGAACCCCTCAAACACTTTCTTTTAATTAATTGTTAACCACTTTATGACAGCAATAGGCATTAGAGGGCGCAATCTAAGTGCAATAAGTAAGTCTTTATTATAAAAGTAAAACAACTGGCCACTCACATGTAATAGGATCAGAAGTTACTTAGTTACATAATCAAAAATGTTGAAAAAAGACACAAGTCCATCTAGTTGTATATCATGCCCAGACACCACATACACTATATTGTCAGAAGTATTGGGACGCCTGCCTTTACACACACATGAACTTTAATGGTATCCCAGTCTTAGCCTGTAGGGTTCAATATTGAGTTGGCCCACCCTTTTCAGCTATAACAGCTTCAACTCTTCTGGGAAGGCTGTCCACGAGGTTTAGGAGTGTCTATGGGAATGTTTGCCCATTCTTCCAGAAGCACATTTGTGAGGTCAGGCACTGATAAGGACGAGAAGCCCTGGTCCGCGGTCCGGCATTAATGGACGAGAAGGCCTGGCCCCCGGCCCGCATTAATGTCATCCTGTTACCTATATAATGCCTGTGTGGGGTGGAGCTATAGAGATGTGCTTGAAGAGTTGATCTCAGATAGAAGCTGTGTAGGTTGAAAGGAAATTGTGAAGAGACCCCATGTTTTGCCTATAGTTCTACTGTAAGAAAGAAGAAATGTTTATACTCTGAAAAGACTGTGCAAAGCTCTGAGTTTGTAAAGTTGAGAAGCTTGGCAATATGCTGTGAGTTGGAACAATTTGCATGGTCAGAAAAGCTGTTGGTGTGGACAATCTTTTATTACAACAGATCCTCAAGCACTCGGAGTGTGGACTTCAAGCATGAAAGAATGGTAGTGGCTCCAAAATGATAGAAAGGTTCCTAAAAGAGGTATGTGCGCTCCCCTGCTCAAAACCTGCAAGGAGTTTAAGTAGGGAGGTACCCTTGGCCAGCCCGGCAGGAAATGTTTGCAAACCCAGGTCACTTACATACCGATTTATTTTCCCCAGACATACACTTTTATGATTCATCCCAATTGCTGCCCTTGAAGTAGCATACTGTCCAACATCCTTACTTCAGTCATATACATGAACGTAGACAGCAGGATCCATTTGGAAAGAAGCCAAGTAAGTCATTTGCCAGTCTGTTTTTGGACTGCAGGTAAAAAAAGTGTCCTTGGCATGAATCAAACTCAGGAAGCCAACGCAGTAAGGCAAGAGTGCTAATCACAGCCACCATATAACAAAATACCTTTGCGACTCGTAATATAGACCTATTATTCATCAGGGAATCCTTAATGATGATAGGTCTATCAGAAACCATTACTCATGGTTTCTTCTGTTAAGTCATATAAAAATCTGCGTATATAACTCCAAGTGGAATCCTTCACTCCCCAACTCCTGTGCTCTCTGAGCTCTAACTCTCATTTAACGGGACAATTTGACATTTTTAAATTAAACTGCAACATTTAAAGAACTGTCATTCTTTTAGGTTTCCTTGAAAATTGTACTTTAAATAAAATTGAAGATAAAAGAATGACATGCTTTACTTCAATTACTACTATTTCTGTGATTTTCCTTTAAAGTAATTTCTAGATTTTTTTTTTTTAAATTTAAAATAAAACCACATCTAAAAAAAAAAAAAAAAGAATAATCCGCAGTTTTTGGAAACACTTTGCCAACCTACCTATTTCTGTTATGTGGGTATTGAGACACAATACCTAGCCAAATTGAATGTAGATATCATCAGTAAAAAACAATCTAAACTAACCAAAGTTAAAGCAGCTTTTCAGGGGGATTTGCCTCTCGTTGGCAGACCCCCAAAGAAATAGAGGCCCACCACAACATGGTAACCCTAATGTTAACAACTCTGTTTATGACACTGGCACTGAATCTGACTCTTCTTTATATTCTGCAGCTCCCCACTACTCCCAAGGAATGGCATATTCATCTCAAGCACAAAACTCTACAGGTTCACGTAAGAGGAATCTACATGGTGGTGGGTACTCTTCTCCACACGCCCCTAAAGGACGTCCTGATCACTTTCCTACTTTCAATCACCCAAGTGAACACAAAAAACCCAATGATCGTCCCAAATCAGATACACATTTAGGATCTACCACAGCACAAGCACTTCAAATGATGGCTTTTTTTTACCAGGGTCCCAACCCATAGAGGGGGTAAAAAAAACCCACAATGGATCCAGATGTAACACAATTAGCCACACCTTCCGCAGATTCACCCACTAACCTGACCCTCAATCTTGCTCAAACAGTGGGTTAAGTGTTATCAACTTGACACCTTACACATTCAGTGCTGAGGAAAGCAAGGTCTTGGAGTTGGGCCTGAATTTCTGCCCTACCACGAACATTGACAAATATGAAACCATAAAAGATGTATATCTATTTACAAGAAATCTAACATATGCATTTTAATCCTGACCGGGTTAGATCTGCTAAGGACAAGGAATTCACAGAAAAAAATGAAATGTTTTTCAATGGCAGAATTCAGGGCCCTGTGAGACCTGGACTTGAAGAAAATCAAACACAAAAACTTGCAATACCCATGGAGTCCCAGGTGGACGCTGTTCCTGCAGAGTCCCATCCCATTTCTTTCAAAAATAAATCCCAAAGATCCCCGGACCTATGCTCCAGCCCAAATATTTGGGCCCTTCTCACGTCAATGGTCAGTGAAAATAAAAACATGGATACCGGACCAACTGTAAACAATCTTATTACTGCACAGATCCGAGCCCTTAAGACACTTAAAAAGAAACCCAACATAGTTATAAAAAATTCTGACAAAGAAGGCAATGTCGAAATTATGACAGAAGCACAATATGAAAACGTGTTTGGACATTTTAAAAAATAGAGAATGGTTTTTCTTCCTCAAGGATACAAGGATTCATAAATGCTTTTAAGATCTTATTTCCAATGCCTTCATGGAAGGAATCATTGACCAAAATACTTACGATTTCCTAAACATTAAAAATCCTAGAGAGGCAACTTTCTCTGCTCTGCCAAAAATACACAAAAGACTTTACAAACCACCAGGCAAGCCTATCATTTCAGGAATTGGATCTCTACTTGAAAATGCTTGCAAATTGGTAGACTGCTTTCTTATGCCATGCGTCACTAGACTTCCTTCATTTATAAAAGATACAATTGATCTCCTTAAATGCATCAAGGGCCGACTGGAGCTCTCCTCATGACCTTGGATGTTGAGGCCCTGTACTCAAGCATCCCACAAAAGCGGGGAATCAGCACGGGACAGAAATTCCTGAGGGAGGTGAACCATACCCAATGGAAGTATGGGGAATTTGTAATTCAATTACTTCATTTTATTTTATTTCAATATTTTGTGTGGCCACCATTATTTTGCAGCACTGCCTTAACCCTCTTGGGCATGGAATTCACCAGAGCTTCACAGGTTGCCATTGGAGTCCTCTTGCACTCCTCCATGACAATATCATGGAGCTGGTGGATGCTAGAGACCTTGCAATCCTCCACCTTCTGTTTGAGGGTGCCTCACAGATGCTCAATAGGGTTTAGGTCTGGAGACATGCTTGGCCAGTCCATCACCTTTACTTTCAGCTTCTTTAGTAAGGCAGTGGTCATCTTGGAGGTGTGTTCGGTGTCATTATCATGATAAAAAACTGCTCTGTGGCCCAGTCTCCGAATGCTCTGCTTCAGTATGTCACAGTACATTTTGGCATTCATGGTGTCCTTAATCAGTACAGAACCGCGCTATAGCCGAAAGACGGCTACAGCGCGGCTCTGAAAATCCGGGAGGACGTCCATGGATGTCCTGCCTCGTGCGCGGCACGCTCTCATGGCCGCCGCACGCTGCGTGGGCGAGCCCGCGGGTCCGGCAGACTCGATGTCTGCCCGAGACCTGCCGATCACTTGTAGCAGCCTCAGAACGGGGAACCGCCAATGTAAACACGGCGGTTCTCCGTTCTGTGAATGGGACATGACATATCTACTGATCCCTGTCACTGGGATCAGTTAGATCTGTTATGTCCTGACCAGCCCATCCCCCCCACAGTTAGAACACAGCCAGGGAACACTGTTAACCCCTTCACTGCCCCTTGCAGGTTAACCCCTTCACTGCCAATGACATTTATACAGTAATCAGTGGACATTTAAATTTCTGATCGCTGTATAAATGTCATTGGTCCCAAAAATGTATCAAAAACGTCAGACATGTTCACTGCAATATCGCAGTCCCGATAAAAATCGCAGATCGCCGCCATTACTAGTAAAAAAAAAAAAAAATAGTAAAAACGCCGTAAATCTATTCCCATAGTTAGTAGACGCAATTGCTTTTGCGCCAACCACCATCAAAATACGCCGATTGCGATTTTTTTTACCAAAAATATGTAGAAGAATATATATCGGCCAAAACTGATGAATAATTTTCTTTTTTATATTCTTTTTTGGATATTTATTATAGCAAAAAAGTAGAAAAATATTGTTCTTTTTTCAAAATCATCGCTCTTTGTTTGTTTATAGCGCAAAAATAAAAACCGCAGAGGGGATCAAATACCACCAAAAGAAAGCTCTATTTGTGGGAAAAAAATGATAAGAATTTTGTTTGGGTACACGCCGCACGACCGCGCAATTCTCATTCAAAATGCGATAGCGCTGAAAGCCTAAAATTGGTCTGGGCAAGAGGGGGGTTTAAGTGCCCAGTAAGGAAGTGGTTAATGAACTGTACCTTCCCAGTGCCGGCAGCACTCATGCAGCCCCAGACCATGACACTCCCACCACCATGCTTGACTGTAGGCAAGACACACTTGTCTTTGTACTGCTCACCTGGTTGCCGCCACACACAATTGACACCATCTGAACCAAATATCTTTATCTTGGTCTCATCAGACCACAGGACATGGTCCCAGTAATCCATGTCCTTAGTCTGCTTGTCTTTGGCAAACTGTTTGCAGGCTTTCTTGTGCATCATCTTTAGAAGAGGCTTCCTTCTGGGATGACAGCCATGAAGACCAATTTGATGCCGTGTGCGGCATATGGTCTGAGCGCTGACAGGCTGACCTCCCACCCCTTCAACCTCTGTAGCAATGCTGGCAGAACTCATACGTCTATTTCCAAAGACAACTCTGGATATGACGCTGAGCATGTGCACTCAACTTCTTTGGTCGACCATGGCGAGGCCTGTTCTGAGTGGAACCTGTCTTGCTAAACCGCTGTATGGTTTTGGCCACCATGCTGCAGCTCAGTTTCAGGGTCTTGGCAATCTTCTTATAGTCTAGACCATCTTTACGTAGAGCAACAATTCTTTTTTTCAGATTTTCAGAGAGTTCTTTGCCATGAGGTGCCATGTTGTACTTCCAGTGACCAGTATGAGAGAGTGAGAGTGATAACACCAAATTTAACACTCCTGCTCCCCATTCACACCTGAGATCTTGTAACACTAACGAGTCACATGACACCGGGGAGGGAAAATGGCTAATTGGGCCCAATTTGGACATTTTCATTTAGGGGTGTACTCACTTTTGTTGCCAGCGGTTTAGACATTAATGGCTGTGTGTTGAGTTATTTTGAGGGGACAGGACATTTTTACTGTTATACAAGCTGTACACTCACTACTTTACATTGTAGCAAAGTGTCATTTCTTCAGTATTGTCACATGAAAATATATAAAAAAATATTTACAAAAATGTGAGGTGTGTACTCACTTTTGTGAGATGCTGTAGATTCAAACCAATGTCTAGCCACAAATCTCTATCATAAAGAGATGGCTGGAAATACCATTCTACATGCCAATAGTGCACATCCAACCCATCTCAAACACAGCATAACCTATGCTCAATAGCTCCGTCTTAGACGCAATTTTACTAAAACAGATGATTTTATTACACAGGCAGCTGCACTTTGTGGCAGACGTGGTTACAGCAAATCCCTGCTCAAGAAAGCCTACAATAAAGCCCTATCTTATGACAGAAATATTCTAGTCTATGATGACCCTAAATCCAAAAGGAAAAAACAAATGTCTACAGTCAAGTTCATAACCAAATTTTCGTCCCAACATTCTCAATTACGTCATCTCCTACATAAACATTGGAATCTTCTAACTAAAGACTACACTATTTCGAAAACCCAATCCTGAAATGGTTTTTCGTAGAAATATATCATTGAGTGATCAATTAACCCATAGCCAATATAACCCTACCAGCCCCACTGAGAATGGGGCATTTCAAAGCGTGGCACATGCAATATGTGCCCTTGGATTAACCACTTGCTGACCGCAGTCTGACGGCGACAAATTGGCTCAATATCGCAAACCGCTGTCATATGACGGCGACTGCGATATCCTGCACTGTGAGCGCGTGCGTGCCGCCGGGGGCATGCTCACACACTCACTGTATTCGAGGGCCCAGGGAGTGGGTAGGGCGGACTCGATCGCCGCCGGCTACTCGCGATGGCCCCCCAGCAGTGAAAGAACGGAGGTCCGTGTAAGTAAACACAGATCTCCGTTCTGTTAGAGGGGGAAGGGCAGTGATCACAGGCTTCCTGTATATGGAAGCCATGATCACTCCCTTCCCCCTGCTAGCCAAGCCCACATACAGTTAGAACATGCCCAGCGAACACGGTTAACCCTTAGAGTGCCCCCTCTAGGTTAACTCCTTCACTGCCAATGGCATTTACACAGTAATCAGTGCATTTTTATAGCACTGATCGCTGTATAAATGCCAATGGTCCAAAAAAAGTGTCAAAATGGTCCGACATGTCTGCTGCAATATCGCAGTACCGCTAAAAATCGCAGTTTACCGCCATTACTAGTAAAAAAATAATAAAAAAATTAAAAACCCAGAAATGAATTCTCATCATCTGTAAACGCGGCAACTTTTGCGCAAACCAATCAATAAGCGCCAATTGCGATTTTTTTTTTTACCAAAAATACAGGGTAGAATATAAATCGGCCAAAATCTATGGAAAAAAAATGTATATTTTTTTTTGGATTTGTATTTTAGCAAAAAGTAAGAAATGTGGGTTTTTTTGAAAAATTGTCACTCTTCTTGTTTAAAGCGGCAATCAGAAATGACGCAGAGGTGATCAAATACCACCAAAAGAAAGCTCTATTTGTGGGAAAAAAAGGACGCAAATTTCGTTTGGGTACAACGTTGCACGCCCGCGCAATTGTCAGTTAAAGCGACGCAGTGCCGAATCGCAAAAAGTGCTCTGGTCCTAAAGTGGGAAATCCTTCCGGGGCTGAAGTGGTTAAGGAAGGAACATGTTTCCATTTACCAAATGGTGGAATTTTTAAACCATGTTTATTGGCTAATTTTGAAACTCAAGGTGTTGTCTACCGCATGATATGTACCTGTGGGTCATTTTATGTAGGAGAGACAATACGCCAATTACGACAAAGAATCAGGGATCACATTTACTATTCCAGCAATGGGAAAATGATCACTCTAGTGAGCCGCCATCTCAATCTATATCATAAATTTAATGCTATGGCAGCAACATTTATTGTTCTAGAAATTGTCTCCCAAAATCCTAGAGGCGGCCCCTGGGATAAAATTATCCTACAAAAAGAGACTCTGTAGATAGAGAGGTTGGAGGCTACTAAGCAACTGGGCCTCAACGAAGTTCTCTCTTACAAACCGTTTTTATAGGTCGGTTTCTACGCAATATAAAGTAGGAATTTGAAATACCCATAGATTTGTATAATACACATACAAAATATATATAAAAACATTTTTATATGTCCATGAATGTCTAAGAGTTTTATTCTTTTCAACAAATACTTCCATGAAAATTTATAGTATTTTATCACGTTCCCCTTCTTTGTTTCATTCTCCTTGTGCTGATTACTTCGCTTTCCCCCTTTTTTTTTTCTCTTCTCCTGTTACAATACTACATCCAGTTTCCAAATAACACTTTATTGTGTGCTTTACAATAGTATTCTGACTGTCTTGTATCTCAGCGGGGACGCAGTGCCTACAGTAACGGCCATGGTGTCCTTGTGGGTCCCTTTGCTTAGGGTAGGTATGCGGCTGAAGGCGCCATGTGTATACCTCCCCCTTGGAAACATTGAGGATGTTTTTGCCTGTGGCGCTGGGAGGTTCCACTAGGGGTCCTCTGACCCTTGCTGCACTTCCCTTCCTGTTCATGTGGTGCCAGATTCGCTTCGGATTACCATCATGTACATTGCAGGACTCCTACCAATACTTATCCTAAAGGAAGTGTCCATCTTATACACTACTCAAAACCATTGGATACATTTAATCAAATTTATAAGAGACTAGTGAGTACTAATTTAGCCATTTATAATTATTTTTGTTCTATACAATAATCCCCTCTCCCCTTCCCACCACCCCTATTATAATCCATTAGTGATTTGCTCACACTACCCTTTGTCTAGGTTTTCTTTTACCAGCATACGTGAAATGAATGCATACCCCCGTACCTGCCCTGTATGACCTATGGCATCTAGGGTGTACGCCTGAGGTCTGGATCGGCCCTGTTTTGTTCACTGACAGACAAGACTTTTTAATCCATCTTATCATATGTAAGTCATTTTTCAACATTGTTACACATGGTATTGTTTAATTTTGTATTGTTGACATACTTTTGTTCTCATGCAATTTAATGAAATGACATATGTATTTTTTCTCCTCATTAGACTACCACATGCTCCAGAAGAAGCGCTGAATGTGGCGTGAAACTAGTAGAGTGAGCATTATACTTACATTATAAAGCACAATGTTACTCAGTTTCTGTTGGTTTGGAAATCTCCCCCTTTTGTTTGGTATCCTATGACACATATTATTTGTCAAGTATATATACTACTGATTTATTATAGGGACAACCACTAATCTGGGGTACCTAGTATCTACATCCTATGGGATATCTTCTTTCATAAGCCCTTTTTGTGTGGGCTAATTGTTGACTATATGTCATGCTTTAAATTTCCATATACCGGTATGTATTTTATATATATTTGTGTGTATTCGTAGTATGTCGGCTTTTGCCATTTTTTGTAACAATAAAGTATTACTTTTTATTCTTAATACAACACATGCCTAAAAAGTCCATTCATTTTTCTCATGTTCCAATATGGAGACACATAACAGGGTATCTCCTAAACATACATGTACACCTATACATTCTGCAGAGATTAAAGTTATGCATGTAATTTGCACTAAGAACACACCCAAGGCATATTTCCAGTGATATTAAATGCCTATTTTTATTTTTATAGAGGAGGTCCACACTTACATTATATGATAAAAAGAGGGAGGGGGAAAAAGGGAATAAATGGGACTTTAAATGAGGAATGACCTTGTTGTCTACCTCCATCCCTGTTGCCTGTTGGGTATGTATCAAAAAGAACCAGAAGGGCGGGACTTTAAATGAAGTGCTCAATGGGTCACAATACTTAATATAATGATTATATATAGACTCTATATTATAATCAAGTGAGCTAATCCATAGCTTTGCATATATTTGAAAGGAACATATTGGAGTAAAAAACATGTAAAAATTCAAGAAACAAGGATACCTGCAAGTTGTGAAATTTAGGACAACCTGATAGTAAAGAAAATAGAATATATTGAATACCATAATTTATTTCACATATATGGATACATGATCATTAGTATTTGATAATTTGACATATAACATGATCAGTAATAGGTCATAACATATCAAAATTCATAAAATTGGAATAGTTTAAAATACAAGGGCAGACTTCACAGTAAGTTGATAGATGAATAAATACATGATTGGTTGAGGAACACGAGATCTGTTAGCTCAATGCGTTTCGTGACTTATTGTCACTCGTCAGGAGAAATCGTGTAAAAAAGTGTCTCTGCAAAAACATATATGAATTCTTAATTAATTTAATCAAGTCATAAGATATGAAACTGACAAGGGGAGATAACCTATGTACTACTTACAGGGAATCTGTATAGGCGATGTGGTATCATGGGGCATGAGCACCCCCTCCAATGAGGAAACACGCCCCGGGGAGCTGAGATGGCGAGGTCCACAACGGACTCCCCAACAGGACGCATCCCAGATGACTCAACACATGGCTGTGATACGTGAATGGGTTATGTGAGATCATGACCAAGGAAAAAATTGAATAGCAAATGTTTATAACCTAATAGTGCAATTGTACCAGAACTGGGGCATAGAAGTGAGACTTGGAATAATAGAGAGGAGACAGAGAAGGAAACTGCCATAGATAGGGCAAGGTAGGAAGGGTGAGTGAGGACTGGCTGGAACCCATATCCAAATAGAAAGAAAGGGAAAAAAAGCCAAGTACAAATAAGTGTTAGTGTTACCTACTATCAAACTGAATGTTTCAGTGTGAAGTCCGGTGTATGTGTGATGAATGGCCAATTGTGTGAGTCACAAAAGTGAGTACACCCCTCACATTTTTGGAAATATTTAATTATACCTTTTCATGTGACAACACTGAAGAAATGACACTTTGCCACAACGTAAAGTAGTGAGTGTACAGCTTGTATAACAGTGTAAATTTGCCGTCCCCTTAAAATAACTCAACGCACAGTCTTTAATGTCTAAACCGCTGGCAACAAAAGCGAGTACACCCATACGTGAAAATGTCCAAATTGAGCCCAATTAGCCATTTTCCCTCCCCAATGTCATGTGACTCGTTAGTGTTACAAGGTCTCAGGTGTGAATGGGGAGCAGGTGTGTTAAATTTGGTGTTATCGCTCGCATTCTCTCATACTGGTCACTGGAAGTTCAACATGGCACAGAACTCTCTGAGGGTGTGAAAAAAATAATTGTTGCTCTACATAAAGATGACCTAGGCTATAAGAAGATTGCCAAGACCCTGAGACTGAGCTGCAGCACGGTGGCCAAGACCATACAGCGGTTTAACAGGACAGGTTCCGCTCAGATTAGGCCTTGTCATGGTCGACCAAAGAAGTTGAGTGCACATGCTCAGCGTCATATCCAGAGGTTGTCTTTGGGAAATAGATGCATGAGTGCTGCCAGAATTGCTGCAGAGGTTGAAGGGGTAGTGGGTCAGCCTGTCAGTGCTCAGACCACACGCTGCATCAAATTGGTCTGCATGGCTGTCTTCCCAGAAGGAAGCCTCTTCTAAACATGTTGCACATGAAAGTCCACAAATAGTTTGCTAAAGACAAGCAGACTAAGGACATGGATTATGTGGTCTGATGAGATCAAGATAAACGTATTTGGTTCAGATGGTGTCAAGCGTGTGTGGCGGCAACCAGGTGAGGAGTACAAAGACAAGTGTGTCTTCCCTACAGTCAAGCATGGTGGTGGGAGTGTCATGGTCTGGGGCTGCATGAGAGCTGCTGGCACTGGGGAGCTACAGTTCATTGAGGGAACCATGAATATCAACATGTACTGTGACATACTGAAGCAGAGCATTATCCCCTCCCTTCGGAGACTGGGCCGCAGGGCAGATTTCCAACATGATAACGACCCCAAACACACCTCCAGGACGACCACTGCCTTGCTAAAGAAGCTGAGGGTAAAGGTGATGGACTGGCCAAGCATGTCGCCAGACCTAAACCCTATTGAGCATCTGTGGGGCATCCTCAAATGGAAGGTGGAGGAGCGCAAGGTCTGTAACAGCCACCAGCTCCGTGATGCCGTCATGGAGGAGTGGAAGAGGACTCCAGTGGCAACCTGTGAAGCTCTGGTGAACTCCATGCCCAGGAGGGTTAAGGCAGAGCTGGAAAATAATGGTGGCCACACAAAATATTGACACCATGGGACCTTTCCAATTAGGGGTGTACTCACTTTTGTTGCCAGCAGTTTAGACATTAATGGCTGTGTGTTGAGTTATTTTGAGGGGACAGCAAATTTACACTGTTATACAAGCTGTACACTCACTACTTTACATTGTAGCAAAGTGTCATTTCGTCAGTGTTGTCACATGAAAAGATATAATAAAATATTTACAAAAATGTGAGGGGTGTACTCACTTTTGTGAGATACTGTATATATACACACATACGCCGCACTGTTTACATGACAATGGCAACTAATTATTATATTACTGAGCCTAGCATACTCCGGTGCATTGAATGCTGGGACTTGTAAAGCACAGGATAGTACTTGGCCCTCCACAGAAGCTGGGATGGTTAGTTAGGGATGATGTAAGCAACGATCATTTTGGTTTATTTTAACAGCAGGGTTAATTCAGGCAGACCATGGCAAAATCTTATTTAGCATTTTTATTGACAATATAATGAGTGTGCTTGGTTTATTACAATACTTATTTTTTAAATCTAAGATGCAGCTGTCCTTTAAGACGTAATTAAATAAAATTTAAACAAAAGGTCTGAAAACTTTTTCTTAGAATTTTGCATGTTTTAAATAATTCTAGGCTTATTATGCACATATAATTTTTTTTTCTCACATTGTTTTTAGTTTTTTTTTTTGTTACTCATGTTTAATAGCTTGTATAATTTAAATGCAAATTTGAGCAATGCTTGCATAATGCTTCTCCTTGCTCTGCATGCTTTCACAGCAGGGGTCTAGAAGATACATCACAATGTGAATCTTTTGCCAACTACAATGTTTCAAGGGAAAAAATGATATGACTTATCAGTATTGTCTGCGTTCTTTTATATTATAAGGTTGTGACATTTTAGTTTAGTTATTTAAATAAACGTATTGCCTCCAAATAATTTATGCATTTCATATATTTACTTTGGCTGACAAATTCCACAGCTCTCTATGGAGGACGTAAAAACATTCACATCCGTCCCTGCCCTAGATGACGTTTATGATCAAATATTTTCCCATAGTCAAATATCCATACAGCAAGAAGGTTTTGAGATTTTTCCCAAGGCAACCAATGAGGGTACCAGGGGCCCGGTGGGTGTCTGAGGATTGAGTTCCCACACAGCCAAGGCCGGGTTGAAGGGATGTGGGGATATAGGTTGTAACTCATTGGCTGTTTAATGGTCCTTGTCCCAGAGGACCTCAAACCCAGAGACTAGCAGTGCAGTGACATACCACTCTTCTCTTGTCACAGACTTACAGTGGGGATCGAAAGTTTGGGCACCCCAGGTAAAAATTTGTATTAATGTGCATAAAGAAGCCAAGGAAAGATGGAAAAATCTCCAAAAGGCATCAAATTACAGATTTAAAAATGGACCCCACGGGTTTGAAAGCTAGGGGTGACATTCAGACACTGTTCTCTTCTCACCATACAGTGACGTGACGATCAGAGACCCAAACTCCAGGAGACCCTGTTCCTGGTAATTTGTCGGTTACTCAATGTTGGATATAGGGGTGTAGGGAAGTTGGGCCGGAACCGACACACCCTTGAGTTAGGAGTCTGTGGGTGGCCCGGGGACCATGGGAGTAACCAACGGAACCCTTTTTAGAGTTTTGGAAGAACGACATACCTATAAACTGATACCCTTTTATAAACTAGTATTTGCAGTAGATCCCGTCCCTGCCTACACTTACAAAAATGCAGGAGGTATCTCTCGACACCTTAAACAGTCGGTTTCATTTATATACTTTACGTATTTAA